>JASEVX010000129.1:75410-554308 GCA_031761405.1 Serripes groenlandicus | reverse complement strand
TGACAGTTGGAAGGGTTGTATAGAGTTTCAATGCAATGCATCTAGTTAATATTGAGATATGAACTCATAATTTAGTTGCACGCAAAACTCTATCCATAATTTCAATGCAATATTTGCAGTATTTAAGTAGTTGCATGCAAAATCTTAACCAATGCGTGACGTGGACACCGACGCCGACGCCAGGGTGGGTGGTATTCTTCGAATAGTCGAGCTAAAAACCAATATTATTTTTGACGTAGACAATTGTGAAACTGCAAAGTGCCCATTATATAATGACGTCACGAAATTAGGACAACAATTATAGCTTCTGACTAGTTGTACACATACATGTGTATTCAAGATTTTTATTTTTATGAATTATAATTAAGTTTTCGAAGGATATTTTGTTGAAACTTGAAGGAAATAAATATATATCTCGGGTAAGACATGACATTTTGTATCATTAACTTAGCCGTCTGCATGTAGAGGGTGTTGAATTTCAGAAAATAGATATTATGGTCAAAAGTTTTCAAACTGTTCAAAAGTTGTCTTGAAATATTAGAATCATAATTCTGGGATAAAATTGTTTATGCTTCAATTTTACTAAAACGTTTTTGAACTACTTATTACTTTTTTTGTTGTCCCTTTTAGCAATATTTGCAGAAGTTTCAACATTTCAAAATTTGATCACCATCTAGAGTACAGCACCAATGTTTAATTTTTGAAGTTTAACTCACAAACTTCGAATGCACGAGGATATAAATAAAATTTAATTTAACAATTATAGAAAATGTTGACCCTTTTGATTTTCTAATGTTTCTTATTATTACTTAATTGTTTAGTTTATTATATATAACAGGGTTTACTTTGGTAATTTTGGGTAAATGACCTATACCAATTGAATTGGGATTTATTTGTGTAAAAATTGGGAACTTTTTCATAAATAATATGCTTCTATGGTACCTGGATATTAAAGCTGGACTGTATGTCACTGTGAATAGACGCTTGCATGTAAGGGAAAAAACATTTTTTTTATATATTTTGTTCTTTGATTCAATTGATTTATCTAACGAAATATTAACTGCTCTAATTGTGTTGTTTTTTTAATTTAGAAAAAGACATACATTTTGCTATTGGGAACATGACTGATTACCGGCTATAAAATTACGTCGATTTAGATAAGTGTGAAGTCGGTTTCGGTTGATTTTTCCGTTGAGGTGGATTGATTGGTTTTTGTGAAATTTTGAATAAAAATCTTACCTTATAAACCATTTTTTTTTTATAGTGGCAGGTTATCTCTGAAATAATAAAATTTAGTACTTTTTATGACATAGCAACCAAAGTTTTATAATTCATTTTTAAACATTCCTGTGAAATCATTTATAATTGGTTTAGAACTAAGAAGCCAAGGAGAAGCCGTTTTTAGGAAAATGTGAACAGATGGAAGGAATGATATTTTTATTCATATGTTTATCATTTGGTTGAACTCAATGGGATATTTGATATCCAGACTATGTTTAGTCATGGTGATGAAATACATCGATAACTTCGAAAAGAAAAATTATATAGAATATTTATTTCAAAGTGTAACTAGTATAACTTTTTTTTTTTTTTTTTTAAATACAACACAATGTATAAGTTATAAGAATGTTTAAACGTTTATATTATCTTATATAGGTTACGGGATGTAACGTTCCATTTGTGTCCAAAGCTGCAACCAGGGACTACTAATACGGTAGTCCCAGCTGCAACCCTAATGGATACGACAACATTTAAGAACAACTAATAACACGTATACAATTCATAGTTTACTTTAAAGCTGCAACAAACAAATTCATTATGCCCTCGCTTTATTATGGTATAACATTCACAACTTTTCGACGTTTTCACTCCCGTTTTGTCCTGTTTTATCAGTTCGACGTTTTCACTATCATCCCATAGTGATACCCGATGCATAGTTCTCATGGTGAAGCATCCTTGGAAAAGGCACATTTCCTAACCTAAAACTGTTTTGTTTATCCAGGGATCGTGAATAAGACAACTGTCGCCGTGATATAACTGATCTTTTTTTTGAAAACGGCGTAACAATCCAATAAAACATAACAAACCCGATACAACAGGAATCGGTTTTATCATAGACATATATATTTCAATTTAAGTCTCTTGTTTTTTGCATTACAATTCTTGGTTTACCAAAAATTATCAAACATGGAATTCCCATTTTATGAACCTATTTTTAGAAAGGGAATTCCTATCACGAGCTATTTTAGTCAAATATGCCTATAGATGTATTTATAGATCTAGGCAGTAACCTATAGATAAGTTATTATTTTCTTTCATCAATACAGAGACATGTATGTCTATAATCAACACCATGAGCTGACTTACAATTACAGTCCATCACCTGTACTCCAACTAAATCCATGTTTGGCAGACCTAAATATGTTTCGGACAATTTAAGCAAATCTAGTCACAGTTAATACAGTTATGAAGAACTGAAACGCTTAAGTCCCTGCTATGTTAAGGAAATATTTTGTAATAAAGTACGCAGGGAACCAGACTTTAAAACGATTTGCTTCACCATTGGCTAAGTTCATGACGAGCTCAAGTAGAGTAGGGTCAGGGGGCACGTGTATCGATGGCGCATGCGCAGACACTTGGTTCTCGTGAACGCACATCTCCACTCTGGAGTCAAAATTCAGAATGGAAGCCTCCGTGATGTATCCACTTATTTCATTATCGACACCAGAAAGCTCGTTTTCTTGTTTTCTAAAATATGGATCGCAATTATTTGCAAGGCCCAATTAAACAAATCCTTATTTATCTGCCTTACAAATAAAAACATCACTGATTACTGAACTCAGAGGTTCGTATTTTAGGATTATTTATACACCAGCATCAAGAATTGCCACCATACGCCATTTTGGAACTCTTCTAACTCTCGCTCGAAGCAGGGTTGAAAATAGTCGGGGTCAGAAGTTCATATGATGTCGCTAGGGTTAAATCTCTTGCCGTTCATGAGGAATCGTGTAAATCTAGTGGGAACTCGGGTTTGTCGTGAACTAAGCCATTTGATGAAGGGTGACGGAATTACCCGAGGAGTTCCTATTGTTTTCATAACATGAATTAAAATCGGGATCCCTAATAACTAACGATTCGTCACAATTACAATTCGTCATGACGATTCGCCACAGTTGAATAATGATGAACGATGACGGAATTACCCGAGCTGTTCCGATTGTTGGCATAACATGAATTAAAGTGGGGATCATTCGTCACAATAACCATTCGTCACATGACGATTCGCCAAAGTTGAATAATGATTTGTTTTCAATACTACATATCCGACTCTCTAAGATCATGAATAGAGTACATTACAATGTTCCATTTGTAAACACAAATATCTACATAAGTACACATCATAGAGTCGATCATGTAGTTGGCATCTTTCATAGTACAGAGCCTCATGAAAGAGACATTCCAATTACTACCCGGATTCGATTGCAAAACTCTAATAATTCTTATACAATAAGAATTTGTTTACTGTTAAATGGGTGCGTGTTCCATAACGACCTTTCTGGAAAAGAACAGTAAAACAGTTGTAAAACAAGACAAAAGTAATGAAAAGAATCTTAACAAATAACTGGTTGTATGACTAGAGTTCTTTATAGAACAAAATGTAAAGAGTATCTAAACTAAACATTGAAGTAAACAAACTAAACAAAATACATTGAGTGAGTGAATGTATGAATGAACGGACGGGCGGACGAATGAACGTACAAATGAATGCATACATGAATGAATATATGAATGAATTGTACTGTGAATGTATGGAAATATATACACAAAAATGTTTCAATGTATATATAATTGGTAGAAAAAGAGCCGTCAGAGGACAGCTCAACTTTGTCGTGATTGCCAATAAAACAAAACTGTTTTGGGTTGTACAGTAAACATAACCAAGTACTTTATCATATTATTTATAAGCAAAGTACTTTATTAGTCGAAAAAAGGTAATAATTCTGGTGTGTTTCCGATACGTCGACTCGATTTAATCCCTAGCCTGTCGGTAGAGCGGATCAGGGGGACCAGTAGAGGGTAATTATGTGACAGGTAAATATATATACCTATTGCGTTCGACTCAAGATTTATTGATAAACGATTTTCTGATGCGTTTGCAAATAATCTCAAATTTATCGGAAATAACAGGAGAAAACTGATTTTCTTTTCAAATTTATTTATGCATAAACAATTATGATCGAGAAATATATACATGCGGAATTTCCTGAATGTATTAATAAACGATTTTCTGGTGCGTTTGCAAATCGCAAATTAGATTTACACGGAAATATCATAAGACAAACTGATTATTTTTTTAAAAATGATTTATGCATAAACTATTAGGATAAAAAAATACATACCTGCGGAATTTCCTATTTTTTTTAATAAACGATTTATCTGATGCGCTTGCAAATCGCAAATTAGATCTACACGGAAATGTCATAAAACAAACTGATTATTTTTTTTAAATTTATTTATGCATAAACAATTATGATCAAGAAATTTATATATGCAGAATTTCCTAAGAATGCGAAATATAAAACATTTGAGAAAAGTGTAACCTAGGATTAGCCTGCACATACGTACAAGTTGATCTTTTGTTGCACTATTGGTCGAATTCTGCAGTGTGATCTTTGTCAGCACTATTATGTAAAATATTCGAAAATAGCATATAATCGCACGAATACCTAAAACGTCACTGTTAGTTTCAATTCAAGTGTATGAGCTGAGATGCAGAATCCGCATAAGCCATCAACACAAGAACACCAGTTTCATACCTCTCTTTCAGGTTACTTAATCTATGATCACTAGTCTGGTGGCGCTTTGCAAGAGGGCGAGTTGTTCCACCGACAGCTCTCTGTATTGATCTAATATCATTTGCGTTCTGAATGTCTTTGAACATCATGATGTTTGTAGATAAGTTCGTTGGGAGTGTTGTGTCATTTTCTTAAGTTTGCTGTGCCAGACTTCGGTGTTGTTCGTAGTGCGCGGGCTTTGTGTGTCAAAGTGGTTCCACATCGGTACGTCGTCCTCTACTCATTGTTCGGTAACGTAGTCTGTGAAAGGTTCTGTGAGTTCCGTTAGATCGGCGTCGCCTCCGTCTTCTAGAGTCTGGAACCAGAATTAAGGGAAGCAGAGGCAGGATTGCTGCACGTCGGACAAGTGTCTTCACATCAAATGATTAACAGAACAGTTTATTTTTGTTTGAAAGAAAAAGAATAAAAGACACAGTGTTTAATTAATTTGTTCAACTGAGACCTTCACAGTTTGAACCTAATTACTTACGACTAGAAAACAATTAAAAGAAAACAACTACATTGTAACATGCATTTAAATTGTAATTACTCTGATTACCGTCTATCCTTCAGATAAATTTACAGTTTGAACTTAATTAATAATATTAAAATTTATTCTTTATTAAAATGCATTCAATGCGTGCATCCTTAAAATCAAATGAATTGATTTATATGTATAGATCTATACCCCTTTAGGTACCTCCTAATCCTGGATTAGTGAAGGTGTTAAGCAGAACGACTTGACTTAATGGGAACAAACCATAATTCTTACTAAAACCTTCACTGTTTTATGTACTCTTGGCTGTTGGTTGAGGTTATGATGGTAAATACATATTGTAAGTATTTAAGCATACCTGTAATGTTTTGATTTATTCGGCGATAGCTGATTAACCTAGGTTTTGACCTAGATGTTAAACAAATGATCTAGATTGTAGACCAATCAAATGTTGTATGTAATGAATAATGTCGAAGAAATAAAGGAAATGAAACGTTTTGATTGGTTCATAGTTAAGTTGGCGATCCTACGAGAGGCACTAATAAGGTGAAGTTTTAAAATGAAATGTTCTGCATTCTAACCTTTAATTGTTTTTCTTAAAAAATAAATTTCAGTGAAAAAAAATCAGTGAAAACGTATGAAATATAATATTTAAGAGCAAAATATTAATTATTTTTGAAACATGATAAGTTTTCAGTTATTTATCGGCCAATTGACATGTATACACCTCTTGGGAGCCTCGCGTAATCTCCAGTCTTGTGACGGGGTATTCTCGGCCTTGATAATCTATTTATAGAAACTGAAGCTGGATGGAGATTGCCGATTAGCCTTTGGTAAACACATAGATTATTATCATGATTTAGTAGTTGATACCATCGTTTCCGTTTACTATTTAATAGTTTTTGAGAGTTTACATAATTTTGGCTGACACGTGGTTCTAAAAAGAAAGAGATAAACAAAAAGCGCGCAAGCTACACTCGATTACCGATTCTATATCTTTTTAAGAACAATGTTCTAATCGAACAATTTTCCAACTGGTTCACGATTATAATGCATTACCCATTCTAGGACCTGTCGAATTCTTAGATATACAACATTATTGCGTAAATTTTATAACTCATGAAAAATTACTGATTGTTTTTTAAAGATTTTTCTTGTCTGATTTGCTATGAATAACTTTATCAAAATTATAAAGCGAAAAAAAGCCACAATTCTTAGAGAAGTCTTGACAGAGTTATGTACTCTTGTCTGTTGATGGAGATAAGGATGGTTGGTAAATACATATTGTAAGTGTTTAAGCTACATGTATATCTCTAATGGTTTTGAAAAAATGTGTGACGGTACGAAAAACTTAACCAAAATTCTAAGACGAAAAAGGGCCATAATTATTACAAAAACCTTGACAGAGTTATATTCTCTTGTCAGTTGATGAAGGTTATGATGGTCAATAAGTAGTATAAGTGTATAAGCTATATCTCTAATGGTTTTGGAAAAAAGAGGGGCGGTACAAAAACTTATCCAAAGTTCTAAGTGGAAAAAGGGTCATAGCTCTTACAAAAACCTTGGACAGAGTTGTGTAATCTTGTCTGTTGATGGAGGTTATGATGACGAACAAGTGTTTTAAGTTTCTAAGTAACATCTCTAACAGTTTTGAATTGTTGAAGAATGCAGCCATAAAAGGAAGCGCGGTGGAGGGAAACTGTCTTTATATTGACGTATGTACAGAAGACGACTTTTGAATACATTTTTGGCCAAAGGAGAATTCGGCAAAGGTGAAATTAGTCTTTTTTGATCAATTGTTTCTGTTGTTGCAACGTTTTCAAATCTCATTGAATATTATACTATTATACAAAGAAAATGAATATATTTGTATATGTGTTTCAAAATAATTTGAAATGTAATAATTTGTTTCATTGGAGGTTTTTTAACGAAGTTAGATGTCGGAAAGATCAGATTATATTGGCGAGATGATCTCAATTTTCTATAAATAGCACACTAATGGAATTTTTAGATATAAAAATAGCATTTTTGTTGGTAGACCAAGAATCAATGAGTAAAATCGCAGGCTTCGGAGGTTTTTTTCCGAGAGAATAAAAAAAAAAAAGAATAGACCCACACAATACCTGCATGGTGGAACTACTACACATACCTTGTATCATTTAATACTCTTTAATTATCAAATGTTCGACCACTTGGTCTTTATCAAGATTGTTTGATTATATAGATTATATTGGCGAGATGATCTAGTTTTTCTATAAATAGCTCACGACTGGAATTTTAGATCTAAAAATAGCATTTTTGTTGGTAGACCAAGAATCAATGCGTAAAACCATAGGATTCGGAGTTTTACTCAGAAAGAATAAAAAGAACAAAATCAAAAACACACGCAATACCTGCTTGTTGAAACTATTTCAAATACTTTATATCATTAATACTCTTTAATAATCAGATTTTCGACCACTTGGTCTTTATTAGGATTTTAAAAAGTACAACGGAAATTTAAGGTCAGTCCATTTTTATGTCGAAGAGATGAAATTGTGATGAGGAGACAACAATGGTTTGCATTTAAATTTCCGTTTTACTTTTTTAAATCCTAATAAAGACCATGTGGTCGAATATTTTATTATCAAAGCGTATTAATGATATAAAGTGTTTTACTGACTTTCTTTCCTTTGGAAGACCTACTATACAAAGTTACTACAATTGGTCTTTATATGGTCTATATGCTATAATAATAACGACCGTAATGTTATCGTATGAGAAAACTCAGACAATCCCCAAAAAGATCTTGTTACTATAGTATTGTATTATATATATATATTTTTTTTTTACCCTACGACTTTTCTGTGATTGACAGCTGGTCTGATAGTGATTCACCAATCAGAAGCAAGCTTGTTCATGGCATGTGCATCCGATATTGCTATCGCCTTTTTGTCAGCCACGGAGTTTGTTTAACAACGACAGAAAGTGAAAAAAAAGAAGAAACTAAGAATTGCACTGAAGTTGTATTGTAAGATAACCACTCCAACTTAATAATAAGATGGTGAAAAGTAGTCCTACAAAGAATGACATCATTTTAAACGAATTATTTTTTCTCAAAATATATATGAGTTAACGCAATCGCTCTGAGATTTGACCTTTACAATTCCGCGTTCCGCCAAACTACACCTTTGCTGAAAAAAGTTTTAGTATTGTTTCCGATATTGCATCACTTCGATGTGTTATTTCAATGAAGTGAAGTCATATTTAAACTATCGAATCAACACAGAGAATCAATTCTCAAGAGAATATCAAATTAATGATAAAGGTATATATTTCATGTGTCTGTAGGCATGTATGAATTTCGAGTTGTAGGCCCATTGACTAGTGAGTGACGTAGTTAACAGGTGCCCATTATGTCTCGCTAGCAAACCTGACCTTCGACCCAACGCTGTAGAGCAGTGTATCTGCAGAGCTCCAGATAAGGTGCGTGAATTCATGATCACGCATTGAAATGCAGGAAAAACGAATGAAAATATTTGCTGTTCGTCGTATCACGCATTTAAACCCGGAATAACGAATATAAAACATTTTCTGTGCGTGGTTTTAATCATAAGACAAAATGAAAGTGACGTATTTCCAGAGAAATCCCGATCGTTAAATAAAATTGCGGTCGAATAAATTACCCTAACACCGTATGTAATTCACCTTGGTATATTTGACACTTCACCGGTATGTGCAGTTTTTACGGAACAACGAGTTCTCACGCTTCGGAATTGATAATAATGTCTGTTCGCGGGCGAAAGTATCCGTCTGCACAACCAACTAGACCTGGTTCGTTATAAAAATATATCAAAATGGAAGAACTGCTGAGTTCTGCAATAGCAGAATACATTTTTAATCATTTAATCGATGACGTAGAAAATACACAATAGCCATTTAAAAGAGAGCATCATGAAAAAGTGTTCCCCAAAACAATCGATCTTTGGATACGGGAGTTCCCGTGGTTGATTTTGACTGATGAAGTTATGTATTTTGTCTTTTCTTCCCTAATAATATACAATGTGTCTCTCAAATAATAAAGTTCATCAAGATTAAGTGATTTACCAATACAATTTAATATTTAATTTGCATACCAATGAATCATTCTGGAGATCTGACTTTAACCCATCGGAAGGGTCTGTTAGGTATGTTCAGTAAGAATAGAGTTGTTAAAACGTTAGAAATAACCTTTAGTAAAGCATGCATGCATTTTGGACAAATTTGAAGTTGTACAAACAATTGATTTCATTATATAATGACGTTGCATATGGAATAGACCCCCAAAAACCAGGGAAGTAGACAAATCACAATATTTCACACTATGAGGCGATCAAACATAAGCCTTTTGAGATACTTACAGACATAAAATCCATGTTTTATGAGTCTATAAAGTAACTTATTTCGTCTTGAAATGCTTTGTATACTTAAGTAGTCAAAGGGAGGTAATTAAACAAGATTTATAAACATGAATAAAATGTTTATTAAAGTAAATTGTAAATTCAAAATAATGCAGTAAAAGAAACAAATGTTTATATTGAGCAATGTTTTACTTTCTAATAATGCTTCCTGCTGCAGTATCATCAACATGTTGTCATTATGATGAGCATTTCTCTCTTTAAAATTAACTCTTTTGTGTTCATGGATACACAGCAAGTGTATATTGTTAAGAGTTTTTAATTTACTGTTTAAACTGTTACATGGATACATAGGCAGTGGAATGTATATTTAAGGTTAGAAGCATAATACATAAGTTAAAAAACATGTTGACCTTTCTTATTTTGGGGTGAAGGGCTTCCTGTAGTGATTCACTCTTTAATAATTATTTTAGGGAGTGAAACATACTTGACCAAAGTAATTTCTGGAGCTCTGTATCACAGAGATGCCAACAGATTTGTGGAAGTATGATTATCGTTGTGCATTTTTATTTGTTTCCTTAAGGTGATAGTAGAAAAATAAAATGACAAATAACATTTAAACGCACACAGGGAAATCTCACAGTTTTGTCTCCGTTTCCAACTTGAAAACGATGTTCTAATTATAGACCATTCATTTATATTTATCAGTCATTCGGGCAAAGATGCGCGTCAAAATGCTTGTTTTATCAGAAAAGCGTCTATTTGTTGGAAAGGGGTAGGTATGCTTGCCATTATCTATTTTTGTTACCATCTGTAACATGTTTGTCATGATGCATTTGATTTATCAGGGATAAGCAAATCATATATTCATACCATTACAGTATTGGGACACTTAATTATAACATATTTATGTATTTATACTTTTCACATTTTTAACATAAAATTGTTTGCAGAAGATCTTTACACATTTAAGATATTAAAGCCTTTAGCCCATGTAGAGACTTTCTGATGACATTGCTGCAGACATCTTTAGAACACATTTTGACTGAAGTAGAACTTGCTCAATGCAATCCATTCCAATTTTCCCATAATATTTTCTTCCCCATTTCCATGTGTTATACCTCCATTTAAAGAGATTTTTTATATAATTTTTGGCAAAGATATGTTCAAAGTCGTCTGTATGTGGGAAAGGGTTAATTAACAAACCATGAAACAAGCTTTAAAAAAATGAAGCAAAATTAGATGATCTCAATTTTTTCTTTATTGCTTCCAAATTTTGATTTTATGAATTTAAGTTTTTACTCAAAGGGTAAAGTAAGAAATGTTATGAAAAAAACATAGTATGCAACAGTGCGGTTAGCATATTTTACCCGTTATGCTACTACATTATGTTTTACCCATACATTTTTCACAATTATTTGTATACACCCAGTATATAACAGTATATATTGAACATTTCCACTTGTAAAAATAATATGTTATCAAAGGCAGTAATTAAAATCTTAAGACATTTTGACTATTAACATGAAACTATTAGCAAATAATCACACATAAGAAAGTCTGCCCCCAAAATCTGTCAATTGATGAAGATGTCTCTTTTAAAATATATATGGACAGAGATTATAAATAATCATGAACTAGACTAGATTGTCTAACAAGAGCTGTCCGCAAGACAGTATGCTCGACTATTTTGCCATTTGATATCAGTGTGTGTATACCACGTGACTTTTGACGTCATATTTGCATGGTCAGACAGCAATAATTGCTCTTGATAAAAATGTAAAAACAATGGTAACTTTTTTTTATTTCTTCACCCTTTATAATGAAACATGGCGCAGTCTACGCCGTTTATAATGTCTTATCTCCGGTTTTTACAGGAGTTTGATTGGTGGACTATTTTTTTCAAACACTTCGACGAACCTGTTCTCAAAATCCAGTTTTGATAATACTCCGGCTGTCGGCGATATTAATACATTTTAAGAAAAGGTTCATCGAAGTGTTTGAAGAAACTAAACCACTAATCAAACTTTGTTGACAAACCGGAGATAGGGCTCCCTTAGCGGCGTAGACTGCGCCATGTTTCGTTAAATATTATAAAGTAATAAAAAAAGTTACCTTTGTTTTTACATCTAAGCCGAAGTAAAATATTTCTGTCCGCCGTAGCATTTGTGACGTCAAAGTCACGTGGTATACACACACTGGATACTATAGACAACAGTTGTTATTGAGATAGTGGCTTGATATTATAGAACTATAAATCAAGTTGGATAAGTCTTGTTTGACTAGCATCTGCCGATTGTAAGAAAAGGCCTAGCATGCAACACTTCAACCTAAAATTTATAATTTCAAAACGGGCCATAATTTATAATAATTTCAGTCAGGAGTTACCTTATCTGATTGTTTGATACCTTTAACGACTATATTAAAGTATTAAATGAATCTCTGAGTAGTTACTGAGATATGTGCATGATGCAAAACTTTAACCAAATTTTAAAAGTAAAAAAAGGGCCATAGTTTGTACTTAATTCATAAAAGAGTTTTCTAACTTGACTGTCTGACACACCGGAAGACATGTATGAAGTTTCAAGGCAATATCATTTGTGGTTACTGAAATATATCCATGAAAGTACCTTGCATGCAAAACTTTAACCAGAATTTATAAGTAAAAAAAAGGCAAGAATTTGCATTATATGCTGGAAAGAGTTATCAAACATGAATGTTTATATAGGTGTGATGGTAAGGAAGGGTTGCATAAAGTTTATATGCAATGCATCAAATAGATACTAGGATATGGACTCTTAATGTTGTTGCACGCAAAACTTTAACCAGACTTTGCATTATATGCTGGAAAGAGTTATCTAACTTGATTGTTTATATAGGTGTGATGGTTGGGAAGGGTTGTAAAAGTTTCACTGCAATGCTTCAAGTAATTACTAGGATATGCACTTTTAATGACGTTGCACACACAACTTTAACCAGAATTACTAAGTTATAAAAGGGCTATAACTTGAAGTACATACAGGATAGAGTTATCTTACTTAATAATATACATAGGTGTGATGGTTGGGAAGCGTTGTATTAAGTTGCAATGCAATGTATAGAGTACACTCAGAGATCTGCACTCTTAGGGTTATTGCACACACAACTTTAACCAGAATTTCTAAGTGCATAATTGTGTCAAAATATAATATAGAGTATTGGGACTTGTCCTGCAAGGTCATTTGATTATGTCCAATAAGTCTGTGAAGTTTCAAAGCAATAGCATCTGTGGTTTGTGAGAAAAAGCCTTGCATGCATAACTTTAGCCAAAGTTGCAACGCAAACGCCAACACCGACGCACAAGTGACTGTAATAACTCTCATATTCTTCGAATAGTCGAGCTAAAAAAACCTACTAAGTTTTAAAGCAAGTTTTAAACAAACAAAAAACATGATCACATGCAATTATTAATTACATTTTCAAAATATTTCATTACGAGTACTTTCAGTACTTTGATTCATTGTGTTAGTATCCACCATATGAGGAGTCATACCATTACGTGCGATTTTTCATTTGCAAATTTTCGACCATGAATTCAAGGGTCGATCTGGCGTACACAATGCTTGTCACACCAAAATACACATATGGGGCTACATTTATCTTTCGTTTGTTTGATGACAGATACCAAAAACGCTTAAATGGTGCACGGTTTGTTGCTTTTCTCAAGCTGTAGACAAACAGAAAAAAACCATAACATGTTTGATGTGGATAAAGTTGTGCGGATGACCTCATACTCACCTAAAAATTTACAGAATGAATTCAAACAGGTAACTCAAATTAGTTTGTAGTAGGACTTGCACACGCATTTACATGTGGGTGGGGGTAAATATGACGCTTTATACAAATATTGACTTGCTATTCCTGTAACTTCCATTAATAAAGACCAAAATGTATTCAAAAAATATTCTTGTTACGTGCGCTTTATCATGGAATTGTTCATAGTCTGACAATTGTGAGATTCGTAAAAAATAGTTTTCTAAAACCAAGTCTTCAGAATGTACATTAAATACAAATAAATTAGATACATAGGACTCTTAACATTTATTTAAAATATATCTGTCTTTAGAAACAAAATTTCATTTTGAAAACAAATAATGTATTTACAATTTGTGATAGGTTATCCTGTATCATGAGCTTGTACTTAGGAAATTGTACTGGTTGACTTTTGTTAACAGTGAAGATCCAGATCAGCACGTGCATCTACCCAGTGTGATCAAGATGTGAACCATCCACATTTATGATTATAATAACGTAAGCTTGTTATCACCAAATTGTGTAGATTCTGATAAGAATTATGATTAAGTAAATAGAGTATGAACAGGATGATCTGATCCAGTACTGTTCAGAAATGCCAATTTGAACATTTTCCCATGTACAACAGGATGATCTGATCCAGCACTGTTCAGAAATGCCAATTTGAACATTTTCTCATGTACAAATTCAAATAATCATTGATAACACAGTTAAAACAGTTGAAGCTAAATTATTAACATGTTTCCTTTTTCAGCATTTCAATGATCTGACCAGTTCAACATAAGGGAATCAAGATCCATTACCAGCAGACATTTATATCCCAAAGCCTAAACTATCTCGTTTACCACCAGGAAAAAGAAGATGCCTGCAATTTGCCAGTCCTGAGTAAGTTTGTCATGTTGTACACATGTAATTTATACACATCCTCCCTTTCTGAAAGTGAACTGAGCTAACCCGTATGGTAATTTTTAGGGAATTGATTGATTGAGGTTGAACGCCATTTTCAACAATTGTTCAGTCATATCACAGTGGCCAGTTAACCTAACCATGTTTTACCTAATATGAGAGAAATACTTCCGACAGGAATCAAAACTTTCTATAAGCTTTCATTCCATAGATTTTGTAATAACTCGACTTTTCGAAGAATAGGCTATAGCTATAGTACTCGCCTCGGCGTCGGCGTCTGCGTTGGCGTTGGTGTCACATGTTGGTTAATTTTGTTGTACCAATTCATTTCTTTTTAAAACCTTTACAGATATTGCTTTGCAGCTTTCAACACTTGTTTTCCATTATTACCTTTATCAAAAGACAAGAGTATATAACTCTGTCAAGGTTTTTGAAGGAATTATGGCCCTTTTTCGACTTAGAAAGTTAGTTAAGATTTTCATACCATCTCACTTTTTTTTCAAAACCATTTGAGATATTGCTTTGAAACTTACAACACTTGTTTTTGTAAGAATTATGGCCCTTTTTCGACTTAGAATTTTGGTTAAGTCTTTCGTACCACCTCACTTTTTTTTAAAACCATTACAGTAATTGCTTTGAAACTTGCAAGACTTGTTCACCATCATAACCTCCATCAACAGGCAAGAGTATATAACTCTGTAAAGGAATAGTAAGAATAATGGCCCTTTTTCGACTTAGAAGTTTGGTTAAGTTGTTCTCACCTCACTTTCTTTCCAAAACCATTAGAGATGTTGCTTTGAAACTTTCAACACTTGTTCCCCATCATTACTTCCTTCAACATTCAACAGACAAGAATACATAACTCTGTCAAGGTTTTTGTAAAAAGTATGGCCCTTTTTCGACTTAGAATTTTGGTTAAGTTTTTTGTTCCACCCCACTTCTTTTCAAAACCATTAGAGATAAAGCTTATACACTTACAATACTTATTTGCCATCATTGCTTTCATCAACAGACAAGAGTACATAACTGTGTCAAGTTTTTGTCAGCTCTTGTTGGTTTCGTTTTGAAACTTTGAAATAAAATAAAATGAAGAAATCAAGGAAGCCACAAATATGGAAGTCCCACAAGATGTTAAGCAGAGATACAGACTGGTGGACACTGTAAGTACTGTGTATAAGTTATTGTATATACTTCAGGGATTCCAATACATCAACCTTCTCAAAGACTTAAATATCTTTCCTGGATTTATAATATGATCTTTCAAATAAATAAATAGTAATGGCCTGAGACAAAACTCTGGTGGGTGACTACTAAAACGCAGTGCTCAAGGTGAGTTATTGTTATCGCCTTTTGTCTTGCGCCGTCGTGCGTCGATCGTCGTCATTCGTTCGTCGTCTGTCGTCCGTTGCCATCGTCCGTCGTCCGTCGTGCGTCGTCCGTCATCTTCTCCTCAGTAACCAATGGGTCAATTGGGATGAAACTTCACAGAAAGCATCCTCTTAATTACCTCACCAGAATTTCTTTAATTGTTGGGATCCAAGCAGAATTCTGGTTTCCATGTCAACCAAACGAAAGCAACCGATTTCTAAAGTGTCTTGTATTTTGTAGAAATATTATGGTGGTGACCCACTATCAGATGTTGTTTGGTTTGAACAAAATGGCCATCAGGGGGCATGACTGTTTTGTCTTATACGGCTATAGTGCAAACTTAAAAAATCTTCTTGGACGAAAGTATCTGGCCGATTTTTAAATAATTTTGTAGAAATGTTCCTTGGGTGACTCGCTATCGAATTCCACCAAGCCATGTTGATTGGTCTTATAATATGGCTGCCAGGGGCGGCGGGGCTGTTAGCCGTGTATTGGATTTTGTGAAAACTATTAGGCCGATTTTCAAATAATTTTGCAGAAATGTTTCCTGGGTGACACTCTACGAGATTCATTCAAGCCATGGTGATTGGTAAAACACATGGCCACCAGGGGGCGGGGCTGTTTGGAGATTTAATTTTTTGCCTTATGGCAGTTGAGCGATACTGACCCTCTTGAGCCTCTTGAGCCTCTTGTATTAGCTTACCTGACCACAAGTGGGTTAATGTGGTTGTTATAATAAATCACATTTCATAAGTCAGGTGAGCGATCCAGGGCCATCATGGCCCTCTTGTTTCCTACATGTGTTTTGGATTTCTGGACTTTAAACCTTTCCAACATACATAAAAGGTGTAGCTGAAAGATTCCAAATCATTTTAGCAAATATATCTCTATAAATCTAAATATAATTATTGAAAATAGGAGAAAATATTGAAACAAAATGGTTCATTATAACTTTTATTACAATTATTTGAAAAGTCATCTTCTGTAGATGCATCATATACAAGTTTTGTAAGCAACCACCAAGCATACATTGGATTAACACAGGCAAAGAGCATATGTACATGCTTCATTTTGATGCATGCACATATTTGTAAATAATTTATGGAATTACTTCTTCACAAGGACTGTATTTATGTATTTAACCCTTTTCACATAAACAAAATATGCAGCAGATGATATTGAAAGTATCTTGGAGAGAACTGGGCCAAAAATATAAATGAAAGTATAATCAAGAAATACATTATAGAGTTCAAAACACTGTGACAAAAGGAGAAAGCGTTCTTAACAAGAAATTGTTAATTTTGCCACAACGTTTTCAAATGGCATCTGCTGAATATGCATCAAAATGAGCTTGCAAGTGGGGAAGCCTTAAAATGGAATAGGACATTTTGAGGGGTTTTAACAATGGTTCTGTTAACTTGATATCACATCACATTTCCATACATGCAACCAAACAATACAAATTGTGGAATAAGAAGTTGCCTCTTAAATCATTCTAATTTCAAAAAAAAATATGTTCATTCGTGTTATTGTAGATCCTACCTTTTTAAAAAGGTAGTTATAATTCATCTGAGATGCAAATTTATGCTATTGAGATGTGCTTAATTAACAAATAAGTTACAATATTAATAACATAATCATTTAAGGCATTTTGGATTGCTTTTATACCACATTTCTAAGATTATTCTAGATTTGTTTCACGGGCCAAACATAATTGCGGCACCATTCCATGTATTTTGTTAACAAATAATCCTTACATAAAATGAATTATCATTTACTAGTCATATCAGAAGACAAGTTAGGATGGTTGATGGAAAATGAAACATATAAATTTATTCTTCTCCAACATAAGAGAGTAATATTTAGAGTTGATATTTGAAAACACCTTAAATTCTAGTAATTTTAAGATGAACGTAACCCTTTCCCACATACAACACATCTGCAGCAGAAGACTTCTGATCAAAATTATGGAAACTCTCTATAAAAGAAAGAACAATATTTGACTGGAATAGACAACATTGTGGAAAAAGGATAAACTGATCATTATGAGTACTCCTTTTGCTAAATTGTTTCAAATGTCATCTACTGTGAAGGGGTTTGCAGAACTGGGGGTGTTAACGGATGATTAACATATATGTTTTGTCTTGTCAATTTGTTTTCAGCAGAAGGCACTTGAAAAATAACTCCATACAGGAGACATTGCTCACGCTGGTCAATTTTACTTCCAAAATTGTTTTTTACTCTATAATCTTTTATGAAATAATAAATTTTGTTTAAGGAGATTTCAGACTTTTTCTAATGGAGGTTTTCAATTTTGTATACTAACAAAATTGTTTTATGTGGGGAATTGTTAAATTTATACAAATAAATGCACTAAATAATGTCATTCTCACTACATTCAAATACAAAGAATTGCATAAGTAAACAATGGAACAACATGAGACGTTTAATTGTCCTCAGTTTCCATTGTTTACTTCTTGCACTTATAGGGAAAATTACTGTTGTGTTCAATTATGTGTCTGATATAAACAACTGTTGACAACAATTCTCATCAAGTACAGTCTTTGAATGAAGACATCGTTCTTTGTATACATAATACAGTAACCAAACTTTGAGACAGAAATCATAATCAGCTGCTGCTGTCCTTGTAATTGAAATGAGTAAGAATGTCATATCTTAAGTTTTGCCATCTTTTCTTGTCAAGTCTCTTTTTTTCTTTCCTGGAACCACACTGGATATGACGATTGATTCTCTTCAATATACTGACTGTTCACTAGTTTTCTCTTCAATATGCTGACTGTTCACTAGTTTTCTCTTCAATTTATTTGCATTCAGACGTCCAAATTTTGGGAAGATGGCTAATGTCTAGTGTAGGCTGTTTGGGATTTTGGCAGTCTCTGGTCTGTAATAAAATCAGTTGATAGTGTATATTAAACAATGTCAATGATAATACTATAAGGTAATTTGATAATCATACACATATAATTGATTGTTGGTTAACCCATGACCTGACATATATGTGTAATTTTCATTCTCGTCCATATATTTTTAAAGTCATCTGATGAAGATTTATTGTAAAAAGGGTCATACAGGAAAGGGTTGGATCAATATAGTTAACAATTTTTATTTTTTTCATAACTGCCCATACATTATAATTTGTTATCTACTTCAGGTGTAGATCCAATGGATATGGTTGTTCTGAAATCAGAAGACCTCACTCTTCAGTGTAAGCATGACAGATGTGACCACTAACACAAGTTTTACCCAGGAAATAAGCACAACACTTGTATTTTCATTGCAAGTCAGAGGAATTAGAGATAATGCATCAAGAAAGAACCTCATTGGTCATTCTCCTTTTCCAAAATGCTCTCAAAATGTGTACCAAATACACTGCTCATCCTTTTTTAAAAACATCAGAAGAAGAAGAGGAGCAAATGTTGATAGAGAATAGAATAAATGGATAAAGATTAATCCTTAATCTGATGTCTTATCTTGATTTTTTCTAAATGAAAATAAGAGTATGACAATTGTTGACAATCTTGTATAAAAATGTTTGCAATGAAGACAAAGTTTTGCGACATATTGAAACTATTAACCTTTTCCAAGATACAACAAATTTTCACCAGACAAATGAAAACGTATGAGCAAAAATATGTCAAACCTTTAACACAGGACGTGTACGTCCTGCAAGTATTGCAAAGACTGTGGTAAAATGAGAAGCAAATAATCATGAGCAATTACTACTTTTGCCACAATGTTTTCAAAAGTCATCTGCTGCAGAGGAATCAGGAAGAGTATTGGAAATAATTCATATTTTGTACATGCAGTGTTTCATTTTGAAATTTCTATCAATGCATCCTTTCACTTGTTTTTCACAAAACAATGAGTCCTACAATGTAAAAAATAAGTTTTGATACATTTTAATGAGTCCTGGCAAAATTTCACGAGTCTTGGACTCGGGATGCGCAGCAAAATGAAATGCTGTACATGTAATTCCGTACAGCTTTAAAATAATATGAGAAATAAAAAATCATAAAGAGACACATTTGTTAACTTGGATATATTCTTTTGTTCAAAATATATATTGTCAATACATTACCCCTTAGAAAAAGTTAATACAATCAGTTATTTTAAACCTTTGGAATTTGATAACATCTAAAGAAATAATTTTGGATTTGGATACGATTGTATATAAACCGATTTATATAATTTGAACCTTCTATGACCAATTTCGAACAGTGCTGTGCAAGATCAGAAGCAAATAAAACAGTTTACACCGGTCTGGGATGCTTAATGGTTGTTTTTTGGAGAGCGCCACTGAAATGTTCTGGGAAAAGGAGGAATTTTTAAAATGAGCGGTTCAAGGCAAACCAACATTGGTGTAATGTTAACAAGTGTACATACAGATCTGTCATTGCATCCATTTTAAAGGATACAAATGGTTACTGTAACAGTTTCCTGTTACTTTCTATGACTTAATGATGAATGGTATTCATAGGCACGACTGTCTTAAGCTTGGTTTCCACAGAGCATGTCTCAATTGATTTATGTTTCGAACATTGTTTTTATTGATCAACATCTATGAAATGCTATGATGCTATCTGCATACTTTTTATCAACTTGATTTTCCCAATACGCACACTTACATGCAGTCAGTCAATTTATTCTTGATAGTCTTCTTTTTCTGGTCTTGTTTTGGGTTGATAAATGTAGCCTGGGTTACTGTTCTCGCTCAATCTTGTGACCTCTTGGAATATTCCATTGCTGGGGTAAGGAGGTACTAAACAGTTGCGCTGGAACGCTGGTGAACCCCATAAACTGCCATCTGTGTAGAGTTTGAATCAAAGCAACCATATGTGAATATGAAGCCCTTAACCTGTAATCAAAAAAACTTTTTTAAGAATTGGTGCATTCAAATAGCAATAAAACAATGATACAGCATGAGAAACGGTAAAATTCTTGCTACTTCATGTATTCGGTCTACCAGTGTAGCATTTGAATTTGAATATAGAATCCTAAGTGAATAGAAGAAAAAGTACCATTAATTTTATTAAATTAAAATCTTAACTTAAAATCTTAATAATCTTATCTATAGGATTATTTTTTTGGAAATGTCTTTATCAGGTAAAGGGTTAAATATAACTACTTTGTAAACAAACCCCGATTTCAATTTCAGATAGTTACAATTTGAAATCATCCTTTTAAATTGGAAGACTTGAAAACATTGTAGGGAAAGGAGAGATTGTAAATTATCTGTAAGATTAAAAAAGGCATGTATAGAAAGAAAAGGGAATACAAGATATAAAGCAATACATCCATCTTCCTACGTCTTTAAACCTCAGGCGTTGTGAAAAACCCGTCTCTTTTATCAAATACTATAGATAGAGGCTATTTATAGTAGCACGATATTTTTTCGTCGATATAGTGTGGTTTACTTGACTATATTAATAGTGGGCCTCTCATAATGCTAACATTTTAGTAACGAGTGGATTTAATAATGAATATTATTATTTTCTCTTACCATGCTTGACAAGAACATAGCGGATAAAAAACTATGTCTGCGAAAATGTCAACAATGACAGTTTGCGGTTTCTCCAACTTACGCTGGCCGCGGTAACACTTCGATGTTTTAATATTACGATGTTGTCATCCATAACCAGTCTGACAACTTGAAAATATATTTCGTGT
This sequence comes from Serripes groenlandicus, assembly GCA_031761405.1. NCBI lineage: Eukaryota > Metazoa > Mollusca > Bivalvia > Cardiida > Cardiidae > Serripes > Serripes groenlandicus. The sequence goes on along the minus strand of JASEVX010000129.1, from coordinate 532,847 downwards.
TAATAATTCAGGCCTTGTTGATATTTCAACAAAATAGTACTGTCATAATAGTGCAAAACCAGGTGGGACGTGCGTTAAGTTATCAATACGATACACTACTTTCGCCGACGTTTTCTTGTTTGTTTGTCTAACGTAACGACAATTGTTACCTAAAAAAGTCGTACGATTTCGAGAAAAGTATAAACAAATATTTTTGGACCATGTTTAAAATTCGTCGTATTAATAATTATTCGATGCAGAATAGTGATTATTCTGACGTCAGCGCATGGCGGTCAGGCCATCTGCAAATTTCCAAATGTAATTTGAACATTAAACTTAAGAACGCTGGCGTAGTGATCGGTTGGCAAATTTTGATATGGAGGATCATGAGAAAATTCATTCATAACCTCTCTCTACCCGAGTCTACACCAAATTATTGCCCGAATCGTGCAAGGGGGTAAGACGTCTTTTCAGACCTTGTCATTATTATTATACTATATGGACCGTATAGAGGGGCTATTTATTTGGGGGGGGGGGGGGGGGGGTGTGAAACTTAACATGAATTGTAACCTAGCAGATATATGAACTATCAATCGTACCTGCCATAACATTGCACAACTTCAATGCTACTAAGCAGCTAAAATTAATAATAAAATAATGAAAATAAGTACGAATACCGCATGTAGGCCTATAGCGCAAGAATACAAAACCAAACGTTCAGCGAAGCCAAAAATTCCTTCATATATACAACAAATCTGCAGCAGACGACTTTGAAAACATCAAGATTAAAATGTGGATAACATCTATAAATAAAAGTATAATAAATAATAGAGTTGAAATGATTGTGGCAAATTCGGAAACTGCTCATCATGAGCTAATACCATGTCGAATAACATATTGCTGTGTGAACTATGGCGTGACAAACGTTGCAATATTCTATGTCAAATATATTCATTCAATAAAAAAAAATATACAAACTAAAAACAAAATATGTGTTCTATAAAAAAAATTATGGACTTGAAAAAAAAAATGTTCAATAAAAAAAAAAAAATATGGACTATAAAAAAAATAGTTATTGACTTAAATTTTTTTATTCAATAACAAAAAAAAAAATTGGAATAAAAAGAGATTATTCAACTTATTTTTTGAAAGATAAGAATATAATTCACGAGCCGTCTCGTGAATGGGAGTGACGTCACGAGTGGTTCCTCCCATTCACAAGACGGCGAGTGAATGATATTCTAATCTTTGAAAAAATGAGTTGAATAATCTGTTTATTACATTTCATTGTTATTTGTTGTAATACATTATATTTTTAAATACGTGTCTTCAACCATAGTTTATATTTACTGTGGATTATTGTTTGTCGTTTGACCTACTTTGCGCATTTTTCGAATGAGGCGTGGCCATGGAAAAAAGGGAGGTGCACGCATGCGCAATTGTGTAGTAGACTATAACACTGGTGTGTAATAACAATAAATCAACGATTATGAATTTTCTTTCACCGAGATATCCTTATCTTTGATGGATAGAAATGTAATAAAAAAATATATTTATGGACTAAAAAAAATAAATTGTTCTATAAGAAATATATTTATTCAATTCGCTGAATTCAATACGGCACCGTCCAGTATTACAACGCAATTCAAGTTAACAAAATGAGTGTTATTCCTCAGTTAATAGCTAGATGGCGCCCTTCATATAAAATGAAACGTGCTATGCCAATTGTGGGATCGCCGATTGTCGAGTTAGCTCCGTCCACATAAGCAACGGTAACTAGCCCGACATCAACAACAATGGCGGACATCGTTACGTTTACCCCTTTTTGTTTCCTGGAATCACGTTGTAATACTGGAAGCTGCCACATTGAATTCGGCAATGAAATTCCTTGTTGCAATAAACCAGATTAGCCATCATGCAAATTATACACAATATATTTATTTTAAACACATATAAATATTTTATTGAACGTAAATATATTTTTACATGCGATATATTTTTTAACTTCATATATTTTTTTTTTATCGAACATTTTTTTTTTAAGTCCATATATATATTTTTTTCAGTCCATATATATATTTTTTTATTGAACATTTTTTTTTTAAGTCCATAAATATTTTTATAGAACACATATTTTGTTTTTAGTTCGTATATTTCTTTTATTGAATGAATATATTTGACATAGACTATTGCAACGTTTGTCACGCCATAGTGAACAGAACCGTGTATGCTCCAACATCTCTAAATTTAGTTTCTAGCGCTTGAAATAATTTAAATATAGGTCATTTGCACTCTTGCGGGTTTATAAACCATATCGAATGTGTCAAGGATTTAACCCTTTTGCTTTTAGATAAAACATTCTTTCATTCGCTTATTATTTTCATACAAATGGTTTAATTCTCATTCTTTTAGAGGCTTTTGTACATGTTTATTTGGTATAAAACTATTCCTTTGTGTTTGAAATTGATAAGGGTTCGATCTGTTTCGCAGATTACTTCCTGAATTTTGGTTTACATTGTTTATCATGTGTTTTTGCGAATTATAAAATAGCGACAGAGTCAGTTCCTTACGTATATTAAGATTAATATATATCCTTTAATAATTGATCACGTCTTTGACCATTTAACATGTATAAAAACTTGTTTCTAGCAGAAGATCAAAACGCATTATTATTTATTCATAATTTGATTCGGTTTAAACCTAAAGAAGGCACATAACACTGTTTTTACCTGGTTTCTTATCATTATATTTTTTTTCTTCAGGAAATCAGCTAGGCCCAAGGTTGTAAACATGTAGGTTACCTGTAAGAACAAGTCAGGGAAAGTCAATTCCATCCTGTGAACCACAGACGTCACTTTGTCACTTTTGACAACTGCAAAAAGGAGGTATGATAATAAAGAGCTGCTGCTTTTTACCCCTTTTACACATTCAGACGTTTTCTGACACCTTTGCAGCAGATAACTTTTGACAATACTGTGACAGAAGGAGAAATTGCTCAAAACAAGCATATTTCTCATGTTGCCACAATAATTTCATTTTTTTCAGTAATTATACCTTCATTTATAGATATATTCCATCTTTTTGCCTAGATGTTTCTAAGTTGTCTGCTGCAGATGTATTGTATGTGTATTTTTTGTACTGACTTAAAATGCGATGGAGTAATTTCAGAGCTCTAAATAAGGGGCATTTTTCATATTCTAAAATCCTTATTTGACACTCAAACCCTATGTTGTAGGTACTCAAAAACATAGCATTTGATTGAGTAATACGAGTGTAGGTTAAGATCAGCCTATTCAGTGTCTACACAAACTGACAAAGTCTTATAACATCCTTATGTAATTAATATGTAAATTGCATAGATCAGACTGCAAATGCACATGCTAATCTGGATCTACTTTTCACAAAGACTGCCTCAGTAGTGTAGTTGTAGAGTGTCAAACCTCTAGTGCGTGAGGTTACTGGTTCGATACCTGGCCGGGTCATACCTAACACTGAAATTGATGGCTGCCCTCCTTGGCTTTCAGGGTTGTGAGGTTAGCATTACCACTGACTGGTGGATGTCAGGATAAATTGACCAGTGGTACTGCTAAATTACCCAAGAAACGCTGTGATATAAATAAAACAATGTTGAAAGCAGTTTTAAACACCAAGCAATCAACTGTTCACAAAAGTCAGCGACGATTAACGCGTAACTCTCTTTCTGATCATTACACACTACAATAGCAATTTTCTTTAGTGTAAATGTTTGTTAAATATGGATTGACAATCAAAGACCTTGCAAGGAAAGATGAATGTTTAGCTTCAAACCACATCGAGTTTTAAACTACTGGACCAATTTCAACCAAAGTTCAAATTGTTTAAAGATTTAAATGCTATAAACTATATGTAGAAGCGTTTAGCTTCTAATGACTTCTCCTCCTTAACCATCGTTGGTGGATGTCTTCTTATTGTTTGAAAATTTAATGCATTATTACGAATTATTACTGAATAGGTATTTTATTTACAGTGTCCACTCCTCATAGTTTCATTCCCACCTTAATTTAAAATTTCCCGATAAAAGCAATTACATATTTGCTACTATGCTATTACTCAGGTGATCAATTAAGGGTCATCAATACCCCCTTGTCTTCTTATTCAGTTAAACAATAGTTCAAATGTGAGCGATACAGAAGTATCTTCTCCTCTTGATTTACAAAAGTAATCAAACTAGTTTCTCACATCAGTAAAGGCAGACTGGCAATTGTGCTTTGAAATCTTTACACTTTTAAATTACTTTATATATTTTAAGCTAATGCACAGTTTCTCAGTATTGTATTATGCAATATAATCTAAGTACCAGAGTCTGTCTACATTGTATTTTTAAGTTTATACATTGGTTAAATTGGAATAGGTTCTGCTGTGCTTGCCTTTGTTATTAAATATCCTACGCCAACTATTGAATTCTTTTGATAACAATCTTACCAATGAAATACTTACAATTCAAAGAGCGTACTTATGGAGGAAAGCGGTTAAGTTTTGCATGATGTTTCATCATGAGCCAATGTATACTATTGCTTCTGTGGAATAACTTTGAGAGATGTCACTTTTAAGCTCAAGCTAACCTGACGTTTTGTCCATAACATGTGTAGGATACAAGTTACATTTGTTAACTTAAGCTTCTATGAAATATGCTATTATTTATTTGATAACATCAATTAACTTTAAAATTTGATTTTGGTAGTAAAGTATCAGTGGAGCAGTGTGTAATTGTGAAATTCCCTCATTTGTAGTTGAAAACATTTTTACTGTATGCTGCTGCATTAAATTTAATGTATATTGCATTTTTAACACAGATATACAGGGCTACAGATAACTTTGTTTTAGTGAATTGACTTGAAATCATTATGGCAAAGGGAGACATAATGAGCAAAGACTCCCTTTCTCACAATATTTCAATGTAGATTAACCAATGCTTCTAATTGTTGGCAAATCTTTATATTTGGGGATCCCTAATTTATCTTTTTAAATTTAGTTTTGCTTTAAAGGGATGTGAATCCCATATGAGAAAAAAGCGAAGAAAAAAGAAAACTGTTAAAAATTGCTATTACCTTGATGCTTTTGCATGTAAGGCATTGAGCTTTGCTGACTGATGTACTACAATATATGCACAATATTAATATTGCGGAGATTTTTCGTTATTTTGCATTGTAAAATCTACTGGGTTAGTAACCCAGTAAATACAAAAATATCGCTGTATATTTATCACGTGATCACTACAACCGAATTGAAAATCTCCTTCCCAGAGTTGTTGTTCCTTACACTCACGCATACATGAATGTAATGAGTCAACAGTGTTAGAGAATGCCGAAATGAATCCACAAATTCAAATGAGCAAGAGGAAATTCCACGGTATTTTTAAACGGGAAAACACGGAGCGGACGTTTTTTTAACTGCTTATTTCCTATGAAATAATGAAAAACAAGACTTGTACGACTTTCTACAACATTCCCTTACATATATATAGACGTATTTTGCATTAATTAGAATAAGTATAAAATATAACGATTTTGGACCATTATGGTGTTCAGTCCCTTTAATATAATACACAGTCGTACATCCAAGTCTAGTATTTGTCTCGTTCACATCAAGCTATAATTTTTTTCCCCATTCAGATCTTGTTTGATTCGATGTAAATTATTTAAGCAACACAAATGTAAACAATTGCTTCATTTACCTTTTATTTGCTGTTGAGTACTCATCATTTTGAATAGAATTGGTTTTGTTGACAATTCCTTTGCATTTTTAAGCAAAAAAGCTACTTATTTGTAGCCCTGGATATAAATTATGTTGCACCAAATACAGGAGGTCTTTGAAAGCAAGGTAGGATGTTTTCAGATTGGTCTTTAAGAAAAAGTTTTCTTGCGCTGTTTTTGCTTTTCATATATGTAAACTGAATTAACCAATACTGATAGTTAATGCTTTCAATATAGAAGAGTACAAGGACTCACTTGTGAGCAATTAATTTACTGGATGTTGCACATGTTGATATAATATCAGCCTACTTGGTCAAAGGCCAGAATTGCATTGCCTATATTTGTATTCATGTATTATCAACATTGATCACTTATAGATCAACCTGCCTAAAACGAATTTGTTCAATATGAATTCTAAATGATCTCTTTTTGTTACATTTGTTATTAAATTAAAACAAACATTAATTATTTCTTATCAGTAGAACAACTATATGTTATACTGTGAAATTTAACCTGGAAGACAATGGTGCAATGGTGAGCATCTGTCTTTCGTATCAAAGGTCCCGGGTTCAAGTCCTGTGATTAACGGGTTCTGCCTTATGGACTTTTCCACACCAACGGCGTGAGTAATGGTTAAGTCTACAGGAAGCAGACAATGAGCGTGAGTAAGATAAGCTGAAAGCTTGGTGCGCAAGGGGACTTGGTGCGCAAGGGGATTTGTGGTTGAATCCCAGTGTGGGCAGCATTCTTTCGAACAATTGACAAAGTCAATGAAACACCGCATCATTTGTCTTCCTACATGTTGCCTAATACATTCTATAAATAAGTTTCCATGATGATCTACATTTGTTTCGGAAAAGTATGTCTCCCAATTGATATTTTTAGAAAATTAAAGTCATCCATTACTAAATAATAAGAGTGTACTTTGGCACTCAATATTCTTATCATCTGTAATAGTTTGAAAACATAATATATTTCACAGTTAGGACTTTTGTATATATGCACACACATAGTAACTTATCACTTTTGTGTAAGCTTTTCTCTATCCAGATGTGTTCTTCATAATTTGGTCCCACTTCTTCAATTTTATATGCTTTTATTTTTTTAACAGTACCTCAACTGTAGTGGTCACATATAAACATATCATACCCCTCTATTTTATAAAGATCATCAAAGTCAAATTAAAAATAGGCATTTTTGGGATATAATTCTGGTTGATATTATGTTTTGCTAAGAAAATCCAGATCAAGTGTTTCATTTTGAAAAATTTAAATCGTAATGAAAAATACAATCAGCAGAAGAAGTGGGGAAAAACTGTCTAGGACGTAATTTACTTAATTCCCTGGTTGAAATTATTCCGAGTTGGATTCAAGTATACATGAGAACAAAACCTAAACAAGAAATCCAATGACGGTATCACATGCCTAATAATATTCGATGAAGTCACAGCTAATCTTGTGACTTTGGATTTATTTATATTCTGACAAATCAAAGTTACCTTGAATAAATACCATAGTAGGATCATATTCAACAGAATATCTAAAATACTGTAAACCAATGTCTGATTTAAAATTACTGAAAAAGAAAGTATACATTTATACATTGTATTTTATGATAGTGTTGTGTATTCATGGTTTTGGGTTACATGTAGTGTATTTTTTCAATTTGTTAAATTCAGACAAAGACTTGGCGGTGTATATACTCGATCTGACGACACCACATTCTAGTAAAATGCTATCTCAAGTTGACCCTATACCTTTGTATCAGCCGTCCTGCGAGAAAACCAACACTGTGTAAAGTATTGACCCGGATCAGCCTAAGCATGCTGCGCAGGCTAACCCGGACAGACAATTTTCGCCTGCTGTGGATTTTCTGTTTCAGGAGTCATTACTCTATACCTCTATCCCCCTGCGACGGAATTTGTCGGACCTGATCAGTCTGCCCGAACTGTGCAGGCTGATCTGGATCGATACATTACGCAAAGGTCATAATGTTAGTTTTCTTGCGGGACGGCTCATATATCGAGAGCAGGTTTAAATTTGTCTATGCAATACAATCGGTTAAATAATCTCCCCTGTTGATACCTTACAATTTTGTAGGCAACAATTTGATTGGCTAATGCAAATGTCAAACTGAGGCGACCTGTAATGTGCAGTCATCATATTTTTACGAACGTTTGCTACTGAAGCGAAGCTTAGGTCTGGTTATAATGGGATTATGTTCAAACAAGTATAGATTTGTAATTGTTGTACTAGTTCCCTTAACCTTTTCCCACTTACAGATGTAATTTGATGCAATTGCAAAAGACAACTTTGGAGCAATATATCCTTCAATGTTTTAACTTCTATTCAATAATTATACTTTTATATGAAGAGATTTTTTTTTGTCTAGTCATTGTACAAAGTTACCTGCTGCAGATTTGTTTGATTTGTATGGAAAATGTAAAAACAGAATAGATTAACATTTAATGAGATTGTGATGCTGATTTCAAATATATATTCTACCCGTTTCCCTCATGAAAAACCCTCTGGACTTCGAAAAGCTCTCGGCATTCATATGGTTAAAACTCTATACATGAAATTTTAATCTTTAAATAGAGTTGAAAACACGTTGGAAAGGGCGACTTCTTTGAATCTGAAAAGAATGGCTGCAAATGACAAAGTGTTTCTTCATCCCAAAATATTCTTCATATTTTACCTTTGGTGTATTCTAGGCAATTTTTGTATTCATATCAAATCATTCAAAGGGTTGGATCTTACTTGTAATCATAGTGTACACTTTGGAATTTGTCCAATACACATTAACACCTATATGTTTTGTATGCATATAGATTATTGTGTGGTAAATACACAATCTTAGAGAAGGCTTAATTCTAAAGAATGGCAATATTTCTGTATTATATCATATTTACCTTTTGAAATAATATTTTTCAAGATATTTCCAGGTAACTCTGTTACTGGATCGTTTAGACTTCCATTCATATATATTGACAAATCAAACCTACAACAAAAAATGTTTATTAAAATTAACTCTTTCCAACAATAAAAGAATGTTCAGTATACGACTTTGAAAACATCTGAGGGGATTTATGGGAACTCTCTCATTTTGAGTTATTTCTCCTTTTGTAAAATGTCTTCAGCTACTGATGTGTCAAAATGTGTATATATGTGGGAAAGGGTAACACGACCAACAAAATGAAGTTGAAAATAACAGCTTGTCAACTTGCCATCTATCCTTTGAAAAGTAATACAGTGAAACTTTTGTTAGCGGTCAACCCTGTTAAGCTAAAAACTTGTATTAAGCAGCCACTTGAAGCTAAATCAAAATAACATTTTGACTTAACAAGTCACCTGTGTTCAGTGGCCACATTTTGATTCTCCCCTGATTGGCTGTCTAAGACAAGGTTGATTTTATCTTAGTATCTGACAACACATTATTGGCTTATGAATTATCACGGATATGAACTTTAATTCAACCACTAACATAAAAGTAAAAAAAATGGCAAACGACAATTATACTTATTGAGAACAGAGCATACTCAATACTTCATTGCCATATGAAAATAAAAATGCAAGATATAAGCTTGGTGTGTGTGGGCAAATTCAAAATCCAAACATAAAGATGATACATTTTGATAGCACCACCACAAATGACGGTAAAACTCTAATCTCGATCTCTCTTAGCCCAAGTTTCACAAAATTATTTCAGTATATACTCACCTGAGCTACTAACCTACTCATTGCACTACAGCAATGAATATAAACAGTTCTCAACTCCCTTAGTGTAGATCACCAGAATGTATCGTTTTGAATTCAGAAAAGATCGTCAAAAGATTGAGTTGCCTTAAATTCTCACAACATATAAGGATTGTCCTAACAAACTACATGTTTATACATTTTCTCCTCTTTATTCTCATCCTAAGTTGAGTTACTATGGCTATAGTATTAGTTTATAAATAGAGTGCAAGACAATTTTTTCTGTTTTGAACAAAAATATTTTCGATTATTTTCTTTATATTCTAGACCTGAATTCATTAACGTATTAACATGCTCAGCTCAGTTACTACTTAAGTAATTCGTTAATCTGGGGCCACGTACTCCAACAACAGATATCAAGTCATACAGATTTATTTCACCTGTAACACCTTCCAACTTGATGACACATGTTGATACATCTGCAGCAGAAGACATTGTTTGCAAAAGGAGAAATTGCCCAAAATGAGCAATTTCTTCTTTAGTAACATTTTTGTTTCAATTCAATTCAATAATGATTCTTTCAATTATGGAGATTTTCCATACTTTTGTCTTGATGTTTTCAAATTCATCTGCTGCAGGTTTATCATATGTAGGAAATTGTTAACAATATTACACATCAATATTTGTTATTTTTATTTGTTTTATTTATTCTTTTTAAACAATCTTACCTATTTTGAAACTGTATCAAAATAAAGAAGTTTTGATGACTTAAATTTTTTGTTTCTATTATTTTCAAAATATTTGCTCTTGTTTGTTTCTAACCAAATATCTTACCATGATCTGTCCATACCTATGCATACATTTCATTACCCCCATCTGCACCTGGCTGACATCACTCTAAAATCACATTCCAGCAGTACTTTCAGTTCTTTGATTAATAAACTATGATTAAGTCTCTTAACAATCAATTGTAAGTGTAATTTGACCACAGGCGTCCGATTTTTTGTTTAGAGAGAATTAACAACAAAAACATGCAAAACCTGGTTAGACTACTACAAATAGTCTGTCCATATGCTATAGTAATAACGATCGTAATGTTATCGTATGAGATAAAAAGAGACCGTGTTACTATAAATAGACTCCCTATTTGTATTATTGAGGGCGGTTGCCTCGGAAATTGCCCTCAAAGTTAACAGGTATTTCTCAAAATCGTGTATTCCTAAAAATGATTCGATTTACCACTCGAAAAGTAGTACCGATATTCTCAACGCTTATCTCAATTCAAAAATAACTCTACTGAGCAGATACGCGCAAGCAATTGTATATATATAGTATAATTTTAGTGCTAATAAGCACCTGACAATATTATTAAAATATTTACTAATAATTTGATGGCTCAGTTCAAAACAGTTGTTACTGTTTGGTGTGAAGACATGCAGTTACAACTGTTAAAGTCTAAAAAGATGTGTAAATATCATATGTATGTGTAATAAAGGATAAGGATATCACTACGCACCCCAAAAGGAGACATAAAGCAATATCTCCTTTTGCCACAATGTTTTGTTCTATGCTATTCTGAACTGTTCAGAAAAATGAACCTGAGATATCAACCCTTACCCACATACAGACCCTTGTGTAGCCTCTGCAGCAGATGACTTTTGAAATATTGTGGCAAATGAAGAAATTGCGCGGTATATTTATATTCTACGGAGAATTTGCTGCGGCATCAGAAAGGCTTAAATTTACCAATTTTTAAATAATTATTCTACTCTGAATTAGCTTGTCTGATACCAATATAATGTGGCATAATTTTATCATTGGATAACTCTCTACAAATATAATCATATTGATTAGTTGTTAAATTACGCTTTCGTTTCTAGCTAGGTTCCAGTTAATTGCCTAGAATGTTTTTAAAGTAGTCTGCTGCATATTCGTTGTAAGTGGGAAAGGGTCAAAATATTCCTGAAAATGATACGATTTACCACTCGAAAAGTAGTACCGATGTTTTCAACGCTTATCTCAATTCAAAAATAATTCTACTGAGCAGATACGCGCAAGCAATTGTATATATAGTATAATTTTAGTACTAATAAGCACCTGAAAATAATATTAAAATATTTACTAATAATTTGATGGCTCAGTTCGAAACAGTTATTCCTGTTTGGTGTGAAGACATGCAGTTACAACTGTTAAAGTCTAGAAAGATGTGTAAATATCATATGTATGTGTAATAAAGGATAAGGATATCACTACGCACCCCAAAAGGAGACATAAAGCAATATCTCCTTTTGCCACAATGTTTCGTTCTATGCTATTCTGAACTGTTCAGAAAAATGAACCTGAGATATCAACCCTTACCCACATACAGACCCTTGTGTAGCCTCTGCAGCAGATGACTTTTGGAAATATTGTGGCAAATGAAGAAATTGCGCGGTCTATTTATATTCTACGGAGAACTTGCTGCGGCATCAGAAAGGCTTAAATTTACCATTTTTTAAATAATTATTCTACTCTGAATTAGCTTGTCTGATACCAATATAATGTGGCATAATGTTATCATTGGATAACTCTCTACACATATAATCATATTGATTAGTTGTTCAATCACGCTTTCGTTTGTAGTAAGGTTCCAGTTATTTGCCTTGAATGTTTTTAAAGTAGTCTGCTGCATATTCATTGTATGTCGAAAAGGGTAAAAATAAACTTTATTTCTTTCACTGATGCACAGGGACGAGGGCAAAATAACAAAACTTTAAAGCTCTTCTCCTCAAACGTTTTTGGACCGTATAGGGGGGATTTTTTATAGTAACATAGGAGGGATTCCCCAAATTAACATTACGATCATTTTAATCATAGCATATGGACAATAAAGAGAGACTTTTTGAGTATTTTTGCCCCATTTTTTTCTGTAATGGAAGTTCGGACGCCTGTAATTTGACCAAGGCATTTACATTTAGTTAATCGTAATAATAACTTCTCCTTTCATCGTCAACTATGGTTAAAAGTTCAAAGTAACATCATATAGCACGGTGCGTGATCGCATTTACACCAGATCTAGAAAAAGAATATGACATAATTGCAATAACACCAGTGACATGATATAATTTCATAAAAAGATTTCTAAGTATCAAACCTCCTGTCAGTGAGAACATATACGGGGTTGGAATTCTAGCTTGTTAAAAATGTCTCAACATCTCTGCAGCACATAACAAATATGACAAATTGTCAACAATATGTTAACTTTTATATCCTATTTATTTTGATAGGTAAATCCATATAATGCAAATATCTACAAAAGCATTTTAGTGATATTTGCATTCTGACTCCCTCACCAACTCAAGGTTGTAGGTCTTCTTTAAAAGTTGTTCAAAGATTTAAATTATACCCAGAACTTTGACCCAAATTCTTCTCCTCTGATTCCGAATGTCTGATTCCAAAATGTGTTGAAACGTTCCTTACTTAGTTTACCTTGTACACACATATTCCAGCTATATTGATTGGTTCAAAACATGTCAGCAAGGAAAAAGTACAAAACTTAACATTTCATTCTTATAAATGTGCATGTCTGATTTCAAGATAATTAAGTAGAAATGTTCGTTCAGACACTATCTTGTTATTTTTTTCAAGCCATATTGATTGTTGAAAAACATAGCCATCAGACATCAGAAAAGGAGTAACATAAACCTTTGGCTTGAAACAACATCTACTCCTTAACAACTTATCCAATTACAAACAAACTTCAAATGGTTCCTTTGATTGTCCTGGTTCAAAGTTGTTCAACTATTTTAAAATAAATGTTGATCTTTGGTTGCATCCCCTCTCTCCCAGTAGCGGCGACTTTAAAATGCTTCTCTTCTGAATCTTCGTGTCTGACTCCGAGATAGTTGGGAAGAAATGTTCCCTGAGTAACATGCTTCAATATAGGTTCAAGCCGTATTGATTTATTGAAAAATATGCGGCATCAGAAAAGGCGCAAAGTGGCAGACATGAGAAAATTCAATTCCTATGAAAGTGCTTCTTTGATTTCAAGATTATTTAGCTGATGAACAAGACTAATTTTAGCATGCATATTATTGAAGTTATTCATGTGTGATTTGTTTTGTCTGGCATTTGTCTCACTTATTATTCAACTTTCCTAGGCGACACATGTGTTCCATGGAACTCTATTATATTTTCGAGCAGTTTCTTCTTCTTTTTATAATGTTATCAAAATACGCCTTCTTCCCATGCGTCAAAATGCGTCTGCACTTGAGAAAGGGTTAAAGGCACATGTACGGTATTTATTTGTTAAATTTCAGGGTTTATGGAGGCCACAAAACACTAGAGTATTTACAATATCTGAATAGTACCGGTTTTGCTGTTACATACCTTTATACGAGAACAGGTAAACTTTTATCAACTATGAACAATATTTAGAATGAAATTGTTTGGTAAAGAAGTTAAATGCAGTAAGTCGCCGAGACCTCACCAGAAAAGTTTCCTACCAAAATAGTAACTTGGGTGTAACCTGTATGTGGTGACATATAATATCCGTAAAGAAGGAAACAACTTCTATAGCCATATAAGCAACCTATGGTTGCATTCCTACAATAGCCTTTAACTTTTTAGCTCACTGAGCTTTGCTCAAGGTGAGTCATTGTGATCGCCTTGTGTCCGGCGTCCGTCGTGCGTCGTCAGTCGCCCGTCGTCCGTCAACTTCTTTTCCTCAGTAACCAGTGGGTCAGTTGGGATGAAACTTCCAGAAAGCATCCTCTCAATGACCTTAGTAGAATTCTTTCAAATTGTTGTGATCCATGCATAATTCTGGTTTCCATGGCAACGAAATTAAAACAACTTCAAAAATGTTCTTCTCCCAAACTGGGTGGCAGACTTTTAAATCAATTTGTAGAAATGTTCCTTGGATGACCCTTTATCAGATTCCTTCAAGCCATGGTGATTGATGAAAAAACATGGCTTCCAGGGGGCGGGGCTATTTTGCCTTATATGGCTATAGTGGAAACTTAAAAAATCTTCTCCTCCGAAAGTGTCAGGCCGATTTTCTAAAAATTGTTGTTGAAATGTTCCTTAAAGGACCCACTATTAGATTCCTTCAAGCCATGTTGATTGGTTTAAAAAACCCTGACCGCCAGGGGGCAGGGCTATTTTGCATTATATGGCTCTAGTTAAAACTTAAAAAATCATCTCCTCCAAAAGTGTCAGGCCGATTTTCAAATAATGTTGTAGAAATGTTCCTTGGATGACCCTCAATGAGCTTCCTTCAAGCCATGTTGATTGGTGAAAAAACATGGCCACCAGGGGGCGGGGCTATTTTGCCTTATATATGGCTATAGTGAAAACTTAAAAAAGCATCTCCTCCGAAAGTGTCAGGACGATTTTCAAATAATGTTGGTGACCCTTTATTAGATTCCTTCAAGCCAAGTTGATAAGTCGGAAATTATGGCCGCCAGGGGGCGGGGCTTGTATGAAAATCAGGTGAGCGGTCCAGAGCCATCATGACCCTCTATGAGATTCCTTCAAGCCATGTTGATTGGTGAAAAAAAAAGGCTACCAGGGGACGGGGCTATTTTGCCATATATGGCTATAGTGAAAACTTAAAAAATCTTCTCCTCCGAAAGTGTCAGGACGATTTTCAAATAATGTTGGTGACCCACTATTAGATTCCTTCAAGCCATGTTGATTGGTCGGAAATTATGGCCGCCATGGGGCGGGGCTTGTATGAAAATCAGGTGAGCGATCCAGGGCCATCATGACCCTCTATGAGATTCCTTCAAGCCATGTTGATTGGTGAGAAAAAAAGGCTACCAGGGGGCGGGGCTATTTTGCCTTATATGGCTATAGTGAAAACTTAAAAATTCTTCTCCTCCGAAAGTGTCAAGCCTATTTTCAAATAATGTTGTTGAAATGTTCCTTAAGTGACCCACTATTAGATTCCTTCAAGCCATGTTGATTGGTCTAAAAAAAACTGGCCGCCAGTGGGCAGGGCTATTTTGCATTATATGGCTATAGTTAAAACTTAAAAATCATCTCCTCCAAAAGTGTTAGGCCGATTTTCAAATAATTATGTAGAAATGTTCCTTGGATGACCCTCAATGAGATTACTTTAAGCCATGTTGATTGGTGAAAAAGCATGGCCACTAGGGGGCGGGGCTATTTTGCCGTATATGGCTATAGTGAAAACTTAAAAAATCTTCACTTCCGAAAGTGTCAGGACGATTTTCAAATAATGTTGGTGACCCTTTATTAGATTCCTTCAAGCCAAGTTGATTGGTCGGAAAGTATGGCTGCCAGGGGGCGGGGCTTTTATGAAAATCAGGTGAGCGATCCAGGGCCATCATGGCCCTCTTGTTTGTAAGTAACGCTGGCCTCTTCAAATAGTAGGAAAATCAGCATATTTCCGTTACAGTACAGCTCACGCGGAAAACGCATCGTCCGCGAGCCACCGCGGACAAATCTCAACGCGGACAAATTGTTTGGTCCACCCAGAAGGGTGGAATTCCACCCATCACCGCAATTTGATTTTTCCACCATCGCGGACGCAACAAGAAAGTCCCAGGGGGTGAAACCATCGCGGATTCGCGGTGACATTCCTTTGAATAGATAAGCTGTTTCTCGCCTTTTTGCTGGGAATTTCTTTAATTTTTAAGTTTATTTCATTACAGTACGAATAAATGGTGTTGAAGAGGACAATGATTATAATTCAGTGCTAATTATAAAGCAGCATATATTCAATTTATTAAAATTCGTCAATACAATTCCCGTTTACTTGATGTATTCTACAAACAATACAACTACGTGTTAATAAAACTGTTAATTCTGCCAAAAAGATGTGTAGCTTTCTTTAAATCTTATTAATAAATGACTTTATTCCATTGTCAATTCACCACAATTAACAATGCATTATTCATTCTTAATCGCCTTTATATTATTTCTTTGAAACCTGTTTCAAAGTCGGCTGAATAACAAAAACAAAACCATAACAAACTTCGCAAACAAAGAAGTGTGAAGCGCCCATGTTAATCCCGGATTTAATTAAACAACCAAAAACTAATTATCTTAATTGAGAGAGATTACGAAGCCTCATTAATTGGCGTGACCTCGCGTGTATCGGTGATACATACTGAATACGTTTAACTCTTTCTCTGGCGAATTTCACAAAGTCACGCCCCTAAATTTGGCTTCGATATAAAACATTGACAAGTATACAGATGCCATGTAAGTGTATTGTGAACGTGACAAGTACACACAAATGTCAACAATATGTCAGTTACGCATATACATGTTTCTCTTTAATTCGTTAACATTACTACAAAACGGAACGCAAGTGTCAAGAAAAGTCGTGTCAGACGTATTGTGGTTTATGTGTTTGGATCAGGCTGCACGCTGATAAAACACTTCTGACATATAAGCCTGTACTTTGTTTAACTAATACAACTATCTTTGCTTTACGACAAATTGTTTCATAATAAAGTGCAATACATATAAGTACATGTAAAATCAATTCTACTATGTATCAACACATTGCGTTTAAATAAAAAAGTGTCTTTTTCAACAATATTACAGTTGGATCATTTATTCATTCAGTTAATAAGATAAGATCAACAATCAACAATCTGCCTTTATTAAGAGATTCAAGTACATGTACTGTATATACAAAATTCAAAAAATATATATACATGTTTTGTTATTTACAATATTTCTCTCTAACTAAAAAAATTGGGATAATCATATGTACGATATGGCCGCACATTAAACGTATATCCGATGTCCGCCATTTTCTATTACGAAACTTAACCTTTTCGTAAACAAACACAATTTTACACTGTTTTTCGAATAATTTGCTGAAATGGAATGAATTTTAGCAAGTTGGGTCATAAAATAATAGCAATTTGTCAATAAATGTGTATATATACATAATAAAAAACAATACAATCTTCTAATAAAAGTAACACTTTTTTACGGGTAAAAATTGCGGTGGAATCGCGGTGATTTCATTATAGATAAGAAGCTCGAATCGACGAAATATCGATTGCGGTGATACAATTAGCCCGTTGGCGGTATTGCGGTGAACATAGAGTATGAATTGCGGTGATCATCTGCGATGAAAAATATTTGTCCATCGTGGGATCGCGGAAAATGCATATTCCGCGTGAGCTGTACTGTATATCCCATTGGTATTATTTTCATTAATGATTCCTAACTGACTAACCAGTACTAGGCAAGGAATACAGCCATGCCCAATGGCACTCCATCATGAAAGCTATGTGTCGGAATCATACCCATAACAACAGTTCTAAAATACACCATACTCATTGCTTGGCTATGGCGGAGTCCCCCTGTATGTGTTGGCTGACATATAACATGGTTCTTCTTTGAGTCAAACTTAATTTATATAATGAAGTTAATATTTAAATTTCTGCTAACCCAGTAAAACCTTTTCCACCTTGACAAGCAAGTATTTAATATTCAAACTATAATTTATAGAGATTTTCCTCATTCTTGGCTGAATGTTATCAATGTCATCTGTTGCAGATTTGATGTATGTGACACAGCTAAACACAGACCTAATGACAACATAATTTCATTTAAATGTTCCGCATGTGGCCCTCTATCAAATTAATCTAACCATTCTCCTCCACTTCACATGATGGCCACCAGAGCTTCCAGTATTTTTGCTTCAATTTAACATTTTGACGTGTTAGGTGATCGATATAGAACCATTATTGCCCTCGTGTTGTTCTTGTGGTTAGATACTGGTGTAAATATATTGTATAGTGCCTTTGTGATCACAGAAGTTGTTTCATGAAAATGAACTCATTATGCAAGCTTTCCAGTTCTATATTATGCAAGCTTTCCAGTTCTATGAAAGTGTATGTCTTGACATACTAAAACAAGTGATACATGTGTTTCTTTCTATACTCTTGTTTTAAGCTCACCTGAACACGAAGTGCTGAAGGTGAGTTATTGTGATCGCCTTTGTCAGGCGTCCGTCGTCTGTCGTTCGTTGTGCGTCATACGTCAACATATAGAAAGCATCCTCTCAATGTCCTCACTAGAATTCCTTCGTTTTTAGGGGATCCATGCAGAATTCTGGTTTCCATGACAACCAAACGAAAAAAACTTAAAAAGTCCTCTTCTCCCGAACTGGTTGGGATTTTCGTATAATTTTTCGTATAATTTTTTAGAAATGTTGTTTGGGTTACCTTCTATGAGATTCCTTCAAACCATCTTGATTGGTAAAAAAACATGGCCGCCATAGGGCGTTTTTCTTGGATTATATAGCTATAGTATAAACTTAAAAAAATCTTCTTCTCTGAAAGTGTAAGGCCGATTTTCAAATAACTTTTGTAAAAATGTTCCTTTGTTGACCCTCTATCAGATTCTATCAGATTCTTTCAAGCAATGTTGATTAGGAAAAAAACATGGCCGCCAGGGGCGGGGCTTTTTTTGCTTTATATTGATTCCTTCAAGCCATGTTGATTGGTCAAAAACATGGCCACAAGTTGTGGGGCATTTTTGCGTTATGTGGCTATAGTGGAAACTTAAAAAATCTTCATCTCCGAAAGTGTCAGGTCGATTCTCAAATAATTTTGTAGAAATATTCCTTGGGTGACCATCTATCAGATTTTTGTGAAGCCATGTTAATTGGTTAAATATCATGGTCGCCAGGGGACGGGGCTGTTTAGCCTTATATGGTTATAGTGGAAAATTTACAAATATACTCCCCCGAAAGTGACGATTTTCAAAATAATTTAAAGAAATGTTTTTTGGGTGACACTCTTTAGATTCCTTCCAGATACCTTCAAGCCATGTTGATGCATAAAAAGACATGAACCCCAGGGTGTTTTTTCTTTACTATTTGGCTATAGCGAAAGCTTGAGAAATCTTCTCCTCCCAAATTGTCTGGCAGATTTTTGTATACTTTTGTAGAAATAAATGTTCGTTGGATGAACCTCTTTGAGATTCTTTCCAGCCATGGTTATTGGTAATTTAACCATAGTCGCCAGGAGGCAGGGCAAATCACTTTGCATAATTCAGGTGATCCAGGGCCATCATGGCCCTCTTGATTTTATTTTTAGGAGAAATAACAGACACACAAGCTGACGCCAAGTATATATTATATTCCCTCTTTGGAAGTTCCATTGTCCTTCATGTACTATTGCAGTATAACAGGACACTTAAAGAAGCTGATCTAGATGATGAAGAATCTTGTAGGAAGGAAAAGGTATTGATGCGCATCGAATTTTAAGTTATGTTGTATCTGCTCAAATTTATCAGTTGGAGTGTGTAAATGTTTTATTGGGGATGTGTTTTAGTAATCTCTAGAAGTCGAAACTGTGTTTACAACTTACAACTAGGTTACCTGCATAGTCTTCAAAACATTAGTTTAAGTGTCTGCGTTGGTGTGAAAACATCAAAGAATAAAATATGAAAACAAAACTCGCTTTAAATAAATGAATGTATAACTATTAAAAAGAGTTAAACACATTGTGGCAGAGGACGATTTTTTTTTTAGCAATTTCAATTTTGCCACAATGTTTTTAAATGTCGTCTGCTGCAGAGGCGCCAGAAAGCGTGTGGGAAAGGGTAAACTGACTAGTTCTCAGAATATAAACACATTGCATTGTATACAAAGTATTGTTGATAGTCGAGAGAAGGATGCACAACTTGTTTTCCCTGTGGTATGAATCTTATGAAGTCAACTTGAAATCTTGAAAAGTTGATTAGGTTGCACTTATGGAAATATAATACTAATGAAATGACGCATTACAACAGTCTTTGTGGTAAAGTGCTTGATGCGTCTGCCCTGGAAGCTTTCGCCCAAAGTTCAATCCCTGGTCAGGTCATACCAAGTACTTAAAACATAGTTGAAATGGCTCCTGGGCATTGCTGTCTGGGGATAACAATTGTACTGATGCATTGATAATTGATGGATAAATAACACCGATAGTAATGATAACTTACCCAGGAAGTGCAGTGATTTAACTTAACTACTGTTAAAAAGCAGCGCACCCTTCTTATATATTTCCCTCTATTGTCTCTATATGATAAATTAACCTGGATAATTTTCTAAACTTTCCATTCGCATTCCGGTCCAACAGTTGATCTAAGGCCACCTCGATTTTGGATATATTTCTCACACCTCTTTCTCAAAGAGCATTTCCGTTCTTTAATTATAGTACAATCCTTACCGATTACCTGCTTAAATATTTATTAATGGACAATTGGACGTGTCGTTATCTGAAAATGTATTTTGCCAAAGAATTCTACTTTTCCAAAGATAAGTTACATAAACCCTTTCCCACATAAGACAAATATGCAGCAGATGCCTTGACAAAAATATGAAAAATTCCACCGGCTTCATATGCTTCAGAATGTGTCTGCAATTGGGAAAGAGTGAACTTTGCCTACAAACCTAAGACTAACCTTGTCCATTGGGAAAACACGGGTCATCTGTACGCATTCCCTTTTTTTACATACAGTTTTCAATCGATTACATTGAAATTGACATACCATGAGTTGATACTTAAGATAACAATTTAAAACTTCATGTGTTTTTCAGAGCATTTCCAGGATACGCAAATTGAGGAAGATCACATTCGAAACACCTTTTAATAGGGCTCGATGGGGGAGATGAACAATCATCAGAATGTCAAAGCAGAATTCAATCAACCGGAAATGCATTTGGCAATCCTCAATGACTCAACTGTCCACAATGTCGAAGAGAGAACTCTAAATCAAGAACACAATGAGGTTCTAAAGGATACTCATGTTATTGATAGTGAAAGGTCTGAACCTGCAAACAGGGATCTAGAATATCAAGATAATAACAATGGAGAAGATTCAGAATTACATGTAGTTGGGGATGAACAGATTGGTGAATCAACTAGTTTAATAGATGAACTAACTGGGAATATTGAAGAAATACAAGCTTATCAAAATGATGAAAGAACTGAAAGTAATGAAGTGTGCATTGTTTTCAAGGATGAACCAAATTCTGAAATATATGTTGGACTTGAAAACCCTGGTCTGCCTGGAAGCAGCATGCCTTCAACGGATGATGTTCTTTCTGCATCTGAAGAATCTCATACAAAAACAGTTTTCTGCGGATTGCAAGAAGACAAAATGTTACCACTAGATACTGGAAATTCTGCAATAAACAAAGACAGAGAAACAGATGCCAAAGTATTGAATAGTATTTTGAGAAAAGACTTAAAGGGTCAATCTTTGAGACTAAAAGTACTTCCAGGAAATGATGATTCACAGTCTGAGGGTTCTCTGACAAATCCTAAACATCAATTACAGAAGAGTAAATTCCATGATATTC
Organism: Serripes groenlandicus; assembly: GCA_031761405.1. Classification (NCBI taxonomy): domain Eukaryota; kingdom Metazoa; phylum Mollusca; class Bivalvia; order Cardiida; family Cardiidae; genus Serripes; species Serripes groenlandicus. The sequence continues at coordinate 511,116 of JASEVX010000129.1, read as the reverse complement.
CCCTTATACCATGTCCAGATGGTATGAAAAGAGATATAGATGCTGTCTGTGACATGAAAGAGATTGAAAGATTTAACTGGCGAATAGCACCAGAACTACCAGTTCCAAAGTATAACATAACTGTCGCACTTCTAACTGATGGCCAAACATTTAAACCTCTTTTAGACATCATGACTAAGATTGCGGATGGAAATGCTCCAGGCCAGCAAGTAACAATGAGATATGAACTTCTAAGAATCTGTACACTTAGAAACTATCCAAAGGACAACAAGCCATACCTGATCCAGTTAGCTGCAGCAGGATTCTACTATGCAGGTGATGGTGATGAGGTCATTTGTTATTGTTGTGGACTTCGCAGACACTCATGGGTTGGTACAGATGTGCCGGAGAGAATTCACTGCAGAATTAATCCAAAATGCAAATTTCTGAACCGCAAACTTGAATTCAACGTACCTGTAGCATTTACTGGTACTACTGCAAATTTAGAAAAACTTGAGAAACTTTTGACGATGTTGAATGAAGAACCGGAACTGTCATCCCGTGCTGTTACGGCCGAAGGAGGAAATAATTTGTCTGAATATGCACCTGCAAATCCATCTGCTAGAGTTGGGTATGCAACAAACAACGAAAGAGAAACAGATGCAAATAGATGGAATAGACTTTGGAAAAAAGGCTTGAAGGGTAAAAACTTGAGACTAAAAGTAGTTATAGGAAATAATGATTCACAGTCTGACGGTCCTCTGACAAATTCTAAACATCTATTACAGAAAAGTAAATTCCATGATATTCCCCTTAGACTATGTCAAGATGGTATGAAAAGACAAGTAGATGCTGTCTGTGACATGAAAGAGATTGAAAGATTCAACTGGCGAATAGCACCAGTACAAACAATTCTAAAGTATAACATAACTGTTGCTCTTCTTATTGAAGGCAAAACATGTGAACCTCTTTTAGATATCATTACTAGGATTGCTGATGCATATCCTCCAGGCCCGCAAGTAACAATGAGATATGAACTTCTCAGAATCGGTTCACTTAGAAACTATCCAAAGGACAACAAGCCATACCTGATCCAGTTAGCTGCAGCAGGATTCTACTATGCAGGTGATGGTGATGAGGTCATTTGTTATTGTTGTGGACTTCGCAGACACTCATGGGTTGCTACAGATGTGCCAGAGACAATTCACCGTAGAATTAATCCAAACTTCAAATTTCTGAACCGCAAACATGAATTTAACATACCTGTAGCATTTACTGGTACTTCTGCAAATTTAGAAAAACTTGAGAATGTTTTGACGATGTTGAATGAAGAACCGGAACTGTCAATCAGTGCTGTTACGGCCGAACGAGGAAATGATTTGTCTGAATTTGCACCTGTCGATCCATCTTTTAGGGGCGGGGCGTTAATAGGTAAAACAATATTCTCATACTTGAATGTGACTGGTCTTAACATTTTTAAATTGGACACTGCTCAAGGAAAACCAGCTTGAGCATGAATGTTATTCCTGTAAGGAAATATCTGCCTTGAAATCCATGCTTTTGGATCCAATGAGAAACTATTTTTCAGCAATTGAAGCCTTCTATGAAATTTTGGAAAAAAATTGAAGAGCCAGATTAGACTGTGTTGTTTGGTAGGCTGATCTGTTTCTACTTCCATGTCCGATTTTCAAAGGTTTTTGGTTTCATTTTTGTAGAGCACTGCCCAATTGTTTTGTAAGAAATACAAAATACTATTGATGTTTAATTTGACAATTATTTTCTGTTTCTACTCATTTCAAGCTGCATCAGATCTAATTAACCGAAACGTTGTCTAGAAGTTGTCCACCAATAAAATTACATTATTTAACTAACACCATTGTCATTGTTCTATGTAGGAACGGGTTAATATAAGTCATTGATCTATGGATACTCAGTTCCTTACCTGCTTAAAATACTTAATGGTACATACATGTTCTGCTTGAAAGACTCTGGTCTATATGACGAGTACCCAACAAGGTAGGAATCTGCAATGGCCGAGTGGTCAGCATCGGGAATTTGGAACAGACAATCCCAGGTTCTATCTTCAGTCGTGGCAGACATCTTGGAGTACCCTTGTTCAATGCACATTTCCTAGCCTAGTACTGGTTTCTCTACCCAGGGATTATGGATAAGTGAACTGTTGCAGTGATCTAACTGAAATAATGTTAAAATTGGCATTAAACACTTATAATACAAGCATACTCAACAAGGTCAGTTTACTGTATATTTTAGTGTAATCTGACTTTGGCATTAAAGCCTTATAATACAAACATATACTCAACAAGGTCAGTTTACTGCATATTTGAGTGAAATCTGACCTTGTAATGTTTTCATCATGTGACAGTTCAATTATCACTGCTAATACGTCTTCTATCTATAAATGATAGCAATTTTGTGACTGACGTATGAAGGTAAACATTTACATTTTTATCTAATCATTGTTATTTCTACAGATCTGGGTAGCCCCAAACATCCACAACATATATTGAAGTCAGAGCGTATTTCAAGTTTCCAAGGATGGCCTGACAGTCTAGCACATACCCCGGAAATAATGGCTGAAGCTGGCTTCTATTATGCTGGTAAGATCATTATTGTCCAGTTCTCACACTATAAAGCCATAGTATGGATGTGTGTGTGTTGCCTGCGTTGGTAGGAAGACACAGATAGCACACATAGCAGTATGTCCGTGAATCTTCACTTACTGACAGTTTGGCAGTGGACACATTCTTGTGTTTCTTCAAAAACTGCTGTTATTTACTTTTGATCACTAAAAGCTCATTTTGCCACAATATTTTCAACTTTATTAAATAATCATATTTGTATTCATAGATATTTTCCATACTTTCCCCGAGATGATTTAAAAATAGTATTTCGCAGATTTGTTTCATGTGGAAGTGAAATCATCTATTTTATTTGATCTTGCAATGTGCATATTATGGAATATATAACACTGGTATAATAAACCTTTTGTTTACATTTCTACTTATTTTTAGAAACGATATAATCGCATGAACTTCTTTTCTTAATACAAATATGTTGTTAGTGTAGCCGTCAAAGCAATGATTCAATAAACAAACACAAATAAAAAGCAGAAATTAAGTTATTATTGTTTTAATTACATTTCAACATCTTTAAAAATGCAAATACAAATCGAAAAGAATATTGTTTTTACAAATAACACGGAATCTGCATGTTCAGTCTTACTACATGAACTGTCTTTTTTCATTGAATATGTAGCATACATAGACCGTCATGATCAGTTCATGGGTAACATTGTTTAGATACAATTTAAAGCGAGTTTTGTCCTATGATGAGAAGCATATCTATGTTTCCACAAGTATTTATACACTAAAAGGCATCAACGATAAACGACACATGCTGAAGTTATATCGTCAGTCTGTTTTCTACATCGAGAAAGGGTTCACAAACCAATAGATTCCTCTTTCATACAGCAGTCCCGACAGAATATCATTATGTGTTACATGTAGATATCCAGAAAATGTTTCTTCTTGTTATATATAACTTTATCACTTACGTACAGCAAGTGTTTATGATCATTCTTAAGACTAAACGTTTTGTAACGTGTCTTCGACATGTGTACCCACAACAGTGACGTTATCCTTTTCCAAGTATGATTTTTTTCACATTAGCCGACGATGTAGCATCACAATTGTCTTGATTGTAGTCTTCTGCATTTAAACGTTGAGTGTTATCTAAATTTCTGTAGTCTGAACAAACTTAAAAACAATGACTGTCAAATCCATCACAAATATGCATTTTCAAAATACGGCGGTCGACATACATGTTGACATTTCGTGTGTACTGAAACGACGGCCAACTGGCATTATTTACACTTCTACTTAGTATATGTTCGGGTTAGTATTGTCGTGTAAGGATATGTTGTCACATCAGCATACATAAATTAAGTAGTAAAATTCGAGAAATATTGAATTAAAGTCGGAGCTCTTTAGCTTCGGTATGTCATATGTACATAATGCTATTCGGCGCGTATTCATGCGCGCGCGTGACGTCATTCTTTTTTGGGCGAAGTCATTTATGAATGGGCTGTTGTCATTTTATATGTAATTTCTTAAAACCAGTTAAAACACGTTTTAGCACGCAAGATAAATAGAACATTACGTCCTTGAATTTCGACATGAACTTGATCTGACTTGGCTTTGGAGAAATGATAATTGTCCCAACATCTTAAATTAAGCTGTCTTTATCTATGTTCTTAAGATGATATTTATTCTTCAATAGTATCTGTCTTGATATGCATGTTTTACATGATACAATCATAATTTTGAAGAATCCATTATTTTGTCCAGTCAAGTAATCGTTATATATTTTCTTTATTTATAGGCTTCGGGGACTGTGTAAGATGCTATTATTGTGGAATTGGTAATACAATTAATATGTTTACAAAACTTATTATAAAATATAAACACATACATTGTATTGCTTTTTGTCTGGATTGTCTACTGACAGAAAAAATAAATATTTTCTTAAATCACCATTATAGCCAAAGGCTCACTGTGATCTATTCTGATTAGCTTCAAACGGCATCTCCTAAACTATCGGTCCGATTTCAAACACATGAGTGTTCCTTTGGTGGTACTCTGTCAAGGCTGTTCAAATATGTAAATTATGTATCAAGCTTTGCTTGCCGCAGTATCAGAAACAGCCTTATATTTTCTTTTTTTAAATTCCATTCCTATTGTCGGATTTTATGATAATTTAGTAGAAAAGTTCCTTCTATCACCTTCGACATATTTGTTCAAACCATATTGATTGATTGAAAACATTGCCCCAAGGTGGTACCAGAAAGGGATAAAATAACCAATGTTTATGATTCTTCTTCTTTGAATATTCTTGTCTGATTCCAAGATAATTTAACAGAAACGTTCCTAAGATTACCATCTACACAGAATATTCAAACCATGCTGATTGGTTGAAAAACATGTCCGCTTGGCAGCAATAGAAAGGTTATTACATTTGAAAACTTTCAAATAATTCTCCTTGCTCAGAACATATTGCTCAAACCATATTAATTGGTTGAAAGTATGAATGCCTGGGACTTGAGCTAGCCACCTTTTTAATGCGCTCGTCCATAGACTGGCTGGAGTTTGACAACTAGGACCTATTGGATAATGGCCCATGAATTGTCAAAAACGTGCTACATTATAGCCTTGGCAACTCTCTAAGACAAAAGGTTTTGCCCTAAGCTTCACCAAACTTAGTAAACATGTCTATTGTTTCAATGTCTTGGCCTATCTCGAAAACCAGCCAATTGGTACAAGTTTGTTTGGATTATGGCCTTTGAATTATCCAAAATTAACATTGTCCCCTCTTTAAATCAAACAGGTTTCATCAAATCTACACCAATCAACACCAAACTTTGTAAACATGTATATGGGCATATGTCTTGCTCAAGTTTGATAACAAGCCAAATAACCCTGGGCGTTTTGGAATTATGGTTCCTGAACTAATGAAAATCGGCCCAATTAGCCTTGTCCACTCTCTGAGTTGGACAATTTTCATTCGGTGTTGAACATCTTGTTTTAGCATAATGTCTTGGCCAATTTTGAAAGCCAGCCAAATCATGTAATGGCACAATTTGGATTACGGCCCCTGAATTATCCAAAGTTGGCCAAATTAACCTTGTTTGCTCTATAAGTCGAACAGTTTTTCATTTGATTTTCACCAAACTTTGTGAACATATTTCCTACAAGTGGAAACGGGGTAAGACCAAATAGCCATCCGAAACATAGTCATCACAAGTTGGTTATATCAGGATATGAGTTGAAATGTGTCTGCAATCGGGACCTCTCAATATAACACATCTGTAGAACAAAAACATTTAATCTTCTCCCATGCAGCTTTTGTGTTGCCTGACTTACATGTGCAAATGTTAACATATTAACTGTCTGCAAAGAATGTGGAAATTGCAGATGAGTCGAAATGCGTCTACAAGTGGGAAAGTGTTATTTGGATAAGCCATCTGAAACATTCTCATCACCATGTAGTTATAATAGGAAACGAGTTGCAATGTGTCAGAAAGTGGGAACTCCCAATCTTCTCCCAAGAAGCCTTTGTGTCCCCAGACTAGAATCACTTCTTCATTGACTGGCCTGAACAAGTTTTAATTTTTTAACAGTCTGCAAAGAATGTTGAAATTAATTTAATGCACACCCCTTCTCCATGTACAGACGCCTTTTGACCCGTCTGCAGCATAACTCTTTAAAAACATTGTGGCAAAAAAAATGAGAAATTTCTCCTTTTGTCACTTCCACATTTTACCTACATGTTTTCAAAGTCGTCTACTGCAGATTTGTTGTATGTGGGAAAGGGTTAAAAGATATGATCGCCATGGGAGCTTGTTCCCTAATATGTATACAGTCACAACTATTTTTCAAAAATTGCAAGTGTTAGAACTTTGCGATATGGTATGTGGAGAGATTGCAGGGTTATTGATCACCATTTCCCACAATTTTTCAAAAGGTGTCTGCTGCAGAGATTTGAACATTTTCTTTATCAGGGAAAGTGTAATTAGAAAATGTTATGAGCAAGCACAAGTATGCTTTGTCTGTCATATATCTTTGTTTGTTTTGTAGGTCTCCGCCATTGGGCCCAGGAAGATAACCCTTGGATAGAGCATGCTAGATGGTCCAAAAACTGTGCATTCATCAATAGTGTGAAAGGCGAAGAATTCGTTCATCTAGTTCAAATGGCTGTTCAGAACACCCCAAACGTATTGTATTATAAAATCCTTTTTTTGAGACAATTAATTCAAGGAGTCACCTGTTGGTCAGTAGCCTTGTCAGCTGACTAGTAGGGGGTAATAGGGTAATGGTGAGTCGATCGGTCTTGAGAGGGTTCTGTTAGGTACTGTAAGTTTGTATTGAGAACAAATGTCTTCCGTTGTTATGACTACAGACAGATGGAAGAATATAGTATCTCAGTAACTACATTGTATCACATGGAAATCGATGAAAGCTTGCATGTGAAATATGTTATTTACACATTTTGTGGCCAGCAAAACTTTGGTGGGGGAATATCAATTCAATATATTTGCTTATTGCATTATAAGCTCATAAAAAGATACAGTTATGCCAACTAATATTATTTCTTTCCAGCAAATCTTCTTTTCACATCAGTGTCTCTTAGTACATCAACAGTCTGTCAAATGTCAATTCTCGATTATTTAGTATTTGAGTCCTCAAGTTTAATAAGAACTCAGTGATGATATATGATAATTAATTTCACTGTTTGATAGCTACTAAGAATAAATCAAGCCCGAGTTGTATTGAAAGTTCTTTCCAGTTTTCATGTTAGAATGGAAAATTAAATATCATGGTCAAGTCTTGTGCAACTAAATTCCAAATCATGATCTATTCAGTGACTAATCATCATAAAGATAATATTTCTTATTTACAGTAGTTACCCCTGTAATATGCAGTTGATGTCGTGTTTTGGTATGAAGATTTATTAAGGTATTTCACTGTCAACTTACATTTTGTGAAGCTCTTGAATCTTCTGTACACAACTGATAAAGATGGCTGAAGAAGATTTTATGATCACTAAAACTTTTTGAACGTAAAGCGATTTTCAGGTATCGTATTTTGCAGCTGCATCTCGTAACTGAATGAATTACATTTGTTTATTTTATCAATTTCAGGAGGAAGGAAATCAAGCTATTGGTACATCAGAAGAATCATCGGAACAAGCAGCTGAGAACAGTAAGACTGAGTTTTGATTTTCATCTCATCTTAGGACATGTACATAGATTAGACAATAGGTTCACAATTTGCTAAAAAGTGTTACTATGCTAACCCTTTCCCACATACAACAAATCTAAAGCAGAGGGTTTACCTCCGTGAAGTTCATTCCTTATTCCTTATTCCTTATTTCTTATTCAAATGTGAAGTTGATTAATTGTTCCTTGTTCACTATTCCTTATTCGAATGTGAAGTTTTTTGTTACTTAATCAGATTTGATCTAAGGTACTGCATATGTTGATGTTGCCAACAACACTGTTGATGATGTTGTTGTTGTTGTTGTAGATGATGAGAGAGACCCATTGGAACATTTTGAATAACCTGTTACTTATTCAAAATCTGGTTACTTATTCGGCCTTTTTCAAAAAAAGATGACTTTGCTATCACAAATATCATTGCAATTGCATATGTTGATGTTGCAAACCACTATTGTGATATTGTTGTTGTTGTAGATGCTTCCGGAGACCCGTTAGTATATTTCAAATCACCTGTTACTTGTTCAAAAGACCTGTTACTTATTCGTTACTTATTCAGAAAATCAATTCAAACTGCATACGTTGATATTGCCAACAGCAAATGGGATGTTGTTGTTGTTGTATATGCTGACGGAGATCTATACGTACCTTTAAAATGACCTGTTACTTATTCAAAAACCCTGTTACTTATTCGGCCGTAAGTAACAGGTGATTTAATATGTACCAATGGCTCACTTTCATAATTTACAACAACAACAACCTCAATATTGTTGCTTGCAACATAAACAAATGCATTTTGAAAGATATTTGGGACAGCAATGGCTTCTTTTCTTGAATACGGTCGAATAAGTAACAGGTTTTTGAATAAGTAACAGGTGATTCAAAATGTATCAATTGGTTTCTGTTATCACCAACAGAAACAACAGCATCAACATTATGATTTTCAACATCAGCATATGCAGTTTTAGTAATGTTTTGGATAGAAAAGGCTTCTTTTAATGAAAACGGCCGAATAAGTAAAAGGGTTTTTGAATAAGTAACAGGTCATTTTAAAGGTACGTATAGTCTCCGTCAGCATCTACAACAACAACAACAACAGCAACAACATCCATTTGCTGTTGGCAATATCAACGTATGCAGTTTGAATTGATTGTCTGAATAAGTAACGACTAAGTAACAGTTTTTAAGAATAAGTAACAGGTGATTTGAAACGTACTAATGGATCTCCGGCAGCATCTACAACAATAACAATATCACAATTGTGGTTTGCAACATCAACATATGCAATTGAAATGATATTTGTAATAACAAAGTCATCTTTTCTTGAAAAAGGCCGAATAAGTAACAGGTTTTGCAAAATGTTCCAATGGGTCTCTCTCATCATCTACAACAACAACAACAACAACAACAACAACATCATCAACATTGTTGTTGGCAACATCAACATATGCAGTACCTTAGATCAAATCTGATTAAGCAACAACAAAGGAACAAGGAACATATAACCAACTTTACATTTGAGTAAGGAACAAGGAAAAAGTAACCAATTTCACATTCGAATAAGGAATGAGGAACAAGGAACAGGGAACGGCCGAATAAGTTACAGGTTTTTAAATAAGTAACAGGTGATTTAATATGTACCAATGGCTCACTTTCATAATTTACAACAACAACAACCTCAATATTGTTGCTGGCAACATAAACAAATGCATTTTGAAAGTAATTTGGGACAGCAATGGCTTCTTTTCTTGAACACGGTCGAATAAGTAACAGGTTTTTGAATAAGTAACAGGTGATTTAAAATGTACCAATTGGTTTCTGTTATCACCATTAGCAACAACAGCATCAACATTAGGCTTTTCAACATCAGTATATGCAGTTTCAGTAATGCTTTGGATAGAAAAGGCTTCTTTTAATGCAAACGGCCGAATAAGTAACAGCGTTTTTGAATAAGTAACAGGTCATTTTAAAGGTACGTATAGATCTCCGTCAGCATCTACAACAACAACAACAACAACATCCCATTTGCTGTTGGCAACATCAACGTATGCAGTTTGAATTGATTTTCTGAATAAGTAACGAATAAGTAACAGGTTTTTATGCCCCCGGAATCAGCGATTCGGTGGGCATCTAGTTTTTGGCCTGTCTGCACGTCTGCACGTCTGTCTGTCTGTCTGTCTGTCTGTCTGTCTGCACGAAAAAACCTTTAACCTTGACCACTTCTTTTGAACCATAACAGGTACGGCTACCATATTTCACATGCGTATTCCTTGCGACATGACCTTTCTGTCAGTACCAAAATTGTTGACCTTGCGACCTTGACCTTTGACCTAGATGTTGCCATTCTCGAAAAAACCTTTAACCTTGGCCATTTCTTTTGAACCATAACAGGTACGGCTACCATATTTCACATGTGTATTCCTCAATTTCCTTGTGACATGACCTTTCTGTCAATACCAACATTTTTGACCTTGTGACCTTGACCTTTGACCTAGATGTTGCCATTCTCAAAAAAAACTTTAACCTTGACCACTTCTTTTGAACCATAACAGGTAAGGCTATCATATTTCACATGTGTATTCCTTGTGACATGACCTTTCTGTCAGTACCAACATTTTTGACATTGTGACCTTGACCTTTGACCTAGTTGTTGCGATTCTCAAAAAAAACTTTAACCTTGACCAACATTTTTGACATTGTGACCTTGACCTTTGACCTAGATGTTGCGATTCTCAAAAAAACCTTTAACCTTGACCACTTCTTTTGAACCATAACAGGTAAGGCTATCATATTTCACATGTGTATACCTTGTGTGCCCGGCCGGGTAGCTCAATTGGTAGCGTATCTGACTCGTGATCTGGAGTTCACGGGTTCGATACCCAATTGCCGCGACATTCTTTCGGGCGATTTTTCCATCGCCTCTCACCTCTGATCTATGTGAGAAAGTAGTCAGTGGCTTCGAAAGAATGTTGTGTAAGTACTGGTGTAGGAAAGCCAGGAAAACATGGGTAGGTGCACTGACCGCCGTGATATGACCAAAGCTGTTGAAAGCGGCGTTAAACTCCAAACAAAAAAACAAAAAATCAAAGTATACTTTTTGACATGACCTTTCTGTCAGTACCAACATTTTTTACCTTGCGACCTTGACCTTTGACCTAGATATTGCCATTCTTGACAAAACCTTTAACCTTGACCACTACTTTTGAACCATAACAGGTACGGCTACCATATTTCACATGTGTATACCTTGTGACATGACCTTTCTGTCAGTACCAAAATTGTTCACCTTGCGACCTTGACCTTTGACCTAGATGTTGCCATTCTCGAAAAAAACACTTTAACCTTGACCACTACTTTTGAACCATAACAGGTACGGCTACCATATTTCACATGTGTATTTCTTGTGACATGACCTTTCTGTCAGTACTAACATTTTTGACCTGGCGACCTTGACCTTTGACCTAGATGTTGCCATTCGGGAGCATCAGTGTTTCACAAACACATCTTGTTTGAATAAGTAACAGGTGATTTGAAATATACTAATGGGTCTCCGGCAGCATCTACAACAACAACAGTATCACAATAGTGGTTTGCAACATAAACATATGCAATTGGAATGATATTTGTGATAGCAAAGTCATCTTTTCTTGAAAAAGGCCGAATAAGTAACCAGATTTTGAATAAGTAACAGGTTATTTAAAATGTTCCAATGGGTCTCCCTCATCATCTACAACAACAACAACAACATCATCAACAGTGTTGTTGGCAACATCAACATATGCAGTACCTTAGATCAAATCTGATTAAGTAACACAAATGTAACAAGGAACATAAAACCACTTTTAGATTTGAATAAGGAACAAGGAACAAGTAACCAACTTCACATTCGAATAAGGAATAGTGAACAAGGAACAAGTAATCAACTTCAAATTTGAATAAGGAATAAGGGATAAGGAATAGGGAATGAACTTCACGGGATAGTTTTATAAGCTTTAGTAAAAAATATGGACACTTTCTGAAAACAACAATTGAATTAAGTTAAAAATATTGCGACAAAATGAGAAATTGCTCATTATGAGCAAATTCTCCTTTTGCTTTAATGTTTTCAAGAGTCATCTGCTATTTTGTCCAAGTTAAGAAACATGCTGGTAGGTTCTGTTGCTAAGGAAACAGAAAATAATCATCAGATGATAACAATGTTAACACAGAAACGTTTCCAGAGGGTTTATGCACATAATTAATTGCCCAACATATTTTCATAAAGAAAGTTTATAAGATGTAATCAAGCATTTTTAATATTTGCCTTCAAGCTATGCATTACTTTAACCCATTCCCACATACAGAAGGTTTCTGATGCCTCTGTAGCAGACGACTGTTTAAATCATTGTGACAAAAGAGAAATTGCTCATCATGAGCAATTTCACATTTTGCAACAATATTTTATACTCTTTTCAATGATTAAACTTTCATTTGTAGAGGTTTATCATATTTTTAACCCGAAATTTACGATGACGGCTTCTGCAAATTTGTCATATGTAAGAAAAAGGGTTTAACAGCATTTTTGAAAGTCATGCAGTCTATGTTATATAGTCTACATAGATCTATGTTGTTTGCTTCTATTTGTTATGTTTATTTAAGGCAAGAACAAGATCACAAATGTTTTGGCAGTTGCTAACTCTTTCCCATATACAACAATTTTGCAGAAGATGCAATGAAAACTTTAAGCTTAAAAATTATCTTAATATTTGAAGAAATAATTACTAAACAAATTTGAGCATTTCGCAGCAAAAGGAGAAATTGCTCGTTTTCAAAAGTTCTGCTGCAGAGGCATCAGAAAAGGTCTACATGAGGGAAACTGTTACGAATTTCAGATGATGATACCAATTGCAGGATAGCAGCAAAATATGTGTAAACCCCATAAATAATAAATCTGCAGCAGACACATTCGAAAACATGAAGATTTAATAACAGAAAGTCTCTATAAATGAAAGTATAATTAATAATATATATATATATAAGAAAGGGCTAACATATTCATGTGAAGAAATATATGAGAATAACCTTTTATTTCAGCACCAAGTGAGAGAGAACTGGTTGACAATATTCTGAAGAGTGATCCAGCCCAGAGTGTGCTTGATATGGGTTACCAGCCCAAAATGATTAAAAAGGCCATTGAGTTCATTCTGAAAAGAGATGGTACAGTATTTGTTATTTGTGTTTCTTTATATTTCTTTGTTTTACATCAATTGTGAAATAAGCTTTCAGCTTATATTAATCACGCTTGATGTCTGCTTCCTGGGGACTTATTAAGTACTCGCACGAAACACACTAGTGAAATCTTAAAACTATTTTCCTTCTAGAGTAAATGCTGATTTTCAAATAATTTGGTAGAAATGTTCATTGGGTGACCCCATATGAGATTCCTTCAAGCCATTTTTTTTGGTAGAACAAAAAATGGACGCCAGGCTGTTTTGCCTTATTTAAATATAGTGAAAAGTTTAAAAATCTTCTCCTCCAATAGTATGAAGCTGATTTTCAAATTATTTCATAAAACTGTTCCTTGGGTGGCCCTCTTTGTGATTCCTTCATGCCATGTTGATCGGTAAAAAGGGCTTGCCACCAGGGGTTGGGCTGTTTTGTCTTATATGGCTGTAGTGAAAACTTTGAAATCTTCTCCTCCAAAATTTGTAGCTGATTTTCAAGTTTATTTTTTTAAACTGTTCCTTTGGTGGCCCTCTATGAGACTCTCTCAAGCAAGGTGAAAAGGCATTGTCACCAGGGGGCGGGGCTGTTTGCCATATATGCTATGGTTTTTGCCTAATGCAGTGCACCGATACTGGCAGGTTAACAGTCAAAACAACTCTATACCCATTTTGTTTCTATAGGTCGACCAGGAATCAGTTCACAAACCATCATGGAGAAAGTGCTTGAGTATGAAGAAGCAGAGTCAAATACAAATATTGGGGGGGAGCTAGCTAACATGGATTTGAACAGACATGATCATCCATCTGGAGAGGCAGAAGCCGAATCAATAGAAAAAAATGCAAGCAAAGTGAACGAAAGTGAAGACAAATGTAAGAATGAATCCTTTTAAATAACACTATTTCTGTTTATGTGAACCGTATTCTACATGCGGAGAAGTTGCTCAGTTGGTTTTTAGTCCCACTGCTATGCGTTTACTTTTTCTCTGTAACTCTTGATCCAATTTGGATGAAACTTCATGGGTAGCATCCTCTAAATGTCCTTCAAATGATTTAGACGAAAGTAAAGTTCTGGTTTCAATTAACAACCGAAAGATTTTTTTTTTTAAATCTTCTCCTCCCAAACTGGTTGGCCAATGTTCAAATACTTTTGTAGAAATGTTCCTCTATCAGATTTCTTCAAAGTATGTAGATTTGTTTAAGAAAAACATGGCCGCCAAGGGGCGGGCTGTTTTACCTAACAATACTAAAATTAACAGTTTAAAAATCATCTTCTCCTCCAAAAGAAGAAGCTTGTTTTCTAATATTATTTGTAGAAATGTTTTAACCTTCTATGATATTCCTTTAAGCATTGTTGATTGGTATTTTTAAAAAAAAGTACACAAAGGAAGGGTCAGGGCTTATATAGCTATAGACAAAACATTAAAATCTTTGTCACTTGGCTTAATTGAAGAAAAGTATTGTTATCAAACACTTTGGAAGCCTCATGTTTATCTTAAACATGTTGACACTTTGTCAGAAAACTTGTCTGATGATCTAAGCTAAACTCGAATGTGGCTCATTCAGGTCAATAGGTCTTATTTGAGAGGAATCTCGTGGCTGCATTTCGACTTGAGCATGTTTCTTGATGATATCTAGGCAATGTTCAAATACTGATGGTAATTGAGTACATAATTAGGGCTCTAGGGGAAATTTGAGAAATATCTTGTGAACACTCTAGAAGCTGCATTTTTAGCTCGAATATGAGAGCTATTACGGTCATTTATGCGTCGGCGTCGCAACTTTGGTTAAAGTTTTGCATGCAAGGCTTTTTTTCAAAAACCACAGATGCTATTGCTTTGAAACTTCACCCACTTATTGGACATCATCAAATGACCTTGCCGGACAAGTCCCATAACTCTTTATCAGAATCTGACAATATTGCCCCTTTTTTTACCTAATTATTTTTGTTAAAGTGTTGCATGTAAGGCTTTTTCTCACAAACCAAAGATGCTATTGCTTTCAAACTTACACACTTATTGGATAGAATATAATGACTTGGCAGGACAAGTCCCAAAACCCTATATCAGATCTTGACACTAAAAAACCCCCTTTTTTACTTAGAAATTCTGTTTAAAATATTGCGTGCAACTACATTAAGAGTCCATATTTCTGTATTCAATTGATACATTGCATTGACACTGTATACAACTATTCCCAACAAGCACACCTATGTAGATTATCAAGATTGATAACTCTATCCTCCATTTACTGCAAGTTATAGCTCTTTTTTTACTTAGAAATATCTGGTAAAAGTTTTGCGTGCAAACAACGTTAAGAGTCCATATCCTAGTAACTACAAGATGCATTGCACTGCAACTTTATACAACCCTTTCCAACAATCACATCTATATAAACAATCAAGTTTGATATTTCCTTCCAGCATAAAATGCAAATTATGGCCCTGTTTTACTTAGTAATTCTGCTTAAAGTTTTGCATGCAAGGTACTTTCATGGATATATCTCAGTGACCACCAACGATATTAACTTGAAACTTTATTCATGTCTTCAGGGGTGCCAGACAATCAAGTTAGATAACTCTTGTATGAATTTAGTACAAATTATGACACTTGTTTGACTTTGAACATTTTGTTAAAGTTTTACATGCATGGTACTATCATGCACATATCTCAGTAACCACTCAGGGATTGATTTAAAAACTTCAATATAGTCGTTAAAGGTAACAAACAATCAGGTTAGGTAACTACTGACTGAATTCATTATAAATTATGGCCATTTTTGAAATTAGAAATTTAGTTTAAAGTTTTGCATGCAAGGCCTTTTCTCACAAACACCAGATGATATTCAAACAAGACTTATCCAACTTGATTTATAGTTCTATACTATCAAGCCACTATCTCAGTAACAACTGTTGTCTATAGTATCAAATGGCCTAATAGTCGAGCATCCTGTCTTGCGGACAGCTCTTGTTTACTCTAGAATAATGAAAGATTGTCAGAATGTTTGTCTTAATGATAACCTTTTATTTTGGTCATATAGGGTGAACAACTAGGTCAGTAGGTCTAGACCAGAAAAACACTTTAGAGGCCAGGAATTTTAACTGCGCATCTTGAAACTTTGTCAGAATATGTCTGTATGGTTCAGAATTCAGTCACCAAGCCAAATTAAAGTAAAATCTAAAAGACATTCTAGATGCCGCATTGTTTACTTGAGTGTTTTAACATTTTCTCAAAATGTTTGTCTTGATGTTATCTAGTTCAAATATTGGTCTTAATGGGTCAACAACCAGGTCACTAGGTCAATTAATGTTGAAACTTAATAGGCCACAATTTTTACTTGAGCATTTTGAAACTCTGTCTTGATGATATCTGGGTTATATCTGGTCAAAAACTAGGTCAATAGGCCAAATCTAAGTAAAATCTTGTAGACAATAGAAGTCTCATGTTGACTTATTTATTAAATTATTTTTTTAACTATTTCTCGCTTACATAAATATGCAGCAGATTACTTTAAAACTATCTGAGCATAAATGTGGAAAACTCTATAAATAGAGGTCAAATTATTGAATAGTGTTGAAAACATTATGGCAAAAGTAGTAATTGCTCGTTTTCAAAAGTCATCTGATGAAGATTTGACAAAATCCGTTTTGGAAAAGGACTAAGTTTTATTCATGGACACCTTTTCAAACAGAGCCAATGTACCCAAGGGAGCGTTAAGGGGCACCATGACACTCTTGGTGGTAACATTTTATTGAATTGCTAGCCTTTAAGTCAGGCTGAAATTTTGGTCTCATTTTCAATACCTGTCTAACTGTTATGCTTTACCTTGATTATTTGCAGATTGTCAAACCCCCCCCCCCCCCCCCCCCATATAGTATATTCAATTAGGATGAGTCTATATTCATAAGCCTTGATCCTGAATCAATTTCCTCCAATAAAGCAAAATCTGCGGCAATTGATTTTGAAATTGGCAAAAGCTCTATAAATGAAAGTTTATTATTGAAAACAGTTTAGGGAGTATTTAGGAGTGTATTTGTTGGTTTTAACGGTGTATGGATGATAACTCATGACAATTTGCATGGTTTTTTTACAGTTAATATCACATTTTTGAGGAAGTTGTGGCCCAATTTTAACTCGCAAATTGCAAAAAAAAGAGAATAATCTGTGTTAGGATGATAACTCATGAAAGGGATAATGGATTGAAATACATGGATTTAAGATGATATAATTCAGGTCTATGTTGATTTTGTTGCTAGCCATCCATTTCAACTTAGAGTTTTCTCCCCCAAAACAGTATCGAGACAATAACTTGAGAAAGTGCAGACAGATTTAAATCAATTTTCGTACACAGGCTTAAGATTATAGAAGGTTCCTTTAATGATCCTCTTTCAGAGATTTAAATTCTATTAGAACTTATTTGCTGCTGCATCAAAACGAAGGAAAACGCCCAAGTTTTAAAATTCTTCTTGGATGTGATGTGGTGTTGGTTGATCTATCCTGCTTCAGTGTTACATGCTTACTTGAGTCAGTCTGTGCGGAAAAGAGACAAATTGGCATTTCTGAACAGTAAATGTTCAAATGTTCAGCTTTATCAGGATATACATGAGTTGACTGAATCTACTAACAATCTCGTGTAAGTAATATGTGAACAGTTTAGATCTTGATAAGTCTGTGATGATACTAATCTGAATCTACCCTGTTCTCAAAAGCAGGTATGTAATTTGTTAAGACATTTTGTTGTAATGTACTTGCAGTACAATTTATTGTCTACGTTATCTAGAATTATACATGCTGTATAATGGATACATGTACCAATCTCATTAAAATCACAACACTTTGAGCAGACGAGTTTAGGTCTGGTTTTAATGAGATTGAATGGATACGGAACAATGGTCGTCTCTATCATAGAAAGTGTGGTGTTTTATTTTAAAATCCACGTACAACAAATATTCAGCAGATGACTTTAAGAACATCTAGAAAAAACACCTATAACATCTCTATACATTTAAGTATAATTACTGAATAGAGTTAAAACAATGTGGCAAAAGGAGAAATTGGTCATTGTGAACAAGTTTTCCATTTGTTGCAATGATATTAAAAGTCTTCTGCAAATGGGAACATTTTAAATGAGTTTTAAAAGAGCTAACCTTGAACAATTGATAAAATATGTCTTCAAATGTTGGATACTCCTCATATCATATGTAATTTTATCCTTTTTATTTCCTTTTGTTTTATTTACCATGCTTACTGTCAAACCTTTGCACCTTGGAAATGTTAATGGTAACAGTCTTTTTGCTTGTTACTCTCAGTGTTTTACTGTAAGATTTTTTTTTTCAGTTTGTGATAGTAAAACTTTGTTTACACACAACATTACCTTATTTCAAATTAAACCTTTCCCACCTATAGACACATTTTGAAGCATCTGCATCAAAAACATTTGAAAACATCGTGACAAAAAAGAGAAATTGCCGAAAACCCCAGCAATTTCTCCCTTTGCCACAATGTTTTCAATTTTTTTCAGTAATTATATCTACAATTAAAGCGACTGAAATCCAGATGGCACGAAAAAAAACCACAAAAAAACCCCAACCTCGAATTCGCCCTAAATGTTATTCTTTATGTTATCCAAGTAAAACCAGGATTGAAAATGTATCGTTTTTTATCAATAAAGTGAACTTGAGTCGTTTTCAATTGTCCCGATGAAGGGGTTTCCTATTTAAAAATACTTACCCCGTTACTGACAGGGTAGAATTTGCGATGGAAAAAGTAGCGAAAACAAGAAAATCTCACCGATTATAGGGGTATGTAATATGTCAGTTATCATATTTGAATGCCCCAAATACAAAAATAACACTTATTTTCTTAAAATTGGATTTATTTTTTCGAGAGTTGGGTATCTGGAGTTCTGTCGCTTTAAAGAGATTTTCGATATTTTTGATTTAAAATTTTCAAAGTCGTCTGCTGCAGAATTGCTGTATGTGGGAAAGGGTTAAATGAATGAGGAACTATGTTTTTTTCGTGTGATGTTAGCAGAGTTTTCTCAAATGTTATCTAACAAGACAAAGAACAATGAGATTTCACAGCAAAGAAACTTATATCCTGTATCCCTTTTATCCTCCAACATCAATATCTAGGTCCTTTATCTTATACATAGTATGTAGAAGCCTAGACATGAATAAATGATTTGTATCTTGTTATACCTTTTCTCCTCTATTAAGCTCTATGTTAAGCAGTAACTTCATTCTAGGCTCATTTCTTAAACAACAAATTTGCAGCAGACAGTCTGGAGCAAAATCTGGAAAATGTTTATCAATGAAATAATTTGAATTAGTTATCTTTATGCTGTCACTTTTGGTAATCAGTATTTAGCTTTATACTAACATTTAAGTTATTAGTATTTTTCTGTATATCAACATTTTCGTGTTTTTTCCGGTAACATCATATTGTGTTCAAGCCAAACATGTAAATAAACTATTCTATTAAAAAAATAATCAGTATTCATCTTTATACAGACATCTTAACAGTTATTAGTATTTATCTTTAAGCCGCTTATTTAAACACCTTTGTAGCAGACTATTTTCTTTTTAAAAAAATGGGAAAAAGATGTATTGCTTAGATTTTTTTCATATCAGTTTTAAAAATAAAATATGAAATCTTCCAAGTGTTTCAAATATTTTCCACAGATAATTTTAACCATTTCCCACTTGAAGACAAATGTTGTCTCATCTGCTGCATACAGGTATTGAAAAGAAGAATTTGCTTATAATGTACCCGGAACATAATTTTGGCATCAATATCATATTGCAAGAGCTAGGATCCTTGACTTGTTCATTTTCTGTTCTTTGAATCTCAAATACAACAAATCAGCAGCAGATGACTTCAAAAGCATCTATATTAAAATATGGAAAGTCTCTATAAATGATAACCTTATTGATGAAAAGAGCTGAAAACATTATGGTAACAGGAGAAATTGCTCATCATCATTCAGTCTTGCCATGAACATATTGAACATTTTGAACTGTGCATATCAGTAAACAGTTTTGTGTACAGTCAAAACAGTTTTATCATGTGTTTATCACTATGTGTATTTGACATTCTGAAGTATGATAATTACACCAAATAAGTTAATTATATTTAGGGTTGTTTCAAAATGACCTGAACTTAATTAAATACTGAATAACAGGTGATTTTATCATAGAATAATACATATCATCGTAAATAGGAATTAAAGGACCATTAATTAATCTTACTTTTAAGACTGTTGTGTACTGTTAAAACAAAAGAAATAATTGTTCTTATAACCATGGTGATGAGTTATTGTCATAGCCCTTATTTCCACTTTTCCAACATGTTTTTAAAGGCAATTATTATTTCTCATGTTTGCTATAATACAAGGATCATTTTGAGACAGAAAATATTCATATTATATTATTATAGTGCAATAAACATTAAGAGGGGCATCTGTATGTTGTTCACAAACTTTCTTTTTATGTACCAAGTAAGTAAAATAGGCAGAAGATGAAAACTGACGTCAGTTTAAACTTGTCTTGGAAATATATGAAAATACACCTCATACCACCAGTATAACTACAGTGAAAGATAATTGTTTAATGTACCAGGTACATCTTATCTAAGACTGTAAAGGAATTAAATGTAAGTAATTACTTTGATCATGAAAATCCAGTTTAAACATGTACTATTACACACATTATGTTTAGACTGAAAGAACATTGATCATGTGTCCATATAGATTTGCACCTTGCACAGAGACCAAATTTGTGTAAACAACCCTACAACATATGATAAACATTTGCTATCAATATTCCTGTCAATGGCGTTACCAATATAATGCGGACAAATGTGCCGTCGTCACTTTTAATGAAACCAAGCGTTCATTTACACGCAGTTCACGGTCCTAGAGTTTTGGCAAAACAGCTATACAAGAAAAAGAAGAGTATGTTCATTTAGGCATACTCTGTAACAAGTACTTTAGTTCTTCCGTAATAGTAAAACATGTTGATAGAAAATTAAGGGGTACATTTTTCGGATTAATTAAAGAGGGATTACACAGGAATGGGTTGAATCCCCTGACTAGTTTTAAAATATATAATTCAATTGTTATCCCAAGAGCCCTTTTTGGTTGTGAATTGTTACAATCGCTCTCTGATCGAGACAGTCTAACATTGGAAAGGTCACATAGGCTTTGCTTGAAACAAGTCCAGGAACTTCACATTAGATCGAGAACAAATATTGTCCTCGGTCCTTTAGGAGCATTCCCTATTGAAGCCGAAATTGATAAGAGAAAACTGACCTTTCTAGGTCAATTGTGTCGGTTAGAAAGAGACTGTGCGACAAAATCTATATTTTTATTACATGTGTGTTCATATCAGTATGACTTAACTCAACTAGGGTTCATAGCTGACGTTGTCAAACTGTTTCATAAATATGACTTGTTACATGTTTTGCAAAACTTTATTACCCATGGCAGCTTCCCGAGCAAACATATTTGGAAAAAATGTTTAAGTACAAAGATAACTCATTACTTCACTAATGAATGGACCGAGAGAACATCTTCTCAAGAGTTTGTACTATACAGACAAATTCAACAGTTCTCGATTAGCCCAGCATGGTATTATGCAAAACATGATCCAAGTTTGCTACGGGCTAGTTTTTCTATCGCTCAATTAATTGCGTATTCGTCATTTTCGGATTTTACTCGTTGCTCGCGGTGTGATTGTAGCGATATGAGAACTAGTCTGACGGAGCATATCTTGACTACATGTAACTGTAAAAGTGTTCGTGAATGTACTATCTTATTTAATCAGAAAACAGATTACAAATTTGGGAGCACAGTTTTAGCTTTATTAGTATCGCTGAATAGTTATGAATATGTTTGTGCTCTTTTCGGTTTGAATCCGATTGTAAATAATGCATTTCACTACGATTAGGTTATATTTTTCAAGCATGTCGCAATGTTTCTGGATTCCATTTGGACTTCGTATACACATGCTGAGAAATCGTTGGTATAAATTCAGTTGTATGTAATATGTTATAATTGGTCGTAAAACATTTGGATATGACTGAGTACCTTTGTCTGGGTATGTTTTCATGCATTTACCTTTGAATGCTGTATGATGTTCACTGTATCATAGATGTATATATGTTACGGGAGTATATGCATAGGTGCATGTACTTTTCATGTAAGTCTTCCTCATTGAGTGCTTTTCCTTTCCTTTCGGACAAGTGCTCTGTTAGGGGAAACGTACATGTTTATCATTATCTTAAATCTGCTGTGCCTTTACATATACCCCGCTCTCTCTGTTCTTCTATATTTATCTCTCGTAGTTTATAACGAGTAATGTATGTTTTGTAATGTTTGTATTGTAATTTGTATAATCTTCTAAATTGGAGGAAATAAAGAATATATAGTAAATTTTCTATGTGCCAGTGTAGTGTTCAATATTCTAACACTATTGACAATTTCTTTTCTATACACAAAGAAGGATTTGAGCGTGATCTAAATGCAGTATATCACTCTAAATTTCCGGAACTATTTTTGGCTTTTGAAATTCCCTCCCGAGTATTTTGCATACAACGTTTCTCAGAGCGCATGCGTTACTACGTTGGGCTTGACATTGTTTGAATGAAGTCACGATCTTTTGTTGTAATTGGAATTGTAACGGTGACGTAACTGTTTTAAATGACGTCATTCACGTGCTTCCTAACATGTTTTACGCCGTCAAAACCGTTGTGTTAGAATGAGATAGTAACAAATTGCTCATGATGAGTTTAAGAACTATTGAAAAAGGTATAATAAAAATAAAATGTTCATAGACTGTTAAAAAAACTGATTTCAAAATGTTTTGCTAGTTGAAAAAATCGAATATTTCCAAAACAAATACAATAGGGAGTAAAGATAGAATAGCCTACACGTGATTTTATCAAGGAAAACAAAGTCATGTCAAAACATAGTTCCCCCTTAATTTGTATCCCTTTAAGTTGTTAACAAGTGCTAGAATTGAAATAGATCTCATTTTGAGTGATATACCGGCTCCTATATCACGATGTGTCATTCAGGTGTGTATAAATTAATCACTCAGGTCATTCGGCCTTCGTGATTAATTACTACACACCTGAATTCTCAATCGTGATATACGAGCCGGTATATCACTTAAAATGAGATCTATTTCCTAACTATACAATTTTATTTTATGCTAAAGTGTGTTCTATCCGTGAACTAAAATCCATATAACCCACACTGTGAGTGATATACCATGCCGGAAATACTTTTTTAGTTAAAAATAAACACTCATGAGGTATTCTATTTATCATAAAAAGTGACTTATGAGGGGTATTTCGATAAACTGTTTCTAGATGAAATTTACGGGTTTTGGCGCCAAAGGGACTAACGTTATGATGTCAAACCCTTGACGTGACGTCATTTTGTTAGTATTCGGTCATGTAATATTTAGGAAATAGATCTCTTTTTAAGTGATATACCGGCTCGTATATCACGATTGGGAGTTCAGGTGTGTAGTAATTAATCACGAAGGCCGAATGGCCTGAGTGATTAATTTGTACACACCTGAACGACAAATCGTGATATAAGAGCCGGTATATCACTCAAAATGAGATCTATTTCAATTCTAGCACTTTTTTATAACTTGAAGGGATACAAATTAAGGGTGAACTATGTTTTGACATGACGTTGTTTTCCTTGATAAAAATAACGTGTAGGCTATTCCATCTTTACTCCCTATTGTATTTGTTTTGGAAATATTCGATTTTTTCAACTAACAAAACATTTTGAAATTAGTTATATTAACAGTCTAAGAACATTTCATATGTATTATAACTTTTTTAATTGTTCTTAAACTCATCATGGGCAATTTGTTACTGTCTCATTCTAACACAACGTTTTCGACCGCGCCAAAAATGTTGGTAAAACACGTGAATGACGTCATTTAAAACAATAACGTCAACGTTACAATTCAAATTTCCAAACGGCATTTACCATGGAAACTCGTGACTTCATTCATAAAATGTCAAGCCAAACGTAGTAACGCATGCGCACTAAGAAACGTTATATGAAAAATACGCGGTAGGGAATTTCAACAGCCAAAAATAGTTCCGGAAATTTAGAGTGATATACTGCATTTAGATCACGCTCAAATCCTTCTTTGTGTATAGAAGAGAAATTGTCAATAGTGTTAGAATATCTTTTATATCATAAATGACGTCGCCGGGAGTGTAATAAAGGCATTGAATAAATAGAGTTTAATTAACATTGTTTTCATGATATGGGATTTAAATCCCAAGTGGAAGAGATTCTTGCGATAGCGCACGAGTTTTTATATGCAAGAATCTGTTTCACGAGGGATTTAATTCCCAAATCATGAAAACAATGTTTATTAAACTATATATTATATACTCGGCGATAATTTTCGTTTTTAAACGACAATACCCCTGTGCAGCTCATTTATTTTTAGCTCAGAAGTGGAGAGATCTGAATGAAGTAATCTGCCAGTTTTGCAGTGACGTCCTTATATATATATATATATATATATATATATATATATATGTACGTGACATCACCGACAATGTGTACATTGATTTAAATAAACTTGTGTCATGTCGATTCAAGCTCTTATTTGCGGATTTAAAAGAGCAATTGTGGATTATTTAACGGTTCATCATGGAAATAAATAGGAAGTAGTGAAAACGGAGCTTAAAATTGTTCAAAAAAGATTTAAAAAAAAGTATTTCCGAAAATCCGGCTAGTAAGCTATATCGCACACTAGGCGATATTGCTCAGTAGACGAAAAGCATGTTTTAGGTTTTCTCAAGTTGGGAAATCTCTATATTTTATCATTCAGTATATAATATATTGCGTATTCAACTAGTGTCATAACAATGTTACGTATAACAATTAACGTGACGTCATAACGTAACGTTTAGCGTTGTAAATACGCGCGCTTTATAGCGACGTTTATATGGATATAGCGCTGTAAATTATTAAATTAGTATTAATGATATAAAAAAACCATTACATTCGTAGTCATTTAATACGAAATTTATTTAACTCGTTTTCTAAACGTGATAAAAACTCGCCAAGGCTCGTTCTTATCAATTTCAGAAAACTCGTTTAATAAATTCCGTATTGAATGACCACTCATGTAATATCCTCTATATATCATAAATGACGTCGCCATCATGAGATCATGTCATTTTATATTTTTGATATATAACTAGTGTAATACTTTTGATATATAACTAGTGTAATAACAATTAACGTGACGTCATAACGTAACGTTTACCGTTGTAAATACGCGCGCTTTATAGTTATTAGATTAGTATTTATGATATAATAAGAACATTACATTCGTGGTCATTCAATACGAAGTTTATTAAACTCGTTTAATAAATTCCGTATTGAATGACCACTCATGTAATATCCTCTATATTATTCATGCTATATTATACAATTATAGACTTTTCAGCTGTGCGATATGATGTGATATGTACCAGAAAAATTAATATTGACCGAGGCGAAAGCCAAATCCACATAAAACAAAAGCAATGATAATTTCACCTTCTAATGATATTTACAACTCACTTAAGACAACCACAAATAATCTTCTTCTTCATACTCCATCTATCGAGTTATCAGAAAAGGAAACATTACTAGGTATCCATGTGGATCACTAACTCAGCTGGAAAGTACAAGTAGATCATTTACTAAAAATGTAATTTTTTACTGTACCTCCCTCTTCGAATTAAACACTTTTTAAATATACAAATGAGGAAGATCTTATACAATGCATACATTTAACAGCATTCCAAAACCCAGAATTGAAAGGAAATCATTTGCTTTCTGTGGACCAAAACTATGGATTCCATTGCATATTCGCAACTGTGACAGCATAAAGCAATTCAACTCATTATTTCTGAATTGGTGGCAATCTGGTGGGAAACATAAACTATAATAAATAATTTTCCTTCAAAAACTTTGTACCATTGTTTATACTCTAACTTCAATTTTATTTTTGATTTCATGTCAAAGTTCATGTTCAGTTTGTTTTGTTATGTTTTGTTCTCTGTCATGTTACTTAGTAAATGTGTACATGCTGTGTTTCAGTGGCCCATAGGATAGACCGGGCATGCTCAACTGTGTTGTCTTTAAATTAAGTATTATTATTATTATTATTATTATTATTTCATATCTTTAGACATCTTGTCTTGTAAATATGAAATTAGGATATATATATACACACATTGTAAGATGTACATGCATGTATGTGTGTATTAATATGTACTAGCCATCAAGGAAAAGATTAATAATAAAGTAAAAATGTGTTTATGATTAAAGAAATATGTAAAGTTTGTAAACAAGAAGCAGATTTCATATGATTATAGACAATATTATGTTAGGGCTCATGGTAAAATTGATATTTCCCCAGACTGAAAGTCAAGCGAGATACCGGCTCTCTTACACTCCAGGAAGCACAATACAAAGCTGCATGAGACTACTACACGTAAATTCCTATCTTTGCTGAGAAACTATATTACTGTATAATTAATCAAGTCTATCTCTGCTCTATTATATTCACACTATTATTTAC
This sequence comes from Serripes groenlandicus, assembly GCA_031761405.1. Classification (NCBI taxonomy): domain Eukaryota; kingdom Metazoa; phylum Mollusca; class Bivalvia; order Cardiida; family Cardiidae; genus Serripes; species Serripes groenlandicus. The sequence goes on along the minus strand of JASEVX010000129.1, from coordinate 484,523 downwards.
CCTGCGTATTCTTATAGAACAGCAAATCTCTGTTTCTTGATTGACTGTCTGACTCATCTTGAACGACTAAACTATGCTTTCATAAATGTGAGCTTTTAACCATTTACAAAATAGTGAAGCTTTCTGACGCCTCTGCAGCAGACGACTTTTTAAATAAGTGTTGTAAAAGGAGATATTGCTCATAAAAAGCATTTTATCCATTTGTCACAATTATTTCAATTATATTTAATTATCATATTATTATTTATAGAGATTTTCTATATTTTGGATTTGATAATTTAAAACTCGTCTGCTGAAGATTTGCTTTATGGGGGGAAAGTGTTAATGTCTAATCTTTCTAATTGTAATAATTCTTTAAGTTAAAGAAATAGGAATAACTCAAAATCTTTCCCTTTTCCGTATAATGTACTGAAAGTTAATTGAAATTGCAATTTTGTTTTTGTTAGTTTGTCATGGTTTATGTCTCCTCCTAAATTAATTGGATCATTTTCCTCCATCTACCTTTTTACAGACTTTTATTTGAAGGAAAACTCATATTCGCATGAAGTTTTTCTAACTGTCTTTCATCAAGAATTTGTATGAGCTGTGTCAAGCAAAGATGGGGTCCTGTTACATTAAGGTGTTGGCATCATATACAATGTATGGCCATGTTTTGTCATTCACTGCCTCTCTATCTGATGTGGCCATTTTTGTTTTGATCTCTTTTTTTAATTAGTTATTTTTAGAATTTAACAAACATAAAAGATATAATTATATACCGATGGTTATTGTCATCCTAATAAAGTGCTTCACCACCTCGATGTTACCATGATATGTTCATACTGTAAGCTTTAAAGAAACAGAAAATGGTTAGCAACATCCATGCATGGTGAAGGAATTAGGCTAGCTTAGGTATACCCCCATATATGTGGTTGGGTTAATAGAATACTTTATATATCTTAGATGGCAAGAAAGTTACAGAAAAAGAATGAATCTCATTTTGTATCTGTAATTGCTTTGTTCAGATAAGTTACATTTAGTACTTTAAGGATGCTTTAATGTGAAAAATAGAAGTTAAATTTAGTGAACAATTAGAAAGGTAAACATTGATTTGATTTAATTGCATGTAGAACAAAGACTGAGTGTGTATGTTAATTTCAAGGGATGTTGAAATCTCTCTGTTGTCTTTAAAATTGTTTTAGAAAAAAGCAAATTTCATTCAAAATTTACTCACATTTAAAACTTTATTTTTCTAAGTTGCTTTAAAATCCATTCACACATAAATTAAATTTGCAGCACATGACTTTGAAAATGTCTTATGTCAAAAACATGGAAATTCTCACTCATTTCGTCTTTTGCTGCAATGTTTTCAAAAGTTGTCTGCTGCACTTGTATCAAAATGAGTATGCCATTCAGAAAAGGTTTAAACATTGTTTTAATGAGTTTCTGGTTAGCTCAGTCGAGCACAAAGTGCTTAATGTGAGTTATTGTGATCACTTTTTGTCTGGCGTCCGTCAGTCTCTTGTTAGGTGTGCATTGTGCATTGTCAACAATTGCATTGTTAACATTCTACAAGCCGATTTTTAAACGTGAGCATGTTGAAGTTTATCAGAATGTTTGTCTTGATGATATGTTGGCCAAGTTCGAATATGGGTTATGTCCGGTCAAATATTAGGTCACTAGGCCCAATTGAAGGAAACTTTTGTAAACACTCTGGTAGCACTAGTTTTACCTTTTATAATGAAAGATTATCCTGATGATATCTAAATTGGAGGAAAATCTTGTTATCACTCTAGAGACTACATTTTTGTCTTCAGCAGCTTGACTCTTTGTCAGTACGTTTGTCTTGATGATTTTCTAGGCCAAGTTTGCATATTGGTCATGTCGGCTTATATGCTAGGTCACTAGATCAATTTGAAGTTAAATGAAAGTTTGCCATAATGTTTGTTTTGATGATATATAGGCTAAGTTTGCACATGCGTCATGTCCAATGAAACAAACTAGGTCACTAGGCCGAACTTATGAAAAATCTTGTGGACATTCTAGTATTAGCTTACCAGACCGCATAATAAGTTATTGTGATTAACTATGTGGTTGGCATGTCAAATCACATAAGCATTTCAAGACATCATGGCTCTCTTGTTTTTAGCTCACCTGTGCACAAATTGCTCAAGGTGAGCTATTGTGATCACATTTTGTCCAGTGTCCGTCCGTCGTGCGTCGTTCATCATCCGTCGTCAACAATTGCCCTGTTAACCTCTCTACAGGCTACATTTTACATCTGATCCTCATGAAAGTATATCAGACCATTTATCTCCCATCAAATCTTGAACAAGTTCGAAACTGAGCCATATGAGGGCAAAAAAGTCACTAGGTCAAATTGAAGGAAAATCTTGTTAATACTCTGGAGGCCGCATTTTTAACTTGGGCATGTTGAAACTTGATCAGAATGTTTGTATTGATGATATGTAGGTCAAGTCCGAATATGGATCATGTCAGATCAAAAAAAACAAAAAGTAGGTCACTAAGTCAAATGGAAGGAAACTCTTGTTAACACTTTAGAGGCCGCAATTTTTGCTTCAGCATCTTCAAATTTAGTCAGAATATTTGTCTTAATGAAATTTAGGTCAAGTTTGAATATGGGTCATATTTGGTCAGAAACAAGGTCACTAGGCCAAATTGAAGGGGAATAGTGTAAACACTCTTCAGGCCGCATTTTTAATTTGAGCATGTTGAAACTTTAGTTTGAATGTTTGTCTTAATAATATCTTAGCCAAGTTTGAATATGGGTCATATTGGGTTAAACACTAGGTCGCTAGTCCAAATTAAATGAAAATAATGTTAAAACTCTGGCGGCCGCATTTTTACTTTGAGCAAGTTGTAATTGTCAGAATGTTTGTCTTGATGATATATAGCCCATGTTCGATTATGGGTCATATCAGGTAAAGAAAAAATAGGTCACTAAGCCAAATGAAGAAAAATCTTGTTAACACTTATTATTGCATAATTCAGGTAAGCGATCACTTGTTAAATTAAATTTAGATACAACTGGTTTGGTTTAATCTGTATATCTCTTATATATTCTAATTTAATATGACTTTTTATTAGGTCCAAAACAATCCGAGGCACGGACTTTCAAAGAAGAGAACAAAAAAATGAAGGAACAGATGCTATGCAAGGTCTGCCTTGACAAACCAGTTCGTATTGTTTTCCTGCCATGTGGCCATCTCTGTACATGTGACAGTTGTGCACCAGCTATTAGATCCTGCCCAATTTGTAAAACAGATGTGAAGAGAACCGTTAAGACTAATGCAAATTCATAATTTGCTTCTCATACAAATTAAGTGTGAACTGGGTAAATATTTACAGAATATGCCTTTTTCGTGTTGCTTCTTGCTGCCCCTTTGTAAAATATGTATTCATTTCATTGTGACTATTCTATTCAGATGTTTATGTAAAATATTCAGACAAAAAACGTGCATATATAAATAGCTATCTACCCCTCATAAATCACTTTGCAAGAATCAACTTGAAAAAAGCATACTGCTATTGGACATGTAGAATATGGGTAATTTTACCATTCCTAGAGGATAAGGGTCACAGTTGTTAAGCAAATATGGTCCTACATACCAAATATCAAAATTGATAGTTGTTTTTTCATCATGCATCAGTTGAATTTTCAAAAAAATATACTTTGAATAAAGCTGTTCCTACTTGTAGACATATTTTGACGCATCTGCAGCAGATGACGTTTGTAACCATTGCGGCATATGGAAAAATTGCTCATACTGAGCTCTTTCTCCTCTCGCCAAAACAATTTTAGCTCTGTATAAATCAGATATTCTGTTTGTTTATCTCGACATTGTCAACGACTTCTGCTGCAGATGTGTTGTATAAGGAAAAGGTTTAAGACAGATTAGAGTAGAACGCATGCGCCAATCCCATGTGATCAAACATAGGGCACTTACCGTAAATGTTACGGAACGGCGTTAATTTCAGCTCACCTGAGCACATGGTGCAGAAGTTGAGCTTTTGGGATCACTCACCATCCGTCTGTCATCTGTCCGTTTAAATATTCTTCGCAGTAACTACTAAATTCAAAATAGTTTTACAGGAATGTTCCTTAGGTGGTTTTCCTTCAAAATTGTTCAAACTGTTCTGCTCAGCTGCTTCCATTGTTGCAACGTTTTCATTTATATTCAATAATTATTTATTGGAATTGTCCATATTGTGTTTGCATACACATTTTCAAGATCGTCTGTCAAAGGTTGGCAGCTGTAGATGTGTCAAAACCTGTCTGTAAGTGGGAAGGGTGAAATAATCTTTGTTATTATAATTGCCATGTGTATTTACATTACAACAATTGAATTATTATATTATATGATTATGTCTTCAATTTTGTAATGGGTGAGCAATGCAAGGGCTTCTATGTTTTTCCAACCTTTTTTAGCTCACCAATGCACGCAGTGCGAGGTGAGCTTTTGTGATCGCTCACCGTCCGTCGTCCGTCGTCGTCGTCGTCATCGTCGTTGTCGTCGTCGTCTTCGTCGTCGTTCGTCCGTTCACATTTTCCTACAAACGACTTCTCCTCCTAAACCAATTAACCAAATTCAAAATAATTTTACAGGAATTTTTCTTGGGTGGATCTCTTTCAAACTTGTTCAAAGAATTCTATTCCATGCAGAACTTTGGTTGCCAGGGCAAAAGAAAAAGGGAAATTAACCAAAACTTAAAAAATCTTTTTGTCTGAATGTAGAAAGTCCATGCCTTTGATATTTGGTATGTAGCATCATCTAGTGAACCTCTACCAAGATTGTTCAAACTATAGGCCTGAGGTCAAAAATGACTCCTCCCCGGGGGTAATTTGTTTTTCATAGACTCATATAGGGAAAAAACTTTAAAAAATCTTCTTGTCTAAGAGTACAGGGCCCAGGCCTTTGATATTTGGTATGTAGCATCATCTAGGTGACCTTTACCAAGATTTATCAAATTAAAGCCCTCTGGTAGAAAATTTACCCCATCCCGGGGGTCACTTGTTTTATATTGAATAATATAGAGAAAAAAAGGGGTCACTTGTTTACATAGACTCATATAAGGAAAAAAATTAAGAAGTCTTCTTGTCTAAAAGATATTTGGTATGTAGCATCATCTAGTGGACCTTTACCAAGCTTGTTCAAATTATAGCCCTGGGGTCAAAAATTACCCCTCTCCGGGGGTCACTTGTTTTACATAGACTCCCTTAGGGCAAGTTATACCCTGCTTGATTTGACCCTATTTTAGCTTCAAATGAAAAGTATTGTGACCGATCGCAGAAAATCTTACCGCGAAAAAGCCTCCCTCTCTAGGACACCAATCTCCCTACCAAAAATACCAAATCTCTCTATTTGGCTTCAGGAAAATATCACATGTCTGGACTCATATACGGAAAAAACTTTAAAAATCTTCTTGTCTAAAAGTAAAGGGCCCTGGCCTTTGATATTTGTTATGTAGCATCATCTAGTGGGCCTCTACCAAGATTGTTCAAATTATAGCCATATGATAAAACATGACGCCTCCCCTGGGGTCATTTGTTTTACATAGATAGGGAAAAAAAATAAAAAATCTTCTTGTCTAAAAGATATTTGGTATGTAGCATCATCTAGTGAACCTCTACCAAGATTGTTCAAATTATAATCCTGAGTTCAAAAATGACCCCTCCCTGGGGGTCACTTGTTTTTCAAAGACTCATATAGGAGAAAGAACACTGAAAACTTTTTAAGTTTGATTAAATCAGGTGAGCGATATAGGACCATCATGGTCCTCTTGTCATAGATTTCCTTTCATACTGACTTGAGTCTACATAGTAATATTGTGTTCAATGTTATGTTACTGTAATATATATCTATTTAGGAAATGTCTTTTTTTATGGATTATTTATAAGTTTTTGAATGCTGACAAGCGTTTTATGTTGTAAGTGTGATACGTCATCTTTAAATGAATGCATATGCATGAATATTAGACTGAAATATACCAGACCATTTACCTAATTATAGCTTGACCATTATAATGTTTGGAAGAGCTATTGAACTCACAATATATTTCGTTAAAGTAAGTCTTTCAGTGTCTTATAATTTCACTACAGTCCAACCTGTATTTAAAGACCTCCCATTGGAAGTGAACAATCTGGTCTTTGTTCACATGTGATCTTAAATTACAGGGGCATTTATACAGAAAATGAATAATTAGGAAATTAAAAACGTGGTTGCTTTAGACAGGGAATTGCTAAGCAAAGGTGGTCTTTAGCACAGGTTTGACTGTAAACACCTTTATAGATATCTGTCATATTCAGTCTCCAGATAAGCTGACAGTTTGTGATTTTGAGTCTTCAAGGAGGTGATCATATCTTGATTAGACTGTTTTGATTATTTGCTAATTGGTATGTTATCCCTTTTCAACATACAACAAATCTGCAGTCATATGCCTACAGTGTATAACATTTACCATGCATATATTTCAAATTTTTTCGTCTGCTGCAGAGGTGTAAAAATGAGACTTGATTCTGAAAACGGGTTAATTTGGTATTATTCAGGTCGGGGATCCAAGAACAACTCAGCTTTCTTGTCATAAATGATAAAAGAAAACAAATATGTATTGGGATAAACTAGGAACTAGGAGATATTTTAATATTTTCTGCAATGCTTTTGGAAATTGTTTTGTTGCAGACTTTCTAATGTTAGGTTATATGAAATGATGGGTTGAATGGTTTACCTTTTCCAACATATAACCAATCTGCAGCAGACCACCTTGAAAACAGTGGGGCAAATTTATTTTTTAATTTTGCAGCAGACGACTTTGAAAACATGTAGACAAAAATATGGCAAATCTCTAAATTTGATTGTTTAAAAGAAATGAAAACATTTTACCAAAAGGAGAAATTGCTCAAAACAAGCAATTTCTCCTTTTGGTAAAATGTTTACAAAAGTCGTCTGCTGCAGAGGCGTCAGAAAGTGTCTATATGTGGGAAAGGGTTAAGAAATTTCTGCCTTTCTCGCAATGTTTAGAATATAAGATGTTAAGAGTTGTTGAATGGTTTCTTCAAAGGGAATATGTTGATTGGCCATACTTCACACATTATATAATAGTTTTCCATTTTATTGTTATCACATACATTTTCATTACATTTTCATTACATTTTCATTCTTATTAGAGTCCATTAAAAACACAGGGATTCAGCGCAATTTTTTATACAAACATATATATAGACAATATTTATATATGAATATGATCATCATTATGCCAAAAGCAACCGAAAGGCATATTGCAGTCAGTGTAGATTCAGAGCAGCCAGAGCATCAGAGTATGTGCAGTCTGATCTGATTCAGCACTGTTTTCCAATTAGTAATAGGTTTCGATACATTTCTGAAAAAAGCTGTATCCATTTGGGTTCTGAACTTAGGTGGGTTTTGACATTTGCCGAAGAACTTTTAAAATAATTATGCTTTAAACTACTTCATTTTGAACTGTTTAAAACGTGTATGCTTCTGAATTGAAAACTGTCCAAGAAAATGATTTGTAAAGGGGATGATTTTCTTTTCAAAAATGTGTCTTCTCATATTTGGTTATGGCATGATAAAACAGAAACTGCTTTATCTCTAAAAAAGAAAGTTTTTCGCTAATTTATTCTTAATAATATCGATTATATTGTTAACACGTACAAACACGTGAGAAATTTCTCATTTTGTCACAATTGTTTTCAACTTAATTCAATAATCATGCTTTTGTTCATAGAAAGTTTCCTTAGTTGTTTTTAGATGTTTTCAAAATTGTCTGCTGCAGATTTTGTTTGTGTGTGGGAAAGAGTTAACCCATTTTCTAACTTACACAGATCGGCAGCAGATGACTTTGACAACTTATTTGAAATAATAGGGAAAATCTCTATAAATGAAAGTATATATACAGCCAACTTTTCTTAAGAAGCCACCCTGGCAAGAAGAAATATTTGGCTGCTGAAAACATTTGTCTGCTGAGTACACGTCTAATAAGAAGAAATTGTTGTTTGGGATAATCTTTAAGTGGTTGCTTAACACAAGTTAGCCGCTTAATAAAGGTGCCTGCTAATACAAGTTTGACTATATTGAAAAGAGCTAAACATATTGTGACAGAAGAGAAAGTTTCTCATGGTGAGCAATTTTTCCTTTGGAACCAATGTCTTCAAAAGTCATCTACCGCATGGGGGCCCAGAATGCATCTGCATGTGTGAAGTGGTTGTTCTATATGTCTTGATTTCCATAGATAACATGCTATAATAAAAGCTGTATAATTTTGTTCACAAACTGTTATCAATGGCAATATAATTTGTGTCAATCTGGATATACCAAGACAACTTATGACACCTCTGTATCAGACAGCTTTTGAAAACCTAGTGTAAAAGGGAGTTGTTGGTCCCTGTCATAAATTTCATACTTCAACTATGATTTCAACTTTGTATAAAACTTGTGCAACAGATCTAAATGTAATTACATTTTCTCAGAAGCAGACAAAAACATAATTGATTAGCCAATCTTAAATAATGGAATTGACAACAGTTTATTTATCCCCTCGGCTAACGCAGTTTGCGAGGGGATATAGTAACGGCACTGTCCGTTTGTTCGTTTGTTTGTTTGTTTGTTCGTTCGTTCGTTTGCTCGTTCGTTCGTCCGTCCGTAACAACATTGTGACTACTCTAGACTGAACATCCTTCGACCGATCTTAATCAAACTTGGTATACAGTTAGTATATGGCAAGGTCTAAAAGCCTAATTATTGTCAAGGTCATAGGTCAAAGGTCAAGGTCAAAATTAGACATCGACTATTTTCCCATATCAACAACCTTGTAACCACTCTACAATGAACATTCTTCTACCGATCTTAACCTATTTATTTGCAAGGTCATAGGTTAAAGGTCAAGGTCAAAATTGGAATTTGACTATTTTACCATATCAACAACCTTGTGACCACTCTACACTGATCATCTCTTGGCAGATCATAACCAAACTTGCCATACATTTAGTATATTGTAAGATCTAGAAGCCTATTAATTTTAAATGTCAACGGGCAAAGGCGGGGTCATTTGGCAAAGGTCAAAGGCGGAGACAAGGACAAATTACACTTACTTGTCTGGTACATAACATTAATAACAATTTAATATTTTTAGCCAAATGTTTAAATTGAATACCGAGGTTCATCCGCTTTGCGGTGCCCTTGTTATTCTTTCTTCATAGACGCTGGGGTAGATACACATGGCATTTTATAAAAAATCTATTTCTTTTTTTTCTAAATGTATGGAAGTAATTATTGATGCTTTTTTTTTTTATTATATATATAAAAGCAAAATTGTATATGTTTATATTCAGAATTAGATGCCAATCATCTCAAACTTAATCTTTTGTACGATTTAGTACAACAGAATAAGTGATAAGTTTGAAAGCATTGCGTGGGAAAAAAAAGTTGTTTGAAACTAACAATACCACTTTTCAAGCCATGTTTTCAATCGTGTCTGATTCATGGAAAGAGTTACATTTCTGGAAAGTCTGATCTCTCTTTCTTTGAAACAGGTTACACCTGTAGCTGACCAGTATTGAAAACACTTGTATTTTGAAGGGTTGATTAACACTGTCCCACATACAACAAATCTGCAGCAAAACGTAGGCAACAATATGGAAAATCTTTTCAAAAAGGAAAGTACTATTATTGAAAAGAGTTGAAAACAATGATGCTTAAGGTGAAGTTGCTTATCATGTGCACTTTCTCCTTTGCCAAAATATTTTTAAAACGGTTTCTGCTGCAGAGGCATATATACTCTTTATGATGCCTCTGCAGCAGATGACCTTTTGAAACCATTGTGACAAAAGTCGAAATTGCTCAAAACGAGCAATTTCTACCGTTGCCACAATGTCTTCAACACTATTCAATAATTAAAGTGTCTTTTATCGAGATTTTCTACATTCTTGTCTAAATTATATATATAAGTCGTCTGCTGCAGATTTGTTGTATGTGGGTATTGGTTAAAACCAGCTTATTGGGTATGGAGTTCACTGTGTATTTTGTAAACACTTATAGGGTTACAAGTTGTTTTGTGACTGTTTTGAACTTTCATATTTTGTAATTTGTAATTTATTAATTTGCTTGAATATTTTGTGAAGGACCCCTGAACTATTGATTTAACCCTTTCCCACCTGCAGACGCATTTTGATGCAATAGCAGCAGACGACTTTTGAAAACTGGAGAAATGTTTTAACCTTTATTTAACAATTAAGATATCTTTTATGGAGATCATTCAGGTTTTGGTCACAAGGTTTTCAAATTCGCTGCAGATTTGTTGTATGTGGGAATGGGTTAAACCTTTTCTACATACAACAAATCTGCATCAGACAACTTTGAAAGCATCTAGGCGCATGAAAGAATACTAGTAATTACTTAATATAATTGAAAGCATTGTTGCAGAAGGAGAAATTGCTCATGGTGAGCAATTTCTCCTTTTGCAATATGTTTTTTTCCCCAATTGTCATCGGCTGCAGATGAGATAGATAATATGTGCCTGCATGTGGAAAAGGGTTAGAGTATTTTTGTATGATATTGCACTGACACATATCACTGACAAATAGGTAGCTAATGCTTAATGTTGCTTTTCTTTACAAAATAATTTATGAAGGTAACTTCTGTATTATTCACAGAAAACAATAATTGTTTCTGTTATTTCCTGGGATATTAATTACAATCAGGATTTGTGTTTATTTTCTTTCTTTTTTTTGTATACATTATATCAAATTGAGTTGACAACATTGTGGCAAAAAGAGAAATTGCTCATCATGAGCAATTTTCCATTTGATTATCCGAAACTTGCCTGATGCAGGCTAGATGACACAATGATGACTTGTTTATACAATGTAAATGTTATATATAAGGCTTATGTTGGTTTATTGATAGTGTTGTAAATATTTGTTTGGGGGTCTTTGTTATGTTGTGTAACCATTCTCCTGATTCTGACCACTTTTGACACCTCAATAACAGGCAACTGTTATAAAAATGCGGGATCAATGTTTTAAAATCAGTTATCAAAATTGTGTTGCATCATTTGAAGGGTTACAATTATACATGTATTTTTATTACTTTTTACTGTAAATTCTAACCTTTCCAACGTGCAGCAAGTCTGCAGCTGATAATTTTGAAGTTTTTCAAAATTTTGAAAATCTCAATACATGGAAGTGTATTTATTGAATCAAGCTGAAATCATTGTTGCAAAAGTAGAATTTCTTCTTTCTCCTTCAACAGTCTTAAAAAAAACAATCTGCTGCAGATGTGTCTGCATGTAGGGAAACTAGTTATAACAGATCTTTAATAGTTACTGAAATGTTCAGTGCAAGTAAGACATTTAAGAGAGGGGATATTTTGGCGTCAAAGAGCAAGTTTTGTTTCATGATGTATGACACCCATGAAGTTGAATTTAAAGTGGGAGACAATAGAGGAAATGCACTGTAGAAGAATGTTGAGATAGCATTTTGGAAATGAGATATTTTAGGATACATTTTTGAAAGGTGAATAGAAAATGAGAGATCAGCTTTGACTTAAGAAATATTAAAACGAATCATATGATTGAAAATTGTATTTACATGTTGTAACATCATGTAAAGCTTTTAGCAGTTGATATGACAATTATTATGTATCGGATGTGTGACATATTGATCTTTTTTTAAAAGAGATATCTTTAAATATGTGAATTATGCTGGTGCAAAGTGTCACAGTGGTTAAATATGATGTTAAATTCAATAGAGAGGTCTATGCTTAATAATAAGAGACACAGTCAGTCAACGATCATACGTGTAAATAGTGGATGTATGACTGAAAAATATGTGAATTACTAACAAACATGTATTTCTATAAAATGTATATGGTGTGTACCAGTTTTAAGGACTGTAAACCTTGAGATACTACGTACATATAACGGAGTGAAAGGACCAATTTAAAAACAACTTATATTGGGTTATAATTGTGTATTTCATAGTAATGCATCATCTGGCCAGTGTCAAGAAATGCTAAGTGAAAAAGAACTTTATCTCAAAGACACATTTTATAAATTATATATGTAGTTTAGTATGATGATTAGCTTACTATATGGACAACTGATTTGAAACATAAACCTGTTCATAATTGCGACAGTCGCTCATAATAGAGGCAATATGCCAATGAACTGAATCTAGATAAAGAGATAAAGTGTATATAGCTGTGTGATCTATGGTTTGTTTGTTTGTTCGTTTCCTTTCTCCCCCCCCCCCCCCCCCCCCCCAATGTATTTGGATATGTCTTTACATATAAATACTAGTTATGAGTTAACAATTTAATAAATCAATGGAAAGACATATTTCTTTCACCCAAGCTCGTAATTATGTTAACATTCTTCATTCACTCACACCCTCATTTGCCCAAACACCCATTCACTCATTCGCAGATTCACTCGTTTTACAAGATTATAGTTTGTGTTGAACTTCTTGGTTATAAGAGTAAACATTTGATCAGATATGATATAGGAATCTGAGCAAATCCTCTCTTATTTATAGTTTTTGGTACTGACATTTAAGGATATGTGTCGAACAGGCCAACATGTCTGCAAACAGCTGCGACATAAGAGTGGCAAAACCTGTAATAATCTAGGATAATAATTTGTATGTGTGTGGGTTTATTCCAAGAACTTTTCTCAAGACAGACTCATCATCGATGTCGCTGATAAGCTCGCTATATAATGAGTTGCCGTTGAGTTGTTTTACTCACTTAAGTAAGGTAATACCAGTAATTGAACAAGTTTTGACTGATTTGACCTTCTTCTTATGTACACCAATTAATGTACCATTTATCACCTCTTCTCGTGATGTTTTGAAAATTATATATGCAACTGTATTTGATATTTCTAAATATAATAATCTTTCTTTAAATCGAGAGAGAGAGAGAGAGCACTCAAATTTCCAGGTTGTCCACTGAAATGTACTGGAGTTTCATTAAGAAAGTGTCAGATTATCCCGTTTTTCATAAGAGTCCCCGGAAAAGCTACAGCCGGGCGTGTGTACGGATGCGGAATGGTGTTCTTTCATACTGATTTTCGATTCATGTTTGGTTTTGCCACATATTGTTTCTTACACAGTTTGCATGTCAAAGTCGTCTGCTGCAGAATTGATGTATGTGCAAAAAGGTAATTCAAGGCCTGAATATCAAAACAGTTTTTCTTTGACTAGTTTGTTTCATATCAGGACAACTTATCCAAATGGGAAGTAGGCCCACTAGTTCTCAGGGTTATGGGGTTAGCATTAAGACTAAGTCGCTTGTGTTAGGATAAATGGACCAGAAGTACTGGTAACTTACCTAGGAACCGCCGTGAAAAATGTATAACTGAACAATTGGTGAAAGTGGCGTAAAACACCATACCAAAGCGGTTGTCGTTTAGAATAATCTTATTTGTCAATAGCTAACAGCATATCCCTGGTAGAGAATAACTCCATTTAATAGGTCGTCTTTTCTTCCTGATATTTGGTGCAGGTATTGGTCAAGAATATATATATCAAATAGATCGAATCGTCAATGCATTGGATTCACATGTGAGGAGAAAAATATATACTTCAATTGACAACCATTATTATGGGTGACGGGGTTGAAACATAAATACGAGAGTACAGAATGCCCGAACTAATTCTTATGCAGTACTTTAGGAGGATATGTTAGCTTGATATACACACACATTTTCTGAAGGCCGGCTTCAGACATTTAGTTTCTAAAGTGTAGTTTAGTTGACGCCGCGTGGAAGCGCGGCGTAAGTATTGAATATGTTTTAATTTTGTACCATGGGGTGACGTAATCGAAAAGGGAGCAACCAACATTATTATTGTAAAGTAAAACTCTATAATATGTTTGAAAACAAAACAACATTTATGAATCAATAAATTGTATTAAATAATTTAAAAAACATCAAGATGCAAAATACGTATGTCTTCTACAGTTATTACAAATCTTTAGACACATTTAATTTGTTTATATTTGACATTGATAATATCGGAGGTCATTGTAACACCACGAGATCAACACATCATATTATATTTACTTATCCTCACATGACCTTTAGCTTAGATGATAAGGGCTCGTCCTAGATCAACGATCCTAACGGACAATCCTCCAAATACCCATTTAACTAGATTATCTCTGCAATTCACCTTCCTTCCTTACAGAGGCTTTTCTTTTCTAAACTAGTGTTACATAATGACGTCACTAGTCAATTGGCCTAAAACTCCGAATTCATACATGCCTACCGACACATAAAATTAAGCTTTTCCTGTTAATTTGATATTTTTTTGAGAATTGATTCTTTTTAGCAATAATGTATTGTATTCCGTCGACTCTATTCGAACAAAGACACATGAGCCGACATGATCCAACATCGTGATCTCTGCGTGAAGTATCGACCCGGATTAGCATAAACAAATCGTGCAGGCACCCTGATAGAAACTTTTCGCCTCCTCTGGATTTTCTGTTTCAGGAATCATAACTTTATCCCCCTGAGACGGAATGTGTCGGCCCGGATCAGTCTCCTTTTGCCACAAAGTTTTCGAAAGTTGTCTGCTGCAGAGGCATCAGAAAGCGTCTGTATGTGGGAAAGGGTAAATGTATTTACCAATCATTTCTAAAATGTCACACATTAATTTAACCCTTTTCCTACGTTATAACGAATTGGCGCAGACAACTCTGAAAACACTGAGGCCATTTTACATTATTATTTTTTTAAAGGGTTGAAATCATTGAGGCAAAAGGAGAAATAGCTCATTTTGATATTTCTTTCCCTTTGCCGCAATGATGTCTGGTTCATACGCTTCTGATTGAGTCTGCAAGTGAGAAAGGGTTAACCCTTTCCCTCATGTAGACGCTTTCTGATGCCTCTGCAGCAGACGGCTTTTTGAAAACATAGTGACAAAAGAAGAAATTGCGCAAAACGAGCAATTTCTCCTTTTTGCCGCAATGTTTTCCACTTTTTGACATAGGTTATCCATTCAGTTATAGAGATTTTCTATTTTTTGACAAAATGTGTTCAAGGTCGTCTGCTGCAGATATGTCGTATGAGGGAAAGGGTTAAGTTGTCTTCCCTCACCCAAAAACTTTAACGATATAGACCGGCAGCCTAATTAGAATCCCTATAATTTACTAAACTTATTTACTCTTTTGTTTCCAAAGGAACATGTTGAATGGGCTGTGGAAGAAGGGTGTGACTTTATCATTTGCTAGACGTTTAGTTATCTTGGAAGAGCAATGTTAGGACTTGAAATAATCAAACAGTACGGGAAAGGTAAGAACGTAGGCAATCACTAGCAAAAAAGACTTCTATCGAGAAAATGCACTTCAGTCTGAAGTGACATATTAGTGGAAACATAAAACAATTAACAATTGCATAGTTTTCGTGTCAGATCCTATGAGTGTGACATTTGATTTTTACGTTATTGAAACTTGAAATGCAATATGACTTAGATCTATATTTTAGCGTTTTCGAGATTCAATTGTAAAATAATGTCATAATATATAACAATACTTATGATCAGTCGCCATAGGCACTGCTACTTGTCATGATGTTTGTACTTATGTAATGAAAGTAAAATTATTAATATAATTGCAAAGAAATGTGGTAAAAGACGATTTCGCTGATTATTAGCAGTTTCTCTTTTTGCCACAATGTTTTCTAAAGTCGTCTGATGCAGAGCGTCGAAATGTGCATGCTTTGGTCATTGGAGTAACGTAAAAATTGAAATGATACCCGTTGTTTACATGTTGAAGGCTCTTTCTTTCGTACCAAAAGAGAGATGCAACAGGATCACATTTTTCACCAAACATGTTTGTTTGAATAGTATTTTACTCCACTTTACAGCCTTTCAGCTATACCACGACCTTCTACTGGACAGAGGACTAGATAATAGGGAGTAAACAGGTATTTTCCCCACAATATTTCTCTTATTACTTAACAAAATCCTATGTTGTGGGTACTCACTGAGACGATTTCATTTGAGTACCCACAACATAGGGTTTGA
This sequence comes from Serripes groenlandicus, assembly GCA_031761405.1. Lineage (NCBI taxonomy): Eukaryota > Metazoa > Mollusca > Bivalvia > Cardiida > Cardiidae > Serripes > Serripes groenlandicus. The sequence continues at coordinate 468,478 of JASEVX010000129.1, read as the reverse complement.
ATGTCAAATAAGGATTTTAAAACATGAACAATGCCCCTTATCTAGAGCTCTGATGCTGGGTATATTAGTGGGTAAAATCCTGTCACTAACACATCAGTCACATTGTTAATCCAGTACATGAAACAGCGACCAAGGACACCATCAACTACTACGCATGTTCGAGTATCTGGTATGCCTTGATCAAAGCTCGAGCCCTCATCTATCGCTTACTCAACTAGCGCCTTTTGACGCATCTACTTATGAAAACATTTTGGCAAAAGGCGAAATTGCTCATAATGAGATTTCTCCGTTGGCCAAAAAGATTTCAACTATTTCAAAACATACTTACAATTACAGAAATTTCATTTTGGTAAAGGGTTAATTACGCATTATTAGTCAAAATTTTGGAAATTCTCTACAAATATAGTTTATTTCTGTATTGATTAACCCTTTCCCTCAAAAAGACGCTTTTTGACGCCTCTGCAGCAGACAGCTTTTTGAAAACATAGTGACAAAAGAAGAAATTGCTCAAAACGAGCATTTTTCCTTTTGCCACAATGTTTTCCAATTTTAGTCATAGGCTTTCCATTCAATTATAGAGATTTTCTATTTCTTGACAAAATATGTTCAAAGTCGTCTGCTGAAGAATTGTCGTTTGTGGGAAAATGATAACATGAAAAAAATTGTGGTTAAAGGAAAAGGGCGTCTGTTAAAATGCTTCTGTAGGTGGTGGACCGTTCAACCCTTTAAGGAATGGATATCATTTGAAAAGGGTCGTACAGATGAAGGGGCTGCAGATGCATGTCCTAAGTGCCTATAATGGTAGTCTGCAGCACATCAGCACGGCGAGGGTAAACAAAATTAAAGAATTCTGTTAAAATGCTTCTGTATGTGGTGAAGCGTGCAACCCAAACACACATGATTAGCAGTTTGTTTTTAGATAAGGTATGGATATAAATTAAGAAGGGTCGTACAGTTGAAAGTGCTGCAGAAGCGTGCAGATAAATTTACATCTAGGAAAGAGTAAAGGGAGATTAAATTAAGTCTTACTTTTGGTCATCGTTAATTTATCATCTTTTTGGAAACATTGTCATCCTAAAAGATTTGGATAAACACTTAACTCTTGTCTCTGTCAAGTTCGGTGGAATGGCAAGTCTTCAATTAACATGGCGTTGATATAAAAATAGTATCAATTCATTATATGTTATTGCATTTGTATTGTTGGCATCGTCTTACGTCAATACTTCGTGGAGAATCACGTGTCAGAAATTACATCTGGGGGCTATCCTACATGTACATGCGAGCGGCCAGTGAAGGCTGCACACTCTCGCCTCGGTCGGCACCGTTCACATATGTAACAAGGCAGTCTTGTCGTAACCCACAAGTATATGATTGTTATGAAACGGGAGTTATACAGATGTGTCATAATAATAATAACAACTTTCGCTTTCAGGGACCAGTGGCAGCCCTACCAGTACCATTTAGAACAACCAATGCAGACAGAACATTTATGTCCTTCAAGGATGAATAGACAGGTAAGACATTTACCCTTTCCCACATACAGCAAAATTGTAGTAGACGGCTTCGAAAATATCTACAAAAATATATGGAAAGTTTTTAAGAAATGCAAGTAAAGTAAGGGTGAAGTTTAGGATGAAGAAATCACGTGATATTGATACACAAGTGATACAATTGTCCACAATTGAACAAATTGTGTATGGAATATAACATTTCAAGTGGAAAAGATCCGAGTAGGTCTTAGTTACGGTTCTATGTTATGTGTTTATCATATTTTAAACCTTGATTTCATTGCACATGCATCATCCATCTCCTTATCTGTAATAACATGGACTTCATAAGCTCAAATTATCATTTGTTTGTCATACTGTTCTATATGCTTCAAGGAAAAGGCACCTCGTCGAATACTGGTTTGACACACAGGGATCAGGAATACGTGTTTTGTCGTCTTGTTATGACTAAACCATAAAGAGGTCAAAACCAACATTATGGCCTTTGCGTAGTCCGGGCATGTTATCCGGGCCGACACATTCCTTATCAGAGGGATATGGGTATAGTGTAATGATTCCTGAAGTAGAAAATCCACAGGAAGCGAAATGTGTCTGTCCGGGTTAGCCTACGTGGCATGCTTAGGCTGATCCGGGTCGATACTTTACGCAGATTCCACAATGTTGGTTTTCTCTTGGAGCGGCTCATATATATGCCAAAGAGGTAAACACATTTATATACTTTGACAATATATTACTCAGAACGAGACTGAAGCGGACCTTGTTTCAAATGATCGACTTATGGTCAGGAACAAATCGAAAAACCTTTGCCTTTTATTGATAGGTTAAGATTATTTCTCAAAACTGTGTTACCACAGTCTTTGAAAAGTGTCAGACGAAAACTAGCATTGAACAGAAAATGCCAAAACGCTTGATATATACAACACACATGCATCTCAGTTAGTCATGTCCAGTCACATGCAAAAGCATAATCTCGAGAAACACTATAAAGCACTCAAATGGAGCGATCGGAAGATCAGAGCGAATAGTGGACTTAACGATTGATTAATTGATTGAGTGTTTGGTGTTTAAAGCCGCTTTCAACACATTTTCAGTTATATCATGGCGTTTCCTGGGTAACTATACAGTACTACTGTTCTATTTATCCTGACACCAGCCAGCCAGTCGTAATGCTAACCTTTGAGCGTCAAGGAGGGCACCTATTAATACCAATTTTAAAGTCGTTGGAATGGCCCGGCCGGGGATCGAACCCGAGACCTCCCGCACCAGGGGCGGACGCTATTTTACGCAATAGCCGGAATGAAGATGCTCATCTTTTGAATAAGTGTATCTAGTCTGAAATGAGTTACGTTTAGTTAGTTTCAACTTATTATTTTACAGAGATTGGGAAACAGTTGCTGTAGGGTGTTTTACGCCACTTTCAACAATTGTTCAGCTATATCACAGCGTTTCCAGGGTAGTTTACCGGTACTACCGGTTCATTTATCCTGACACCACCGAGTCGGTAGTGCTAAACCCGCAATCGTCTGCGCCAATGAGGGAAATCAATTACTTACATTAATAAAGTATTGATTGTAAAAAGAGCTTTTCGCTTGCATAAATAAGTCTGCTCCCCGAGACCAAACCAGTACTCGCCGCGTTTGTCTTGAAAGATCTTAAAGGGAGGATCACATCTCAAAGAATGTACATGCATATCAATTTGCATATAACACTTGGCCTTACGTCCCTTGTGCTAGTGATAATTCTATTCAGTTAGGCGATCAAACTGACCTTTTGCTGCAAGAAATTCACCGTTGACACCTTAACATATTTTGTTTCTTTGTTGGGATGGTGATTTACACCGCTTTTGACAGTATTTCCCTTACCAGTGCTGTCGTTTATATCGATGCATCAGTCGTATGGCTATCAGCGGCTGCATCCCCGAAGGACAAGGAGGGAAGCCATTACTACCGCTTGGTATAACCCGATCGGGAGGTGAACTCTGGTCTCTCAGATCCGAGGCGGACGCTACACCAGCCTGAATATCTGAACACAGACCACTGTTCATTAAAATGAGTAGATATATAATAAATACATCCCTTTCGTGAAATCTTCTTCCTTGGCGTATTTATATAAGTCTTCGGTAGAAATCCATTATCCTGTTATTCGTGTTTTTAATTCCTTCATCATATGGAAAGGAACTGTTTAATCCATAGCCTGCTGAATTCATTCAACCGTACTCACCAAAACATGTTTTTCTCACATCCTTATCGATGAAGTATTTAATAAATTATATTTACTTAACGTTGATGAATGAGCAGCGATCAATGTTGAACAAGATTGGATTGCACGATCGTCTGATCTTGGTCTACATTTTTCGAAAATATCGTATAACGTAATATAATGTATGTACAATGTAAGTGTTATTTCAAGTCGAGTCAGAGTTGAGATATGATTGGTAGAGCTCGAACATTTATATTAGCTACATCTACATTGCTGCCAGTAACACGAGGGTATTCAGGTTTACACGGTTAATTATTGTCCAAAATACTAAGTTTGGAACTGCTAACTATTGTCTAATATACTAAGGTTTACACCCGCTAGCTATTGTCCACAACACTATGGTTTACACGGCTGATTATTGTCCAAATTACTTAGGTTTACACGGCAAACTATTGTCCAAAATACTAAGGTTTACACGGCTAACTATTGTCCAAAATACTGAGTTCAAAACACTATCACAGAGTACAGTGAGAAAATATTGTCATTCCTTTCGCTAGTAAAAGACTATTTCACTCGATACACAAACATGTACATGTATTTCCTCGAATTCGTTTGTTGACAGCGTAGAAAAACATTTGTCATTTTCAATTCTGTAATTCCTATATTGTAATAGCACATTAAATTTGAAGTTCTCTTTCTATTGTGTTAGTGATATCAAATCAAATCTATTTTCCGGTTGATATCCCAACAAGTTACCGCATTTTTGTTTTTCAGTGACAGACTAATTGGCGATACAATATGATAGGAATGGGTAGGCTGGAATCAGTTCATTCATTTTTAGGAAAAAACTACACAGATGCATATGCTTTCATTGAAATTTTATACAATCTACGAATATCAAGACATCTCTTTGAACCCGAAATAGTTTTCAGTAATGGAGAGCTACTATAAAAAGATATATTTGAAGTTATTCATTGCCGAAATTGTAATAAGACTTAAACAATATGGACTGTTTCCAGTCTAGATTTCGATGAGTGTCTTCGGAATTCGCCTACTAGCAATTGGCTCTGACGAGGTCCTTGCTAAAAAGTTATCTCATTTAAACAAAATGCTAATTAATCTATTGACATTAGTGAGACACTTTCTTCACATTTCAAAACAAACAGTACAACTACAGCAATTCGCTATGTAAGTAAGTAAGTAAATTGTTAATTATTGTGACATGTGTTAACAATTTATAATATACGTTCATAATTTAACAATAGTTATGTGTTATAGTATAACCGGCCCCATGGGCCTATAAGTCACCAAAGAATATACATTACATTATATGCATCATACAAATATACATGAATTTTAAACAAATTATCGTGATCGGTTTTTCAATTATTTGAAAAATGTTGAAATTATTACTTAGAAAATACACTTTTCCGATCGAGTTTCTGTTTGGCATATCTACGTTAAAAGTTTAAGAGTTGAGTTAACATGTACATGTTTGTTACAAATTCTTAAATGTAGATATTGTAGTTTTCAATGGGCTTATTTCACTTTTAAATTATTTGCCTTTAATTTCCATTTTTTACATTATACAGTTTATGTGTGTATGACCTACTCTTTGTACTCAACTGATGAAAGTAAGACCAAAATTAGTGCACCCTGGTCTTTGGGTTTACATAGTAAATGTCTTAAGCCATATATCCTCCAACCCGATAGAGAGGAAAACTTTTTCATGCTTTCAAATGAGATCATTGTTTGAAAGAAATAATGTCACATGTGAGTAATCAGTAAGACACATACATTTTCTTTCAACAGGCTATATTTCTAGTAGATTCATCTTTTTTTTATCCAAAATTGTTTATTGATCAAACTCTAATATCAGATTGGACAAAATTGTTACTAAGAATTTCAACATTATTTTCACTAGGTTATTAAAAATACTCTGCATATGTGTTATTAAACTATATTTACAAAATATTAAAAAGCTATTGACAGCAATATGTTCAAACTTGAGACCACATCAACCAATGATGCCATAGAACTCTTCAAATTGAAGAGTAAACTGAACTGATTTGATTTTTGTTTATCCTCACCGTGCAGAATGAATTATTTGGCGATTGAATAGCAAATGCAAAATAGAAAACCTTTTAAGGACACCGATTTAGGTCCATCTACGAAACAGGGCAATGAACACTAACTATATCAAACTAAAATAATGTAAAAACAAAATGAACATTGAAACCAGCAGATACAGACTGAGAGGATCAATCTCTTTTTTAAATTCAATAAACACTAAAAATACTTTTTATTCGAATGCATATATATAAACATCTTGTTTGAGAAATGAAGAAAACTTTTTCAACAGAAAAGGCTATATTATAAAAACGTTAAGGCAGTTCATAATTAATGTCAGTAATAAGTCAACTATGGACTTCACATAAGTGTTCTGTCCTCTGATATTACTGAAATACCACAGAAATGTATCTGTTTTCTGTGTAATTTATTGTGAATTCCATTTTTCTGTGTGCAATTGTCTAATCTATACAATAGAAATGGTAAAAACTGGTATACATTGTATCAAATAAATGTTTATACTTTATTTTACATACTGGTAATGAAATAGAGTTTAATTAACATTGTTTTCATGATACGGGATTTAAATCCCAAGTGGAAGAGTCTCTTTCATGAGGGATTTAATTCCCAAATATTAAAAACAATGTTTATTAAACTATATATTATATACTCGGCGATAATTTTCGTTTTTAAACGACAATACCCCTGTACAGCTCATTTATTTTAAGCTCAGAAGCGGAGATATCTGAATGACGTAATCTGCCAGTTTTGCAGTGACGTCACTACGCGCGCACCGACAAATGTGTACATTGATTGAAATAACTGTGTCATGTCGATTCAAGCTCTTATTTGCGGATTTAAAAGTGAAATTGTAGATTATTGAACTGTTCATCATGGAAATAAAGTGTTAAGTAGTGAAAACGAAGCTTAAAAGTGTTTAACGATGAGTTTATTTTTATCTTGAGGCGTTTATCAATTGCAGCAAAGAAATATTTTCTCGCTGCATATAAACACGTTTTCGTGTAAACAATTGGAATAAATGAAGGCATATACATAAGTTGTTAGAGTTTTATTAATGATAATCTGATAATTTAGTGCGGTTCTATATAGAATAATAACATTTGGAAGCTGCGAGTTTGAACTGGATTCTATAACCATAAATCGTAATGTGACTGTGAGTTAATTGCCGTGTTGAAAGCGGCGTGTTTACACAATGGCACAAGTTTTGACATTCTAGTCACTGTCTGAGTCACTCAGTGGCATAATGCGCCTAAATTTCATCCTTAGAGAGCATGGTGCTTCAACAGATGGTGGACTGTTGTAAAAGTTGAAGGTCCCTCCATTGATTGTTGTTGATCCATGGAAAATGGAGGAGCTTGATGCCATAGCCTGTTTCTGGTGGTAAGTTTTGTTTACACATTGTGATTGTTGTATGTCAGGTGAAATTGGTTGCATCAGAGATTTTACGGTTTCATTATTTGTTTTCATAAGTTTAAGAGAGATTTGTTTTTGTTGTTTCTCATTTACTTTTGAATAATTGTTTACGCTTTGAATGTTTTTGTGACCACTCATTTGGATTGTTGTTGTTGGTGGCAATCCCATATCAACACACTTTTGAAGTTGATGTTTCCTTATGCTGTGATTGGTCAATCTGCGAGGTTGTTCTGTATCATTTATACTTGAGCAGTTGCTTACCATGTTTTTGACCAATTTGTAAATATGATTTCTCCCCATGGCCTGATTTTTGTACCACCCTTGAGGGGAATCTGGTTTACGCGAAGCATTGACACTTAATAAAAATGGACTGTCGGCCGACAGCATTTCAGAAGGACGGTTTTCCTTGTAGATGTTGTATGCCTGTACAGGGAAACGATTCTCTAAAATAGAGGCCCATGCTTTTGGCTTAAACTTTCTGGTGTTGCGAAAATCCGCGCCTGTTCTGGTCTTGGTTTTTCTTTCCTTGATGTGGCAAAGATATCGGTCGCCATCTTCATCATGGAGAACTTCAATATCGCCCAACTTTAAATAGCGCTGATCTTGTTCCCCTCTCATACCAAGTACTAATGAAAATGTCAAGTGAAGCAAGTTTACAACTTGTTGTGGTGTGTCATGACCAAGCTGACCACATTCAAAAAGTTTGTCTATATCAGCGTCGGTAAGCTCATCACTTTCTCTAGGTTTGTTCCCCTGGCCGTTCGCCTTTAAATGGCCCCAGCGTTTTGGTTTACTTGATGTGGGTAATACTTTAAGTATCTGTCCAAGATAGACATAAGGCCCCGTATTGTGCTGGGTTCATAGTCCGACCCATCGACTTTCTTAATCTGAACAAGGAAATTGCCAAACAAAATGTCAAGTTCTGCAGGGGCAAGCTCTTCAATGCTTCTCATTTCATTCTGTGTAATCATGAAAGTTTTAAATAATTTTGCATCATGGTAAGTTTTTCTTACTGTGTTTTTATTTGCCTGGTTGCTTATGAAATTCATCACTTCTGCTTGATTAACAGGCTAGAAGCGTCCTACAGATGAAGATGGTTTGCTAGTTTCTCCAATATTTCCAGCATTTTGGGGTTGGAAAGAAATTCCAGGACAACTTTCATCAAATTCACATCCTTGCAAAAGTTCTTCCATTTGCTGTTTAGTTAATAAATTTAATATTTCTGACATATTTACTGTTGAAATTTAAGTTGAGCAGATACAGTGAAGTTTCTTGTCAATTTTAAGCAGCAGACGACTCATTTGGATACCTTTTGTTTTGTTTATTAATTCATTTTTTTATTTTTTTATTTTATTTTTATTTCTTTTAGTAATATTTTATGGTAGATTTCTCCTTTTTTTGTTTTTAATGCTTATTTTAATGCTTATTTTTTTATTATTTTTATTTAATTATTTTTAAATTTATAAGAAAATTAAAAAAATAGAGAAAAAAAGTAGTTCCGAAAATTCGGCTAGTGAGCTATATCGCATACTAGGCGATATTGCTCAGTAGACAAAAAGCATGTTATAGGTTTTTCTCAAGTTGGGAAATCTCTATATTTTATCATTGAGTATATAATATATTACAAATATTTTCATGAACTGCTGATATTAAAAAGTAAAAACCCATACTGTAGTTAAATGGTAAAACACCTGGTCTAAGAAGAGTTCTGAGTTCAAATCTCAGAAGAAACATGTTTGAAAGAAGCAACTAAACTTAACAACTAATACACGAAACCATTATGTTCTGGGGAATTATCAGAGTTGTCTTTCTTAAACACTTATCACATTATTATCCAGGCTTCTATTGAACACATTTTATGAAAACAGTTATTTACTCCCTGTACTCTTTTTTTCAAAACTTTTATAATTGAGCATACAAATTAGAAAAGGAAACTTGATCAACAATGATGACTCTGAGAAGCTGCACGTGTTCAAGGTCTGATCGTATCCTTCACTATCCATAGTGTCAAGCGACATATTTCATATACATGGAAACTGATTCAGTTGTTGACACTTGTACTTATTAACAAATAACCTGATGCTTCAAAGTGAAAATATTGCGGGTTAGGAAGATAGTGTTCATTTTGGAGCACTTACACCATTCCGACAATGTATTCAGATTAGTCACAGACATCAAGTCATTTACATCAGGAAAGGGGCTAATCTTAAACCTTTCCAACATAAATCAAACCTGCAGCGGATGACTTTGACAATGTTGAGGTAAAAAAGGAAAGCCAATGTTTAATTAATGAATTGAATTGGAAACATTGTGGAAAAAGGAGAAATTGCTGATCATGAGCAAGTGGTAATTTTCTCTTCAGTGTTGTCAGAAGTTGTCTGCCGCATATGCCTGAACAATTTAACTCTAAATGCTTTTAACATTTTTATGTCTTTCCTTGAGTGATTTAAAGCAGAATATCAGGTAAATTGTATGGGGAATTTCTATTCATCCTACATAATTGAACTCATTTTCCTTATATAGACACATAATATTGAAACATCTTATACACGGGACTTTTGATAATATTTGTCAAAAAGTACAGTTTTCTCAGTCTTTATGCATAGTATTTTCATCTTTGTCTCAAGAGTATACGTTGAGCCAGATCATGCAAAAGTAGCCAGTTGCCTTGGGAGATTGTTGTGTGGAGTATTTCTTCTAGAAAGGCCAGGGGTAAAATGTCAGGTGAACTGAAATTCCATTGAAAATAATGTTAAGCTCAATCAAACAACCATGGTAAGAGTCAGTTTCCAATTTAAAAGAAATCTGAACATTATGCAATGCCTTCTAGTGCTGTTTTCCATCAACATCCCTGGAAAGCTCACAGTCTGTTACACTCATGACCTTATAAAAAAATAAAACAGATATGTTCTAATTAAACTTACATACATGATAAGTTAAGGTTTTTTCAATATGTTTTTCAAATTCATTCTTGTTTTGGGACTGACACAGCTTAAGTAATTGTTCTTGCTTTCACACGACCTAGGCTTTACCTATTAACATATATCCAAATATATAGCACATTATTTTATTAAAATCACTCTGAACTCAGGATTCCATATTATATTTATTACTAGTTTACAAATAACTGGCACTTGTTAAAAAGAAATCAGAACATTATGGAATGCCTTCTAGTGATGTATTCCATCAACATCCCTGGAAATTTCACAGTCTATTACACTGATGACCTTATAATACAGATATGTACTAATTAAACTTGTATACATGATAAGATTTTTCAATATTTTATTCAAATTCCCTTCTTGTAACTCTTGACGAGTAGATGCTTCAAAAACGATAATAGTTAGTACTTTCTGATTAAAACGAACGTTTTCAATCTTAAATGTAAATCAAAAGTAAAAAATAAGCCCGTGAAAACTATAATATATATTCTACATTTAAGAATTTGTAACATACGAAAGTTAACTCCAAACTTAAACTTTTAACGTAGATATGCCAAATAGAAACTCGATCGTTAAAAGTGTATTTTCTAAGTAATAATTTCAAGATTTTGAGAATGTAATAAGCATTTTGAAAATGTAATAAGCATTGTGAAAATGTTATAAGCATTTTGTAAATGTTATAAGCATTGTGAAAATGTAATAAGCATTTTGAAACCTCAATTAGAAAAAAGAAATGAACTGGCGGATATCCCCTCCAATACCCTAGAGCCACATTGTGTGCATTGGGTAAATTTGGTATAAGTTGTAAGTTCAATATGCTGAGCGATAGAAAAAAAAGCACGTAATATATCCGGATTGCGTTAAGAGTAATCTCCATACCAGACTTATTGTGAACCTTTGTAGTAATTGCCTATATAAGACGGGCCGTTACCTTGGTGAACAATTGAACTATAGACTGTTCAAAGTTTGTAACTGTCAGGAAATAGAAAGTGAAGAACACATCCTATTGAGGTGTAAATTATATGACAAAATTTGAAACGATATTTACAGTGATCTATTTAACATCCAGTTTATGTTAATGTCTTATCAGGAGCAATTTATTGAACTTATTCAAACAAACCCAAGAAAGACATCCAAATTAGTGAACGCGTATATGCGAATGTTAAGACGGCGTACGCCGTTTAACTAATTGGATATTTTTCAATATGAAGATACCTTCTGATGAAACACATACAGACGACTTGTGAAAGCATTGTGGGGAATGGAGGTATTGACTGAAACATCCAATAGCCACTTTTCTCACAATGATTTCTACTATGTTCTAACTTCGATAGTTGTCAATATGATTTTTTCATAGTTGTTAGATAAATATTTATTTACGAGGGAAAGGTTACACATACTGCAGTTTATACATTTTAAAAACATTTTTCAAATAATTGAACGTCCGATCATGATATTTTGTTTAAAATTCATGTATATTTGTATGATGCATAACATGTAATGTATATTCTTTGGCGCCTTACAGGCCCATGGGTAGGTTGTACTATAACAAATAATTATTGCTAAATGATGAACGTTTATTATAAATTGTTAACACATGTCACAATAATTAACAAATTACTTACTTACTTACATAGCGAATTGCTATAGTTGTACTGTTTGTTTAAAAAGTAAAGAATGTCAATAGATAAGCATTCTGTTTAAATGGGATAACTTTTTAGCTATGATCTCGTCAGAGCCAATTGCTATAGTAGGCGAATTCCGAAGACACTCATCGAAATCTAGACTGGAAACAGTCCATATTGTTTAAATCTTATCAAAATATCGGCAATGAATAACTTCAAATATATATTTCTACAGTAGCTCTCCATTACTGAAAACTATTTCGGGTTCAAAGAGATGTCTTGATATTCGTAGATTGTATAAAATGTCAATGAAAGCATATGGATCTGTGGATTTTTTTCTTAAAAATGAATGGACTGATTCCAGCCTTCCCATTCCTACCATATCGTACCGCCAATAAGTCCGTCACTGAAAAACAAACATGCGGTAACTTCTTGGGATATCAACCGGAAAATGGATTTGATTTGATATCACTAACACAATAGAAAGAACTTCAAATTTAATGTGCTGTTAAAATATAGGAATTAAAGAATTGAAAATGACAAATGTTTTTCTACGCTGTTAACAAATGAATTCGTGGAAATACTTGTACATGTCTGTGTATCGAGTCAATAGTCTTTTACTTGCGAAAGGAATGACTTCATTTTCTCACTGCACTCTATGATAGTGTTCTGAACTTAGTATTTTGGACAATAAATAGCCGTGTAAACCTTAGTATTTTAGACAATAGTTAGCCGTGTAAACCGTAGTATTTTGGACAATAGTTAGCCGTGTAAACCTTAGTATTTTAGACAATAGTTAGTCGTGTAAACCGTAGTATTTTAGACAATAGTTAGCCGTGTAAAACTTAATATGTTGAACAATAGTTAGCCGTGTAAACCAGAATACCCTCGTGTTACTGGCAGCAATATTTTCTAATATAGATGTTCGAGCTCTACCAATCATATCTTAACACTGACTCGACTTGAAATAACACTGACATACATTGTATTACGTTATAGATATTTCAAAAAAATCTTGGTCAATATTGATCGCTTCTCATTCATCAACGTTAGGTAAGTATATTTTGTTAAATACTTAATCGATAAGGATGTGAGAAAAACATGTTTTGGTGAATACGGTTGAATGAATTCAGCAGGATATGGATTGAACAGTTCCTTTCCGTATGTTGAAGGAATTAAAAACACGAATAACAGAATAATTAATTTCTCCCGAAGACTTATATAAAAACGCCAACAAAGAAGATTTCATGAAAGTTATGTATTTATTATATATCTACTCATTTTAATGAACAGTGGTCTGTTTTCAGATATTCAAGCTGGTGTAGCGTCCGCCTCGGGATCAAGAGACCAGAGTTCACCTCCCGCTCGGGTTATACCAAGCGGTAGTAATGGCTTCCCTCCTTGTCCCTCGGGGATGCGGCCGGTGATAGCCATACGACTTATGCATCAATATAAATGACAGTACTGGTACTGGAAATACTGTTGAAAGCGGTGTAAAATCAGCATTCAAATAAACAAACAAACAAACACAATAGTTTCAGGTGTCAACTGTGAATTACTGTTTTACAGCGAAAGGTTATTTTGATCGCTTTACTGGACTGAATTGGCACTAACACAAGGGACGTAAGGCCGAGTGTGCGTCAATGTCCAAAATTGATATGCATGTACATTCCTTGAGATGTTATCCTCCCCTTAAGATCTTTCAAAACAAACGCGGTTGGTCTTTGGGAGAAAAGCTCTTTTCACAATAAATACTTTATAAATGTAAGTAATGGATTTCCCTCCTTGTCGCACACGATTGTGGGTTTAGCACTACGACCGATTCGCTGGTGTCAGGATAAATGAACCGTTAGCACCGGTAAATTACCCTGTGATATAGCTGAACAATTGTTGAAAGTGGCGTAAAACACCATACACAAATAATAAGTTGAAACTAACTAAACGGGACTAATTTCTGACTAGATACTGATTCAAAGGAAGAGCCGCACCCTGTGGCATCTTCATTCCGGCTTTTGCGTGATAGAGCGTCCGCCCCTGGTGCGGGAGGTTGCGGGTTCGATCCCCGGCCGGGACATTCCAATGACTTCACAATTGGTAGAATGGCTGCCCTCATTGACGCGCATGGGTTAGCATTACGACTGGCTGGGTGGTATCAGGATAAATGGAACAATAGTTACTGGTAACTTACCCAGGAAACGCCGTGATATAACTGAAAATGTGTTAAGAGCGGCGTTAAACAACACCAAATATGCAATCAATCGCCAGTCCACCATTCGCTCCGATCTTCCGATCGCTCCATTTGAATGTGTTTTATAGCGTCTCGAGATTATGCTATTGCATGTGACTGGACATGACTAACCGAGATGCATGTGTGCTGTATATACATGTATCAAGCGTTTTGTCATTTTCTGTTCAATGCTAGTTTTCGTCTGACACTTTTCAAAGATTGTGGTAACACAGTTTTGAGAAATAATCTTAACCTATCAATAAAGGGCAAAGGTTTTTCGATTTGTTCCTGACCATGAGTCGATCATTTGAAACAAGTTCGGATCCCCTCCTGGTCCGCTTCAGTCTCATTCTGAGTAATATATTGTCAAAGTATATAAATGTGTTTACCTCTTTGGCATATATATGAGCCGCTCCAAGAGAAAACCAACAAGTATCGACCCGGATCAGCCTAAGCATGCCACGTAGCCTAACCCGGACAGACACATTTCGCTTCCTGTGGATTTGCTACTTCAGGAATCATTTAACTGTACCCCTATCCCCCTGATAAGGAATGTGTCGGCCCGGATAACATACGCGGACTGCGCAGGCTTATCTGGGTCGATACATTACGCAGAGGCCATAATGTTGGTTTTCTCGTGGAACGGCTCATATGTATTTCATCGTTTATACTGTTTTCAATAGTGATTTAGTCATTACAAGACGACAAATCCAATGCGTAAACAATGTGTTGACCTCTTTGGCATATATAATAATTATGCATTACATTGTTTACACAGTTTTAAACAGTGATTTAGTCATAAAAAGACGATAAAACACGTGTTCCTGATCCCTGGGTGTCAAACCAGAACTCGGCCAGGAAATGTGGCTTGCCCTTTAAGCATTTAGAACATAATGACAAATAAATGATAATTTGAGCTTATTATGTTAATTTATTACAGATCAGGAGATGAATGATGCATGTGCAATGAAGTAAAGGTTTAAAATATGATAAACACATAACATAGAACCGTAATTAAGACCTACTCGGATCTTTTAAACTTGAAATGTTATATACCATACACAATTTGTTCAATTGTGGATAATTTTATCATTTGTGTATCAATGTCACGTGATTTGTTCCTCCTACTCCTCCTACTCCTCCTCTTCCGCTTCCGCTTCATTTTGTTGTTCAACGTTTATATTCAGGTTGAGCATTTTAGCCTCGCTCTGTGTAAAATCACCCACACTATATTGTCTAGCCTTTTTATGTTCTTTGTTCTTCAAGGCTGCGTCCCCGATTAGGATATTGGTAGACATATCTGGCCTGTACTGCGAACTTGGCGGAGTTCGGCCATATTCCTCCGCGACCTCGCGTAACATGTTAGCTGCATTGCCACAACAAAGTCCAATATATTGAATGCCCATTTCTTTACATTCTTTGGCGAACGCACGTACTTCAGCTCTATTGCACAGAATACCCGTAATATTAATTGGGTAGAGGCGTTCTCCTGAAATGAACGGAAAATTGTTACTTCTTTTATATCTAATACGATATGAATTTATATCCGTCTTTACAAATTCAAGAAATACACATTCTCCCAGCAAGTGGCTCGGCGATGCTTTAGAAAAAACATCCGTAACGTAATTATTATACATGAGGAAAATTCTTGCCTGCCTATCCATGCTAATAATCCTAATTGTTACTGCGTGACAGAAGGTTCTTGAAATCTTCAGGCCTAATTTGCGAACAAGCAGAGCCAGTTCAGACGGCGCGGATGCCCCAGGACGATGCGGATATATCCCGGTCGAAATTTGCCTTATGTTTAGTTTTCGCAAAGGACTACAAAGTTTTCTACTCCATTTTATAATTATCATACGAGCATTTATTAAAACTTTCCACATGTTTACGTAGATATTTTCAAAGCCGTCTACTGCACTTTGCTGTATGTGGGTAACGGGAAATGTCTTACCTGTCTTTTCATCCTTGAAGGACATAAATGTTCTGTTTTCATTGGTTGTTCTAAATGGTACTGGTAGGGCTGCCACTGGTCCCTGAAAGCGAAAGTTGTTATTATTATTATTATGACACATCTGTATAAGTCCCCTTTCATAACAAGCATATACTTGTGGGTTGTCGACCGAGGTGGTATGCAGCCTCCGTACAACAACCTTCACTGGCCGCTCACATGTACATGTAGGATAAAGCCCCCGGATGTAATTTCTAACACGTGATTTTCCACAAAGTATTGACGTAAGACGATGCCAACACCGCAAATGCAATAAAATATAATGAATTGATATTATTTTTATATCAACGCCATGTTGATTGAAGACTTGCCATGCCACCGAACTTGACAGAGACAAGGGTAAAGTGTTTATCCAAATCTCTTAGGAAGACAATGTCTCCGAAAAGATGATAAATTAACTTATCTGCACGTTTCTGCAGCCCCTTCATCCGTACGACCCTTTTCAATTTATATCAATACCTTATCTAAACAAACTGCTAAATGTTATTGTTTGGGTTGCACGCGACATCACATACAGAAGCATTTTAACAGAATGATTTTGATTTTGTTTACCCTCGCCGTGCTGATATGCTGCAGACTACCTTTATAGGCACTTAGAACACGCTTCTGCAACCCCTTCACCTGTACGACCCTTTTCAAATGATATCCATACCTTAAAGGGTTGAACGCTCCATCACCTATAGAAGCGTTTTAACAGATGCCCTTTTCCTTTAACCACAATGTTTTTTTCATTTTAACCCTTTCCCTCATTAGACAATTCTTCAGCAGACGACTTTGAACATATTTTGTCAAAAAATGGAAAACCTCTATAATTGAATGGATAACTAAAATTGACTAAAATTGGAAAACATTGTGGCTAAAGGAGAAATTCCTCGTTTTGAGCAATTTCTTCTTTTGTCACTATGTTTTCAAAAGGCTGTCTGCTGCAGAGGCGTCAGAAAGCGTCTATTTGAGGGGAAGGATTAATTAATACATAAAATAAACTTTATTTGTAGAGAATTTCCAAACTTTTGTCTAGATGTATTTAAAGTCGCCTAACTCAAGACATTTCATATGCAGAAAAGTGCTATAAAGGCAACGCCTATTGGATCTTACCTTACACACTTTACGAACCTCCCTCAATATCGGAAGTAGTGATGCTGGTCCCCGACTGCAGTTTAGCCCAACAACAGCGGCCCCAGCATCCTCTAGTTGTTTACACGCTTCCGGAAATGGTACATCATCTAAGGTTATGTCGGGAACATACGGTGTAAGAGTGATAACAGCGGGTACACCTGTAGAAAAGGGAAACATGGTAACCAGACATCAGCTCCTTCGAACATTAGCCACCTTCGCTAAAAACTGCACAGGAAGACACGAGTCCTGGTGTAATCTTTGCAGAGCGAACACTAGCCATTTTTAACTTTATAGGGCGGACATTAGCTCATTCATCTTCAAAGAAGCAGATAGTTTAACCCTTTCCCTCATACGACAATTCTGCAGCAGACAACTTTAAACATATTTTGCAAAAAAAAGAAAATCTCTATAATTGAATGGATAACCTATATATGAAAGTGAGTGGAAAAGATTGTGGCAAAAGGAGAAATTGCTCGTTTTGAATCCGTCTGCTGCAGAGGCGTCAGAAAGCGTCTATATGTGGGAAAAGGTTTATAGGGCGGTCAATATCCCATTCATCGTCAAAGACCATACAATAATTAGAAGACGTTCATTAATATTGCGTATTTAACCCTTTACCAAAATGTAATTATATTTTTGAAATATTTAAAATCATTGTGGTTAATTTCTCATTATCAGCAATTTCGCATTTGCCAATTTGTTTTTTTTCGTAAGTAGATACGTCAAAATGTGTCAGGTGATAAAGCAATAGATGAGGGCTCGAGTCTTGGTTAAGGCATACCATATACTCGAACATGCGTAGTAGTTGATGTTGTCCATGGTCGCTGTTTCATGTACTGGATTAACAATGTGACTGATGTGTTAGTGACAGGATTTTACCTACTAATATACCCAGCATCAGAGCTCTAGATAAGGGGCATTGTTCATGTTCTGAAATCCTTATTTGACATTCAAACCCTATGTTGTGGGTACTCAAAAGAATCGTCTCACTGAGACGATTATTTTGAGTACCCACAACATAGGATTTTGTTAATTAATAAGAGAAATATTGTGGGGAAAAGACCTGTTTACTCCCTCTTATCCAGTCCTTTGCCCAGCAGAAGGTCGTGATATAGCTGAACGGCTGCAGAAAGCGGAGTAAAATACCATTCAAACAAACATGTTTGGTGAAAATGGGATCCTGTTGCATTTCTTTCGGCACGAAACAAAGATCCTTCAACATGTAAACAATGAGGTATTATTTTAATTGTTTCGTTACTCTATTGTCAAAAGCATGCACATTTCGACGCTTCTGCGCCAGTCGACTTTGTGGCAAAAAGAGAAACTGCTAATAATCAGCGAAATCTTTAACACATTTCTTTGCAATTCTATTAATGATTTTACTTTCATTGCAGATATTTACTATGCTCGCATAAGTACAAACATGACAAGTAGAATCGCCTGTGGTGATTGATTATAAATATTGTTATATATTATGACATAATTTTACAATTGAATCTTGAAAATACCAAAATATAAATCTATGTAATATTGCATTTCTGGTTTCAATAACGTAAAAATCAAATGTCACACTCGTATGATCTGACACGAAAACTATGCAGTTGTTTATTGTTGTATGTTTCCCCTATTATGTCACTTAAGGCTGAAGTGCATTTTCTCGATATATATATATTTTTTGTTAGTGATTGCCCACGTTCTTACCTTTCCCGTACTGTTTGATGATTTCAAGAGCTAACATGGCTTCTCCAAGATAACTAAACGTCTCGCCAATGATAAAGTCACACCCTTCTTCCACAGCCCATTCAACTTGTTCCTTTGGAAACAAAAACGTACATCAGTTAAGTAAATTATAGGGATTCCAATTATGCTGCCGGTCTATATCGTAAAAATTATTTGGGTGTGTAAAGAAAACTTAATCCTTTTCCTCATATAGACGCTTTCTGACGCCTCTGCAGCAGACAGCTTTTTGAAAATATAGTGACAAAAGAAGAAATTGCACAAAACGTGCAATTTCTCCTTTTGTCCCAATGTTTTCCACTTTTTGTCATAGGTTATCCATTCCATGTTTTGACAAAATATGTTCAAAGTCGTCTGCTGCAGAATTGTCGTATGAGGGAAAGGGTTAACCCTTTTTCACTTGCAAACTCAATCGGAAGCGTATGCAACAGACGACTTTTGAAATCATTGCGGCAAAGGGAAAACATTATCAAAATGAGCTATTTCTCCTTTTGCCTCAATGATTTCAACCCTTTAAAAAAAACACCTTTCGATAATGTAGAATGTCCAAGGGTTGGCCTCGGTGTTTTCAGAGTTGTCTGCGCCAATACGTTATAACAATTCGTTAAAACGTGGGAAAATGGCTCATGTGTCTTTGTTCGATTAGGGTCGATGGAATACGATACATTATTGTTAAAACGAAATCTCAATAGTCAACCTTTTTCGCTAGCTAGGCGTAAATAAGCATGCCGATATGTAATGGGAATGCAATGGACAAATAAACCTTTGTTTGTGAAGGTGACTTCGCTCGTGTCTTCATGTAGGATAGACAGGATGGACAGCAAACCATTTGTTCGAAAAGACAAGACTCTGTAAGGAGGGTGAATTGCAGAGATAATCTGGTTAAATGGCTATTTGAAGGTCATTGATCTAGGTGTATGGACGAGCCCGTATCATCTAAGCTAAAGGTCGTGTGAGGATAAGTCAACTTTGTTTGCTATCCAGGCCTACTTCGTAAATAAACATGCCAATATGTAATGGGAATGCAATGGACAAATAAACCTTGGTTTGTGAAGATGACATTTCTAAGGCTTTCGCTCGTGTCTTTGGGTAGGATAGACAGAAAGTTGTTGTTTTTAGTACGTGATTTAACCTTTAACCCTCGGCTTTTGTTAAACTACACCTTTGCTGAAACAAGTCGTAGTATTTTTTCCGATATTTTATCACTTTGATGGGTTATTTCAATTAAGAGAACTCATATTTATACTATCGAATCAACCCCGAGAATGAATTTAAGAAAATATCAAATTAACAGAAAAAGCTTATATTTTATGTGTCGGTATGAATTCGGAAATTTTAGGCCAATTGACTAGTAACGTAATGAACAAGGTGCCAATTAATTAACACTAGTTTCGAAAAGACACGCCTCTGTAAGGAGGGTGAAGTACAAAGATAATCTGGTTAAATGGCTATTTGGGGGATTGTCAGTAGAGGTCGTTGATCTAGGTGATGGACGAGCCCTTATCATCTAAGCTAAAGGTCATGTGAGGATAAGTAAATATAACATGATGTGTGAATCTCGTGGTGTTACAATGACCTCCGATGTTATCGATGTCAAATATAAACTAAACTACACTTTAGAAACTGAATGTCGGAAGCCGGCCTTCAGAAAATGTGTGTATATACTAGCTAACACACCCTCCTAAAGAACTGCATACTAATAAGTTCGGGCATTCCCATGAAGTTCGAATCGGCAAATCGGTACTTTCGTATTAGTTTTAACCCCGTCACCTATAATGATGGTTGTCAATTAAAGTATATATTTTTCTCATCACATGTGAATCCAATGCATTAACAATTCGATCTACATGTATTTGACCAATACCTGCACAAAATATCAAAAAGAAACAAGAGCACCGCGTACGGCACAGACGCTCGACTGATAGAAAACAGAAAAAAAGCTGAGCTGAACAAAAAACCTTAACCGGACGACCACGCCGCCGCCACAGAAACAAATCTGAGCTGAACAAATAACCTTAACCGGACGACCACGCCGCCGCCGCCGACGCCAGGGTCATGACAATAGGTCCCCCTTTTTTTTAAAAGTCGAGCTAAAAACGTCTCATTAATTGAATGCATTCTCTACTAGGGATATAATGTTAGCTGTTGTTAAATAAGATTAATCTAAACGACAACCGCTTTAGTATGATGTTTTACGCCATTTTTCAACAATCTTTCAGTTATACATTTTTACGGCGTTTCTTAGGTAAGTTACCAGTTCTCCTGGTTCATTTATCTTTACACAAGCGACTTAGTCGTAATGTTAACCCAACAACCATTAGGCCTACAAAGAAAAATGTTTTAATACTCAGGCCTGGAATAACCCATACATCAATTATGCAGCAGACGACATTGAACTCATCTAGGCAAAACATATAGAAACTCTCTTTAAAGAAAAATAAACTTTTGATTTAAGAAGAAAATAGTGTTGCAAAAAGTGAAATTACTCATCAAGGGCCTTTTGTAGCACTTCAGGTGTTTTCGAAAGTCGTCTGTTCCAGAGGAAGCAGGCAGAACGCGTCTTTATATGGGAAAGTGTTGTAACGTGCAGGGCTAAAGACGCAGAAGATCCCTTCAGCGAAAAGTATACTTAACCCAGAAGGGGTCCACTTGTCTTATATATGTAACCCTAAACTCCATCACTTCGAAACGGTGATGTAAATTTGCATATCAAATGCATCGTATACCGAACGTTTTCGTTACACTACTTCCCACTCCGAGAAGACTTGGCCTGGGAAACCCGTGGGTAAGGCAACTCCGGTATGGCAGTTGTCATCATCCCACCGCTGCGACCAATGTAACGTGCAGGGCTGAAGACGCAGAAGATCCCTTCAGCGAAAAGTATACTCAACCCAGAAGGGGTCCACTTGTCTTATATATGTAACCCTAAACTCCATCACTTCGAAACGGTGATGTAAATTTGCATATCAAATGCATCGTATACCGATCGTTTTCGTTACACTTACAATACTTCCCACTCCGAGAAGACTCGTCCCGAGTCCTGGCCTGGGAAACCCATGGGTGAGGCATCTCCGGTATGGCAGTTGTCATCATCCCACCTCTGCCACCAAATGTAACGTGCAGGGCTAAAGACGCATAAGATCCCTTCAGCGAAAAGTATCTTCTGCGTCTTTAGCCCGGCACGTTACAGTGTCAATATACCTTAAACAATGCACGGGCTTCATCGTGCGAGCTTTTGTCCGGGATGCTGTACAGCCCCGAGTTACAAATATTTCCCGCCATCAAAGTACCGGTGTCATCCCGCGCCAGGCGAAGTGCTCCGCGATTTAACCTTTCCAAATCGACTTCCCTGCCTATGAGTCTGAGTTTTTCTCGGTGACCGTAATACTGGAAAACAAATCAGAATCCCTTATGTTCTGCGTCCAATACCACCAATCTTACTTAGCTCTAAGTAATACTTCAATTCTTAAAAGTATATTTCATCAGTTTTTTTCTTATAAAAATGCCAAAATATTGAATTCACAAGTATTGTTAGAAAGAAAGGAACTATTTATGTCAACTTAGTCATTATCTAAAACACAATCCACCAAGCATGCTTTACCAAATGTTAGTAAAACAAAAATGTTTTTTTAAGTATTTAAGTAGTACTTAGCGCTAAGTAATGTTGGTGTAATTGAACCCTGGCCTGATACTTTACAAAACGCACCAGAATTGAATTTAGTATAGTGGGTGAAGTATTTGATTTATAGGAAAACTATATTAGTGTGTGGATATATATTCAATGCATTCTGGTGAAGGTAAACACTCATTTCTATGTAAACAAAGTATATCATATCACAAGTTACTCTGTATCTTCACTGGTTGCACATACCCTAGGGTTGGTTTTCAGCACTGTCCGTTGAAAACACTTTAGTTTAATGAGTGTAAGGTAAGCAGGTACAAGTAAGAGCTGTGGCCCGTCTTAGTGCATTATTAATTTAAAGAACAATTAAATCCTTTCCTACATACAACAAATCTGAAGCAGACACATTTGACAAAATCTAGGCAAAAAATATCGAAACATATAATGAAAGTATAATAATTAAATTGCGTCGAAAGGTTCTTCTTTTGCCACAATGATTTCAAACATCGATTACATCAGAGGCGTCAGAGAGCTTCAACAATCTGACACCTACTGTAAAGGTTTCGACTACGTCACGTCCGGCGTGTACGAATTATCTGTGCATTGACGTCACCTTTTCCAGATGATCAATGACAACTTCTGGTACAAATCCTCCACTCTTGATATACCCTCGTCTCCCGAATTCCCACATATAGCCCTCGGCAATGATAATATCTTCCCCATCGTTGAGGCGTTCAACCAAACCTACAATTACAAGTAAATGTTCGTATTTAGAGATGTTCAAGCAAAACAGTGGCTCGAAGTTAAAGCGCAAGTCTCGTGATCCCAATGTCCAAAGTTCGAATGCCATGACAACGCAGTAAATATTTCTTCACACACACTCGGTGCGAATACTTGAGTAGGATCAGAGACTACTAATACGCAGTAAATATTTCTTCACACACACTCGGTGCGAATACTTGAGTAGGATCAGGGACTTCTAATGCGCAGTAAATATTTCTTCACACACACACACTCGGTGCAAATACCTGAGTAGGATCAGGGACTTATAATAGTAATTATTTCTTCACACAGACTCGGTGCGAATATCTGAGTAGGATCAGGGACTACTACATGTAATACGCAGTAAATATTTCATCACACACACTCGGTGCAAATATTTGAGTAGGATCAGGGACTACTAATACGCAGTAAATATTTCTTCACATTCACTCGGTGCGAATACCCGAGTTGGACCAGGGACTACTAATACGCAGTAAATTTTTATTTTTTATTTTTCACACACACTCGGTGCGAATACCCGAGTAGGATCAGGGACTACTAATACGCAGTTAATATTTCTTCACACACACTAGGTGCGAATACCTGAGTTGGACCAGGGACTACTAATACGCAATAAATATTTCTTCACACACACACACACACACACACACACATACGTGCAAGCACCGCCGATAGAGGACATACGAAATTTCACCTCCAAATGGGGACATCATTTTCTAATGTGAAATGTTGAAAAAAAAAAACGGCTTCATGTCACATGAATTGAAAGTAACCTATTTAGGCTTTTTTAAATATGTAGATTATGTTTTAAATTTTTGTCAAAATGCCATCAACTGAGGACATCGACACACCAGCAAAATGACGGCGAACAACCTCCGACCAAGGACATTCTGCATTTTGCCTCCAAATGAGGACAAATAAAAGAAATACGGTGATAGTTTGTTAAATGGGCTGTAAACAACATGTGTGCTGTGTTAATGTTTGTGTTAGCATATTTAATTAACCTAAACATAATCAAAGTATAAATTGACAGTAACTTAAGGTACAACTTTTCTAAAATTCTAGCATTCGGGTGCAGGACGAAGCGTACCACTGCCTTTACGTACCATTTCAGGACGAAGCGTACCACTGCCTTTACGTACCATTTTAGGTCGAAGCGTACCACATATATAGATCACATAGTAGACATACCTGGTGGGACCAGTCGTAAATTAAAGCAAACTGACTCAAAGAAAGTAGTAATGGGTATTATCAGGTTAATTAAATGAAAAAATCCCGATTAACAGTAAATGTAGTTTATAAATAAGTTTATTTTGTTTACGACGCGGCGATGTAAACTAAATTTATATGCCGAATAAATAAACTTGAAACTGTCACACACACATATATATATATATATATATATATATATATATATACACACACGATTTCATCTGTGTTTGTCTCGCGACATTGAGTTCTTTTTTATTTGACGTATCCTATATGAATTACGGAGAACTCCTTTAATCGGAAACCAATACTAAAAAGAACAAGCAAATAGTTACTCCCCCTCCTATTCCCGGTTGTAATGAAAATATTCTGATTAACAATCAGTAAAAACATGAAACATAGATGTAAAGGGAAGTTTGTGAAAGCAGCTAGACAGGAAAGACTTTAAGAGCTTTCGCTTAGAGGCATAGAAAGATCCCGATAATACGAAGAATGCGAAATCGAGACGACAAACACACATGCAGTTGAAGGCATGAAAAGCGCGGGTGGGGTAATGAGCGAAATATTGCAGACATCTTGCTGACCATCTAAGAGCCTGCACACACTGTTCAAAGCCTTTATTTTTACTAAAATTGAAAGAGAACAACGTGTAGGATATGCCAGCATGTTATATATTGCCTGCGACTGTGGATTAGTCAACTCGGTGAAAACTGGAAATAGCATAGACCACCTGACAAAAATAAGAAGGGAAATGCCCGTTTACGACATTATCATTACTGGGTAAGTATTTTATATTTATGTAATCAATTTTTCAGTGGGTTACCACATATTAAACTCTCCAGAAACACATTTCATGTGATTTTAACATAGGTTTTTAAGAAGAATAGTATCCCTTTCCCACATGCAGCAGACAAGTGAAAACATCTAGGCAATTTTACAAATATAGGAAATCTCAACAAATGAAGCAAATTGTAATTAGAAAGATTAAAAAGATAATTGCAAAAGCAGTAATTGCTTACAATGTTTTTTCAAAAGTTGTCTGCTGAGATGTTAATATGTGTAAGTCAGTCGGAAAGGAGTTACATAATCAATTTTAAAACACATATATTCATTATTCAGTTTGTTTTTATAAGTGGAAAATATTCTTGCAAAAGGAGAAATTTCTCCTTTAGCCACAATGTTTTTCAAAAGTTGTCTGCTACAGAGTCAAAATGCATTTGTACATGCAAGGGAAAGGATTTAGCTTAGTGTTTTTATTGTGTGCAAGAACAACACAATTATTCTCTTTGTAAGAGTGGAAAATATTCTTGCAAAAGGAGATATTGCTCATTATGAGCAATTTCTCCTTTAGCCACAATGTTTTTCAAAATGTGTCTGCTGCAAAGGCATCAAAATGCAGTTGAACAAGGTAAAGGATTTAGTTTAGTTTTATTTTTTGTGTGCAAGAACAACAAAATATATTTGGTTTGTCTGTATCAGTGGAAAATATCCTTTAGTCACAATGTTTTTCAAAGTTGTCTGCTGCAGAGGCATCACAATGCGTCTGTATGATGGAAAGGATTTTTGTGTTTATTTGTTTGCAAGAACAGCAACATATAATCGGTGGATGTGATGGTGAATGATAAAATACTGATTTGACAGGTTTGAAAACAAAAGTATTTGGGGAATTAATTTAATTTATCAGAAATTATATTTTTTGACATTTGTTATTATATTCACATTATAATATTTTAGATTCATCTACCAAATTTGGTAGATATGCAGAATTTCAATGTCATCAAATTGTTTGATTATTCATAACAGCTGAATTATGATTTTAAGAATGCATGTTTTGTTCGACAGGTGTCATGCACGCAGGCTTAACACTCAGGCAGATGAATAGCGACAATGGAAATAAATGGCAATGATGAGATGGCGGGGAAAAAATGTGGCAAGAGATTCCTCTGCAGCTTCACTGAATTTAATTCTTGCAAGTAAGTTTTCTTTCACCGTTCGATATCTTCACTGGCTTGTGTTTTATGCTGTTTTTAACAGTATTTCAGATGTATGACATACCCATCAAATTCTTTGCAATCAAAAATTCAAATATTGTAATGAATAGTACTTAAACATTTGGGTTCAAGGAGAAATTTTGAATTATTGCCTTTTTTTTTTCAAAAAAGGATTTCAAACGATTCAAAGAACTTCTGAAGATTGTTTGGTGTTTAACTCATAGAACAATTCTACAGCAGACGACTTTGAGATATTTTGTCAAAAAATTAAATATCTCTATAATTGAATGGGTGCAGAGGCACCAGAAAGTGTATACGAGGGGAAAAGGTTAATGCCGCTTTCAACAATGAATCAATTATACCACGACGTTTCCTAGCCAAGTTACCACTACTACTGGTCCATTTATCCTGACACCAGCCAGTCAGGCATTATGCAGAGGGCAGCCAGAACTACCACTCTTGGTCAAATTTTCACCTTTATAAGCAGTAGCATTGCTACTTTACTTTAACTAAAGATGATTGATTTAGAGCCATCTAGGTTTTTTCTCTATCTCTGTTGTCTTGAATAGTGTTGATACTAGTAAGTTAAGGTTTTATGGTGATATTTTTCCCTTCATATGAGTGTTGACATAAAGTTTATTTTTTATTTCAGAATGCCCACTAATAATTCAGAAAGCTCCAGGGAGGTTGCTTTCAAGTATGACATGGGTTGGAAGAAGCGCAGGAGTATACACTGTTCGGTAAAATTCTGCACATTTAGTGATAGTATCCGACTGCCAAACCCACACTAAATCTGAATATGTTAAATTTCCATCTCAAATGTATTAAAAAAACTGGTCAGGTAGTACTAAAGCTATGGAATCAGGCGTTGGTGTAGATTTAATCAAATCTTTTGAGAAAGAGGGTGAAAGAGTAAAAATACTGATAATGGATGACAACACAACAACAGTCTAATATTGGAAAGGACCTTGACCAATGGAGAGATCAAAATAGATATGCAATTGTTAATAGACAAAGCCTAGGTTGTGTGAACGCAAGACCAATTAATTAAGCAGTGTCGGTCCCAAACAAGAAACAAGTTAATAGGCTAATTGTGGAAAGTTATAAGAAATTTGAAAAACATATTTATATTAAAATTACCCAAACTTATCATGTATTTAAGTTCAATAAGTATATATATCTTGTTTTATTTTTTATAAGGTCAGGAGTTTAACAGACTTAGATTTCAGAAAAGATAAAATTGCATATTACAAGCAATATTACCATTTCTAACTATGTTTTCAAAAGTCATGATGCATCAAATGTTATTTATATGGGGAAAAGGGTCAACATAGTTGCTACACCCTGTCAAAATGTGGTTTTACCTGGCAAGAACAGACGGTAAAACAATGAGAACAAATAGGGTTTAGTGAAGATAAAGTGAGATATTGTGGGAAAAAATTTTGTGGGTACATTTAAGAATCATCTCATGTGATATATATGTACAGTTTTATAATGGTTTGTTTTTGATTTACATGTACAATGCAGAACATCAAAAGTAAACGGTTGGACTTAAAATGTACATATATGTTGTTACATAATTATGTGTTTAATGTAAGTGTATAAATGATTTATGATCGATTGAAAGCATTGAATTAGAAGATAAGTCATTTTTGAAAGCATGCAAGACATAACAAAATATGACAGTCATGTATTTTTCACAATTCAAGGGAGAATACTGAGATTACAATCTGGTTTTCGAACTTAAACCACGACACTATGCGCACATACAGATAACATTTGCTTGAGTAATAGTCTGGAAAATGCCAATGTATGTTTAACCCTTTCCCCCATATAGACGCTTTCTGACGCCTCTGCAGCAGACTGCTCTTTGAAAACATAGTTAAAAAAGAAGAATTTGCCTATATAGATGGAGGATAATGATAGCAAAAACAACAGTGGACGTTTCAAGCAGTTTTATTTGATCATTATGGGTTTTAACCCTTTACCTCATACAACTTTTCTGCAGCAGACGACTTTGAACGTATTTTGTCAAAACATAGAAAATCTCCATAATTGAATGGATAACCTATGACAAAAAATGGAAAACATTGTGGTAAAAGAAAAAATTGCAAGGCATATCTTAAATATTAACATTGACCTTGCCATAGTTAACAGTATACCCCATAAAATATTTACCTATGCGGCCAGTATAAAACCAGGTGTTATTTTGTTTACTACTCATCAATAGCTTGGAAACAAGATTGAAACAGTGTAAAACCTAATAAGACTGATAATTACTTTCAGGCTGATCTGGATTTACACCGGTGTAATATTGTGATTCCTTTATATGAATCCATGCATTTCAAACAGACACAATGTGTATGCTTCTGAATATTTTCAAAACATGTTTAATCTAACTATCCATCTATACTGCATTGCCCTCTCACAAGTACTTCATGCAGCTGCCCGTCACTGCAGTTAGTAAAAGCATATAATAAGGAAAAGGCATACAAACATTCTGACACAATTTCAAGCTTCTGAAGTAAAAAATGCGGCCTCCAGAGTGTTAACAAGAGTCCATCAATTTGGCCTAGTGATCTCATTTCTGACCAGGCATAACCCAATTTCAAGCTTGTCCTAGATATCATTAAGACAAACATTACAACTAAATTTGAAGGTGATGAAGCATTTACTATGTGGCTTCTACATTGTTAACAAGATTTCACTTTAATTTGGCCTATTGACCTAGTTTCTGAACCAATACGACCCATATTTGAACTTGACCTTGATATCATTATGACAAACATTCTGATTAAATTTTAAACTGTTGAATAAAAAATTGCAGCTACCTGAGTTTTAACAAGATTTTCTGTCAATTTGACATAGTGACCTACCTTTCAGACATGACCCATGTTCAAACTTGACCTACACATCCTCAAGACAACCATCCTGATAAAGTTTTAACATGCTCAAAATAAAAATGCTGTATCCAGAGTGTTAACAAGGTTTTGACATAGTGACCTTGATATCATTCAGACAAACAGCGAAAAATGCGGCCTTAAGAGTGTTAACAAAATTATCCCTCAATGTGGCATAGTAACCTAGTTTTTGACCCAGCATGACTGATATTTGAACTTGGCCTAGATATCTTTAAGACAAACATTCTGACTAAAGTCCAAGCTGCTGTAGCAAAAATGCGGCTTCTTCAGTGTCATCAAGATTTTCCTTCAACTTGACCTATGACCTACGTTTTGACCCAGCATGTTCTATCTTGACTTACATATCATCAAGACAAACATTTTGATAAATTTCCATCATGCTCGAGTTGAAAATGTGGCTTCCAGAGTGTTAACAAGATTTCCCTTCAATTTTGACCTTGTGACCTAGTTTTAACCTAATATGACCCAGTTTCAAACATGTCCAAGATTTGATAGAGCCTAATGTTCTGATAAACTTTCTTGAAACACGGATGCAAAATTTAGCCTGTAAAGTGTTAACAAGGGCAATTGTTACGACGCACGGAAGCCAGACAAAATGTGATCACAATAGCTTGCAGTTCCTCCTCCCTCTGTAGACATTTTTTCCTGGAACAGCTCTTAACCTTTTTTCTTCCTCATAAATAATATACTAATGTGAATACAATCTAATGAAGTTGTTTAAGTAAAATCATTGAATAAAATTTCATATTTAACTGAAAACAAATGAATTATATACACAATTTGTACTAAATCCATTGATTCTTTTTTTTTTGAAATACTAGGTGTGTTTCAGGTAAAAATGGTTACCTTAGCCTAGAAGTGGAACACCAAATGCAGCATTCACTTAGCTTGGCCAAAACATTGTAACATGAAAAGTCTCAGTAAAAATGGTTGAGCAACAAACAAAAACTAAATTTGGTATTCAGCTAAACAACAATCAAAATACAAAGAAATAACTGCACCTCGTCCCCTTGGTGCAACAACTCAATCAGTCCATTTTTTCACAGAATCACTTTTATGTATAAAATGATATTATAACCAAGTTCTACCTCAAAATGTGCTTTTATAAGAAAGAGGCATAACGTGATAAGTACGCTGATTTTATTTTTGTGAGCAAAAAAAAAATGTGCACTTAGTCATGTATTGCACCACAACAATTTTGGTATTTGTAGCAAACAAGTTTCAAAAACATTTCTAGGCAATTATCTATGAGTAGATTTATCCTGACTTTGATACATCAGTCATAATGCTATTCCGTAACCTTGTTTTTTATGGAGGGAAGCTGATATTAAACCTTACCCACATACAACACAATCATCTGCAGCAGACTACATGTACTTTGAAAACATAAAAGAACAAAAATAATTGGAAACTCCCTTTAAACGAAAATACACTAATTGAATCGAGTTGAAAACATGGTGACAAAAGGAGAAATTGGTCCTATTAAGTAATTTCTTCTTTTGTCGCCATGTTTTCAAAAAGCTGTCTGCTGCAGAGGCATCAGAAAACATCTATATGAGGGAAGGGTTAAGAGTCTTAAGCATCTCTTAGTATGTTATCTCAAAATGCAACATCCAGTACTTGCTTTGGTTATATCCTGGTTTAATTAAGCCACTGTAGGAGTCTTTGTGCAAGACAAATCCCCTTTCTTAGCCTAGTCTATCCTCGAGTACCTTATTTAATATGAAGAACACTCTGTTCCAAAACTATACATGCATACCAAGTTTCGAAAATGTACATTTTACAAAATAGGAATTAGATATGGCATTGACAAAATTAATCTGGATTCACGGTTAAATGATGAGAAAACCTAGCCTCCTGGATACCTGATTGGGAACATATTACTTATTAGTCCCCAACCGGTCGGAATGAATGTATATTGTTTTATGGCGCATCGACAGCTAAGGTCATTTAGCGTGCAATTACATTTATTTATTCATGATCCATGGGTAAACAAACCAGTACTAGGCTAGAAAATGTGCCTTGCCCAAGGGTACTTAACCATGACCGAAATACCGCGACTGGGGATCGAACCAGGGACACCCTGTTTCGAAATCCCCGACGCTAACCACTCGACCACAGCGGATTCCCCGACGGTCGGAGATTTGTTTGAGGACTATAGATTTGCCCAAGTTTGTCACCCAGATCTGACACTCAGCATACACTTTGCATTCCTAATCAAAGAATATAATTTTACAGAAAATCTATGACATACTTTGGACCAAATATATGCAATTAGATTCCTCTGCATAATTATCAGAAACTGTACAATTAAAGAAATTTAAATCAACAAATCTTTCATGGTACCACAGGTCATCGATTAATTAGATAAATAATCTCCCACAATGGTGCTTGTATCTTGAATATATTATTTGTCAATATAAATATGTGAATTATACATATATATTAGTTTTAAGAAGAGGAACACAGGAAAACTGAGCATGCATGCCCAACTGTGCAGCACCTATAAATAACATTTTTATTATCATTATTATTAAACTAAGGCAACTTTTTTTTTATTCATCCTAAATCTTAATTTAATATAAGCATTTTGTTTTCATTTGGTTGCATTTTAGTGTTGCTTCAGTTGTATTTTAGATTTATCAAAACATTTCCTAGGATATCATAAATCAGTGTAAATTTTGAGTAATAACAAGAGCTGTCGGAGGACAGCGCGCTCGAATATTCAACCGCTTTTTAAGTTACTGAGATAGGGACTCCAAAAAGGGCAATAACTTGCA
This sequence comes from Serripes groenlandicus, assembly GCA_031761405.1. NCBI lineage: Eukaryota > Metazoa > Mollusca > Bivalvia > Cardiida > Cardiidae > Serripes > Serripes groenlandicus. The sequence continues at coordinate 436,306 of JASEVX010000129.1, read as the reverse complement.
TAAAAAGCTAGATCAAGTTATCATACTTGATTGTTTATATAGGTGTAATAGTTTGGAAAAGCTGTATAAAGTTTCGATGCAATGCATTCAGTAGTTACTGAGATATGGAGTCTTAATTTTGTTGAATGCAAAACCTTAACCAGTATTTCTAAGTAAAAAAAGGGCCATAACTTGCATAAAATGCTGGATAGAATTATCTTACTTAATACTCTACATAGGTGTGATAGTGGGGAAGGGTTGTAGAAAGTTTCAGTACAATGCATGAAGTAAATACTGAGATATTGACTCTTAATTTAGTTGCACGCAACACCTTAACCAGAATTTCTAAGTAAAAAAAGGGCCATAACTTGAATAAAATGCAGGATAGAGTTATCTAACTTGATAATCTACATAGGTGTGATAATGGGAAAGGGTTGTAGAAAGTTTCAGTACAATGCATAAAGTAAATACTGAGATATTGACTCTTAATTTAGTTGCACGCAACACCTTAACCAGAATTTCTAAGTCAAAAAAGGACATAACTTGAATAAAATGCTGGATAGAGTTATCTAACTTGATAGTATACATATGTGTGATAGTGGGGAAGGGTTGTATAAAGTTTCAGTACAATGCATCAAGTAAATACAGAGATATTGACTCTTAATTTAGTTGCACGCAACACCTTAACCAAGATTTCTAAGTCAAAAAAGGGCCATAACTTTAATAAAATGCAGGATAGAGTTATCTAACTTGATAATATACATAGGTGTGGTGGTGGGGCAGGGTTGTAGAAAGTTTCAATGCAATACATGTAGTATTTAAGTACTTACATGCAAAACCTTAACCAAGGTGTGACGTGGACGCCGATGCCAGGGCGAGTAGGATAGCTCTCATATTCTTCGAATAGTCGAGCTAAAAAATCAATATAAATTTTGTCTATCTGTTTACAGCTAGTAAAGCAAAAATAAGCATGTAAGTGCATTTTTCCAAATATCCCTTTTATAAAAAATTCAGAAAATATAATTTTATTTCTTTGTTTTTAAATAATGAGGGCCCTGGATCGCTCACCTAAATGTCAACAGGATATTCCTTAAATTTGACCTTGTGACCTAGTTTTTGACCGGACATGACCCAGTTTCGAACTTTACCTAGATATCACTAAGACAAAGTTTCAACATGCTCAATCTAAAAATAAAGCTTCCAATGTTAACAAGATTTTCCTTAAATTTGACCTAGTGACCTAGTTTTTGACCAGACATGACCCAGTTTCGAACTTGACCTAGATATCACTAACACAAACATTCTGACAAAGTTTCAACATGCTCAATCTAAAGCTTCCAATGTTAACAAGATTTTCCTTAAATTTGAACTAGTGACCTAATTTTTGACGGGACATTACCCAGTTTCCAACTTGACCTAGATATCACTTATACAAACATTCTGACAAAGTTTCAACTTGCTCAATCCAAATATATAGCTTCCAGAGTGTTAACAAGATTTTCCTTAAATTTGATCTAGTGACCTAGTTTTTGACCGGACATGACCCAGTTTGAACTTGCTTCAACATGCTTCATCCAATAATATATCTTCCAGATTGTTAACAAGATTTTCCTTAAATTTGATCTAGTGACCTCGTTTTTGACCTGACTTGACCCAGTTTCGAACTTGACCTAGATATCACTTAGACAAACATTCTGACAAAGTTTCAACATGCTCAAGCCAAAATAATATAGCTTCCAGAGTGATAACATGATTTTCCTTAAATTTGACCAAGTGACCTACATTTTGACCAGACATGACCCAGTTTCAAACTTGACATAGATATCACTTAAACATTCTGACAAAGTTTCAACATGCTCAATCAAAAGATATAGCTTCCAGAGTGTTAACAAAATTTTCCTTAAATTTGACCTAGTGACCTAGTTTTTGACCGGATATGACCCAGCTTCGAAATTGTCCAAGATTCGATTGAGATGAACGTTCTGACAACTTTCAGGGTGATTGGATGCAAAATGTAGCCTGTAGTGTGTTAACAAGGGTAAATGTTGACAACGGACGGATGCAATGTGATCCCAATAGCTCACCTTGCTCTTCGTGCATAGGTGAGCTAAAAATGTAAACTCAAGTGTCATACCTCTAAGAAAATCAGTTAAAATGCTCTTCTGTAAATTTACAAGAATGTATACTCAGCAAAAATAGAAACGTCCCTCCATATTTCAGGAAAGATTTATCAAAAACCAAAAGGGTTACTTTTATGAATCAAAATAGAAAAACAAGTTCATTCATTTCTGTATCAAAACCAGTTAATAATATCTGGCTATCTTGTTAACTTTTCGAGAGATAACCGGTCAAGAGAGGTAGGGGTCAAAATAAACAAGAGGCCCATGAGGGCCTATGCTCTACTGGTATGGTTCTTTGGTCATTTTCAATCCAGAGCATGTATGTATGGTGAAGATCGGATAGTAAATGGGGGCTCTTTTGTTTTCACAAGCTGTATTATAGTAATTTTTACAATTTCATGGGCCATAATCCAGTCTTGCATTGGCGGATCTGGCTGGTTTTCAAAAGGAACCAAGCTCTAATCAGTATTTAACTACTATCTAAGTTTGGTGAAGATCAGATAGTAAATGGAGCCTCTATTGTGTTCACAAGCTCAATTATAACAATTTGGACAATTTCAAGGGCCATAATCCAGTCTTGCATGGGCGGATCTGGCTGGTTTTCGAAAGAAACCAAGCTCTCATGGATATCTAACTACTGTATAAGTTTGGTTGAGATACAATCAAAAGTGAAGACTGTATCGTGTTAACAAGCTTTTTTATAGCAATTTTGACCATTTCAAGGGCCATAATCCAGTCATGCATGGGCGGATCTGGCTGGTTTTCGAAAGGAACCGAGCTCTCATGGATATCTAACTACTGTATAAGTTTAGTTGAGATACAATCAAAAGTGAAGACTATCGTGTTAACAAGCTCTTTTATAGCAATTTTGACCATTTCAAGGGCCATAATCCAGTCATACATGGGCGGATCTGGCTGGTTTTCGAAAGGAACCAAGCTCTCATGGATATCCAACTACTGTATAAGTTTGAAGACTGTATCGTGTTAACAACAAATTGTTTACGGACGCACGGACGCACGCACGGACGACGGACAAATCGCCACGACATAAGCCCTTCTGGCCTTTGGCCAGTAGAGCTAAAAATGACAAAAACTCATAAAAGTGTTATTGAATGTTTAGAGATGGAATTTCAATAAGAAATGTGGCACATCCTGTAAATCTCGTTAGTACCGAGTGACTGTGGCTGCCAATTGACGTTGACGTAAATGCGTCAACGTAATGAAACGATCTGCTCTAGCCGTCGTTACAAGAGGCCTACCAGGTCGCTGCCGGTCGTGAACAGCCCTAGTCTGCTGGTACCGGGATGCAAGACGATCAATCATCTTCCGACAGCACCCGAACCAAGGCGCGACTACCCTGGCGGACATCCCACCCGCAAGCATCCCAATTGCCTGATTTCGCTCGTTTTCGGAAAGCCGTGGCATATCGAAAACAGTGAAAAATTAAGAAAAAATTTAATTTTCAGAATAGCCCCTATCGCATGAATGGTACGACACAACTGAATCAACATATGGATGACATGTATAGCGTGCATATGCAAAACGTGCAAATGACCGCTCCGGTAACTGGCCGATATGTAAACCGTGCGTATCGGGTAAACTGTACACGATCGTATTCTGAACATCGCCAGGGTTTAAAATACATGAACATTGAACATGTAGCAACTACACAGACAAAGCTTCACCGGCTATAAAACAGGGACGTTTCTAGTTTTGCTGAGTATACTTATTGAGTTTTTACACTAAGGAGACAACTTATTTTGCAAAACACTGAATTAATGTTTTGCATTTTGAAGAGACTTTTGCATGGCTATAAGCTTAGTCCTTACATATCCTTTGATCATTGTCCATGATCGCCTAGCAAGTACTGGATGTTGCTTAATGAGTTCTATACAATCTAATTTTTTTGGCAATATTTTCAACTTAAAGCAATTTTTAAGTCCGTTTTCCACCCTTTCTTTTTCTTCTCTGCTCCAAGTTGTTCTGACTCCAACCTTCCTGCTTTTACCTGAAAAACAAAAATACTGGCTGTATGGCTAGAACAATTTACTATATAATCTTATTAAACTTAAACACAGAAAATGCTTGTGCAAGCTTGACAGTCCACTCTATAAGATATAACTGCACTGCTTGTAAATTTTCACACCAAAAGTTAACTTTCTCTAAATAAAATTCATACTATCAAGAATCATAAACTAGCAAAGTTGGTACAAAAGTAAATAAAATAGCTATTTATAATTGTTTGTTAAATATTTCTTCCAACAGAAATGCAGTCATTTGAAGATTTGTTTACTTGAGACAGATATAGTGCTGCATCACTGCTGTATCTAGCAGACTACTTTATACAGTGAAAGCAAGCAACATATTTGGTATGTCTCAGCCAGGGATTGATCCTACAACCTCCCACTCCCGAGGTGGACAGTAGATTACTGAAGGGTTATTGGGTTGTTTAAAGATCACATCACACACAAAAACATCTGCTGATCATGATAATTTATCTTAAACTGTGACTAAACTAGATGCCCAAAGATCGACATGCTGCGCCCACTGCAAAGATTTTGTTACAGATATAGTGCTCTTCCATGCAATTGCTTGTGACACACCAATTCATCATGGTGAACTTGTGTGCCCAGTTTCTTGGGAATTTTATGATGCATGGCTGAGATGTGGACCAGACAAGGCGCAGTCCTATCAAACAGTACTCATTTTGACCTTTGACCTCTAAGTGTAACCTAGACATTTGAGGTACAGGCCTAGGTATTGTGTCGCATCATGGTGAACATTTGTACCAAGTTTGAAATCCTTTGATGCATGGTTAAGATATGGCCCCGGATGGACGCACATACACTGTATAGCAAGTGGGCACAACAAAAATGTTATTTACAGAGAATATGTCAATATTTGCTTTCCCTGGAACATAAATAAGTTAACCAAAACAAGGTATAAAGGTGGAAATCAGCTAGAAAACTTAATTTCTTCAAACCTTAACAAGAAAAAAAATTCTTACCCGAGGGTCTCTTTTTTTGAATTTTGTAGTCCTCATCATCAGAGGTATCTGAAGAATAGTTGGAAGGTTCTAATATACGGTGGGCAGTGCTGCTTGACATGCCAGCACAAACAGATGAACCAGCATGACCATCTTCAGCAAGATCATCATTGTCATCATCATATTCATCACTACTACTAGGTTGTTCCACTTCTGCAAGACAATGAATTGCAATAACATATAACCTAACTTTACACAATATTCTATTTTTGAATCAGTACCATAAAACAATTAAGAGGGCCAAAAATGGCCCTAAACCGATCACCTAAATAATGCAAATAACTGCAAATATCTGTGAAAATTTGAACAGGAGCGCATATCAAACTGCAAGGAGTGGACACTGTTAAAGAAAAAGCTTATCAGTAAAGGCCATTTATATCTTGAAATGTAACAAGAACTTTTGTCATGTTGCACCTTTCCTGATGCCACTTGGCTGCCCCGTTTGTCAACAAAATCACGATAAGACTTAAGCAGATTTTGTAGAGAATCACTCAAAGAACATTACTGCCAAAGTATCTTGGAATCTGACCAATGAATTTTATGGAGGAAAAGGTTTTGAAAGTTTAGGTATTTTTCTCAATTTCTGATGCCACAGCAGTTCTACAAAGTTCTACACAGAATGTATGTCTTAAAACAAATTTGACGAACCATCAAAGGAACATCCCTGTTAAGTTACCATGAAATTGGCAGAGTGGAATGGTAGGACGGTTATCATTTGTAGGTAAAGGTTCAATTTACCCCTTTTGTGATGACGCATGGTTTCTATGATTTTGTAACAAATCACAACAGCTTAAACAAATTCCGTAGAGGATCACTGAAGAAGTAAGATTCCTACTCAAGTTTTTGTTATAATCAGACAAAGATTTTCTTAAAATTGTAATTTTCAAATTGTGTCATTTTGTCCCTTTTCTGATGTCTCCTTAATGCCATGTTTTTCAACCAATTAGTATGCATTGATCACTCTTTGGAGAGGGTCACCAAAAGAACATTTCTACATATTACATTGAAATATGACAAACCGCTTTGGAGAAGCAAATTTTTAAAGTTTGGACATTTTGCCCACTTTCTGATGCCGCAGCAACCAAAGTTCTCAATGGAATTAAAATCTTTGAACATTTTTTAAGGAGGCTCGTAAATTAAACATTCCTGTGAAGTTAAGAGGAAATAGTTTTCTTGGTTTAGAAGATATGTTCTTTTTTTGTCATTTTGCCCCTTTTTCGGTGCCGCCTGACTGCCGGATTTTTTTTTGACCAATCAATATGGCTTGAACAATTTTTGTAGAGGGTCACCTAATCACTTTAATAGAACATTTCTATTAAGTGATAGTGTAATCTGACCAACAGATTCGGAGGAGAAGATTTTCAAAGATTGGACATTTTGCCCCCTTTCTGATGCCACAGCAACCAAAGTTCTCAATGGAATTAAATTGTTTGAACAATTTGAAAGAGGCCAACCAGAGGAACATTCCTGTGATGTTTCATGGAAATTGTTCATGTAGTTTGGGAGGAGATGATGCTTAACGCCGGATGGACAGACAGACGGGCGATGGACAAACAGTGATCTAATAAACAAGCTAAACATGAGAAAAACAAAATGTGTTTCTGAAACACTGATGCCCCCGGGCAACATCTACGCCTAAGGTGAAATTAAATTAGCACTTTTCCAAATGGAATCCATCCCATGTATATATAACTTAAACGTCTTTTTCTCACATACACCTTTAAAGCAGATGACCTTTGAACAAACTGTGGCAAAAGAAGGAATTGCTCATGAACAGAATATTGTCCATTTGCTACATATTTACAACTCAATTAAAGACAGTTTTCATAGTTAAACCTATTTGCTTCAAAGTCTGCTGCATATGTAATCTATGTGGTAAAGGGTTAATGCCCACGTCCAGTCGACTCATATGAATACAATATGAGGATTGATATCGTCTGTGCCGTTTTGCTGCCATGGTACTTTTAGAGTCGTTTCCTCATAACAGTTACTTTACCAACTACAACAATTTTGCAGTAAACGACTTTGAACATATTTAACACATAAAAAATCTCTTTAATTGAATGGATAACCTATGAATCAAATTAGAAAACATTGTGGCAATAGTAGAAATTGCTCGTTCAAAAAGCCGTCTGATGCAGAGGCGTCAGAAAGCGTCTATATGAGGGAAGGGTTAATGCATACCATTTTCCCCTATGCCCACGTCCAATAGACTCTTATAAATATAATATGAGGATTGTACGTTACCAGTCGTTCTCTTTTAACACTTTACCACCTACACAAATATGAAGTAAACAACTTTGAACATATTTTTTCAACACGTAGAAAATCTCTATAATTGAATGATTAACCTATGACTTAAAGTGGAAAACATTGTGGCAAAAGGAAAAAATGATCGTTTTGAGCAATTTCTTCTTTTGCCACTATCATTTTTGCCACAGACAGAGGGACAGACAGGCCAAAAACAAGATGCCCACCGAATTGGTGATTCCGGGGGCATAAAAAACATTTCGTAACACATTCAATATTCATAAATTTGCTGGAACCATGGTTAACCTTGCGCAATCATCAAAATGGCAGCTATGTTGCGAAAAAAAAACTGTAACACGTCATGAAACAAATTTAACATTGTCCGTCATTGTTTTTGAAAATATTTTTTTTATTTAATAACTACATCGAACCTGATAATTTTTACTTTTGGTTTATAAAATTGAATCTTATTTAAAATGTCTTTCTTTGTAAAACGTACATTCGTATTGTATGCCCTGTTTTGATGAGAGACCTTAATTGGTGACCCTTTTATTTTGTTATCTTCAATTTGAAGAGTTCTATTGCATCAGTTGATAATGTGGTCTGAAGCTTAAACATTTCTGTCAATAACTTTTGAATCTTTTGTAAATATGGATAAAATACATCCCATTTCATGCAGAAAATTTCAAATAACCTAGCCATATTATCTTTATACAGAAGTAGAAAAAAACACACAAAAAAACAGTAAAACACTCCAGCAACCGTGATTATGAGGGGGGCTACCACACAAATCTAAAATTTGTCAGACGCTGATTTGCATTATATCTGCCTGTATTTAGAGCCATAAATTTCCTATTAACAATCCTTAATTAAGCTTGAGTTTCAGTTGTAATACAATGTTATATTTTGATGTCTGGTAACCCAATACAACATTAGTCTTATTCGAAAGTGAACTGTTTACTGATTAAGAAAATGTAAATGTAATGCCTGAATATATATTTTGTGAATACTTTTTTATGTATATGTTTTTTAATTCTATATTTCAAATAAGCCCAACAATAAAATCACCAAGTTTGCATACATTAAAGACCAGAAAAACAAATTTTTAGTATTACTGTGTTAATTTCTTTACATATTCCTCCTCTGCTAATAATATGGTTTTAAATGATATCAAAATTATATGGAGTTACAATGCAACATAATTATCGATGAAATACCTTAATTGAAGAGGCCTAAACACACCTAGGATTTATTCAACAATGAATACATACCTAATGGCTCTGTTTCATCAATCTCATCAAGGTCTTTGCCCATGAGACTTTTTATGGTACCAGAATTTAGGGCATGTAGTACTTTAGAAACCTTAGCGATTTCTAAAGTACTCTGAGGTAGACGATAATACTCCCGGTGTACATTGATGTCATGGCCCATGAATTTTGCCAAGACATCTTGATCATTGTGACCAAGGTTCAGCACCTGCGACAACGTTGCTAGCTGTTTTCGTAATGATGTAGATGTCATTGAGGCAGGATTTTTGAGACCTGCTTCAAGCGCAACTTTTCTTAGGGCAGCTGTACCGCGCATTGGAAATTGGGAGTTTGGAGACTGGAAAACGAACTCGGATGAATACTCTTTAAGTGAAATTAAATAATCTATATTGGCCTTCATTTCTTTTGTAAGAAGAATAGCGACTTTCCGACCTTTTTTCCCTCGTGTTTCTATCCTTATATGACTTTGACAAAGGGTTTGTTCAAACTTTGTAAGACACCCCATAACATCCTCATCTATTGGAGTGTCAGCTGCGGTTGTTTTTGTGTATGCATCATTTGTCAGTCTTTGCACCTCTCCAGATCTTTTCCGATTAAAGAGAATAATCTGTGCAAGGCAAAGTTGTGATAATTTATTATGTTTTATGTCACTTGGATCTTCTGCATTAATAGTACAGCAGATTTGTTCCTTAATGAATCTAGTAAGTCTTTGCACATCATCCACCAATGGTAAACGTTTGATTTTATTGTACTTTGCATCAGCCTGTGACTCAAAAGCCTGGCTTCCTATCCTGTCTGTCCATTCATCTTCGTATACCTCAAGAAAGTGTTTGATAACATCCACTGTTTCACCAAGTTTTCGGGCATTATTTATTATTATTTTGGCACATTTTTTCAGGTAATGACCAATTTTTTGGGCTAGTGAAGGTTTCTTAAATGTTTGAGACAACTTGTCATAGTCAGCAACACTTTTTACTCCCTCAAGAAGGAGTTCCCATTTTTGAACTGAAATACACTGAGATAAAGTTTTTGTACTAGAGTCCATCTCAGAAACAACTAACAGAAGTCGCCCCAACACCCTTAGTTTCTGAGATATGTATTGGTGAGTATGGGCATGTTTCCCAGTTTTTTCATATTTCCTCTCACCAAACTGAATTATCAGTGGATCTGATTTTACCTTGACCGTAATAATGTCATTCCTCATCTTGCTTAAGATATTTCTCCTAAATGCATTAGAGCACTGACTGTCAACAGGAAGCAATAATCTAGAATTCTTCACTGGAGCGTCACTTTTGACATACACTGGCCTTGCTGGACAGGCTTTATGATGTTTCCACATAACTGTGGAAACAAACTCTGCATTGCAGAATTCACATGAAAGATATTCCCTGTCCAACTTATCTTTTCTCGGTCTGTACTTTGGGATGAGGACACCAGAACCTTTCACTTTTACATTTGAGTTATGTGAATAACTTCCCTTAGCTGCTAGCTGTGCCCACACCTTTTTTCTTTCAGCTGACTTTTTTTTATAACTTAGAGCTCGCGCTACTTCCAGTTCATTGGAATGTTTATTTTCTAAGTGCCTTGCAAGTTTGGTAGTGAGTTCCTCACAATAGACACAGCAGAGCCTTTTTAAAATTTTATGCCCTGATTTTGATCGAGATGCCTGAATTGTAATTTTCTCTTTCAGTCCTTTAAAACTGATTTCAGATGAACCTGCATCACTTTCATTAACATAATCAGGCTCCCGTGTTATGTTCCTCCTCAGAAATATGTCTGCTGATAGAACGGCTCCGTCTGTTATGCACTGGAAAATCCATTCCTTATGAACACAGTGATCTGAAAGGTATAAAAAGAATATCAACAAGAGGCCCATGAGGGCCAGTATCGCTCCACAGTCAAATCTCCAAACAGCCCTGCCCCCTGGCGGCCATATTTTTCAACCAATCAACATGTCTTGACGGAATCTGATAAAGGGTCACTCTAAGAACAAAGAAATTATTTGAAAATCGGCCTGACACTTTTGGAGGAGAAGATTTTTTAAGTTTTATCTATAGCTATATATGGCAAAATAGCCCCGCCCTCTGGTGGCCATGTTTTTTGACCAATTAACAATGCTCGAAGGAAACTGATACAGGGTCACCCAAGGAACATTTTCACAAAATTATTTGAAAATCGGCTGAACACTTTTGGAGGAGAAGATTTTTTAACTTTTCACTATAGCCATATAAGGTAAAATAGCCCCTACCTCTGGCGGCCATGTTTTTCAACCAATCAACACGCTTGAAGGAATCTAATAGAGGGTCACCAAAATAACATTTCTACAGAATTATTCAAAATCTGCTTGACACTTTTTGAGAAGAAGATATTTTAAGTTTTCACTATAGCCATTTAAGGCAAAATAGCCCTGCCCCTTAGCGGCCATGTTTTTCAACCAATCAACATTTCTTGAAGGAATCTAATAAAGGGTCACCCAAGGAACATTTGTACAAAATTATTTGAAAATCGGCCCGCCCCTTTCGGAGAAGAAGATTTTTTAAGTTTTCACCATTATTTTCTTTCGGTTGCCATGGAAACCTGAATTTTAAATGGATCAAAAAGATTTGAAGAAATTTAGAAGAGGACATTGGGAGGATGCTTCCTACCAAGTTTCAACCAAATTGGCCAAGAGATTTAGGGAGAAGAAGTTTTTTAAAGGAAAAAATAACACACGCACAACAGACAATTCGCAATGACATAAGCTCGACTTGCTTTCAACCAGTGGAGCTAATAATTGGTTCCAGTGTTAATGATTGGTTTAATATATCAGAAACAGTGCATAAGCACAAATCCTAACCTACAAAAAAGTGCAGGTCTCCCCATTTGCAGTCATAGGAGATAAATTTAGACATGAGAATAAATTTGGGACCCAAAAGGGTCCTCTGGTCACAGAGGCCAATCATCCCGTGAAGTTGAAAACTCTGGGTCAATGCTTTTTGAGATATTCAGCGATTTGAATTTTATGGCCCATGTGACCTTAATCTTTGACCCCCCCCAAAAAATAGTAGGGGTCATCTACTCGTGAAGTCCAATCATGCTATGAAGTTGGAAAACTCTGGGGTTTAAGTGTTCTTGAGATATTGAATGGAAATGGATTTGACGTTTAAAAGTCCCTGTGACTTGACATTTAGCCCAGTGATCCCCTAAAACAATAGGAGTTACTCACTTAAGGAGTCAAATCATCCTAAGAAGTTAGAAGACTCTGGGTCAAAGGATTTTTGAGATATTGAGTGGAAATGGATTTAACCTTTGACCCAGTGACCCGAAAAACAATATACTAAATTCATCCAATCATCCTATGAAGTTTGAAGCAGAAATCAAAGTTTGACGGACAGACAGGGCAAAAACAATTCATAACTATGAAATCTTTACTTTCATAGTTCAAATAGACCATTCTATATTGGTAGAGCTGATTACTTAAAGTTGCATATTTCAAACAGAATAAGCTTTCATAAGTCATGACAGTTTTTAACCTTCACACAAAATAAAACTAAGGAATATGACACTAAGTTGAAAAGGCATTATGACTGTTGTAAAGAAACACATTTGATAAATTGGTATCCTGATTTATGAGTGAGGTACAGGAGAAAGGAGCGAACAATTAACATTTATCTACCTTATCAAAAAGACAATGTTTATGATACATTGGTGATGACAACACCTCATCTTATTAAATAATAGGTGAGTAAAAAATGTCTTTCACCAACCTGATGTATGGAGTTCATCATCTGCACATACGTAAATGGTATCTTGTGTTCTAACAAGCTGCTCCTTCCCACCAATAGAATTCAGGAGATGTCTGACATCATCTAAAATAGTAGGAATATCTGTTTACATTAAACCCGTGGTAGTTTTTGCCTTCATTAAGCAGCAACCTGCCTTAAGCAGTCAATACTGAATAAGAGTTAATCAAAGATGTTAAGTTTAAGTTTACAATAAATTTTGAGGAGAAAGTTAGCATCATTTAATAACAAGAGTTGCCGGAGGACAATATAGCCCACCTATCAGGGCCTACTTCAGAACAGTTATAGCATTAGGTATAATGACCCCGAATAAGGGTGTGAAGTTTCAAAGCAACAGCTAACACAGTGTCTGAGAAAAGGCCTTGCACACAAAGGTTTGACCAAAATTCTAAGTCCAAAAAGGGGCACAATTCAGTCAAAATCCATTCCAGAGTTATGGGACTTGACATACAAGGTCATCTAAAGACCTTGAATAAGTGTCCTTGAATAAGTGTGTGAAGTTTCAAACCAACAGCATACACTGTCTGAAGAGAGGCCTTGGACGCAAAGGTTGACAAAAATTCTAAGTCCAAAAAGGGGCACAATTCCATCAAAATCACTCCAGAATTATGGGACTTGACATACAGGGTCATATTATGACCCTGAATAAGTATGTGAAGTTTCAAAGCAACAGCATACACAGTGTCTGAGAAAAGGCCTTGCACGCAAAGGTTTGACCAAAGTTCTAAGTCCAAAAAGGGGCATGATTCAGTCAAAATCCATTCCAGAGTTATGGGACTTGACATACAAGGTCCCCTAATGACCCTGAATAAGTGTGTGAAGTTTCAAATCAACAGCATACACAGTGTCTGAGAAATGGCCTTGCACACAAAGGTTTGACCAAAATTCTAAGTCCAAAAAGGGGCACAATTCAGTCAAAATCCATTCCAGAGTTATGGGACTTGACATACAAGGTCCCCTAATGACCCTGAATAAGTGTGAAGTTTCAAAGCAACCGCATACACAGTGTCTGAGAAAAGGCCTTGCACGCAAAGGTTTGACCAAGCTGGCAACGCGGACGCCAACGCCAACGCTGGGGTGATAACATAAGCTCCCCTATTTAATGTAATCCATTAACATCTTTGTTTAACACCATAAACATTAGGGAGAGAAGTTTGTTAATTTTGTTTTATGAATGAAAGTGAAAACATTATATAAAAGAGTGCTTTGTCTCTATTTTTGGGAAACATTGTGAAAAAAGTAGTGAGGCTGTTAAAATATTAGTTAAAAAAAATAAAAATTGTCAAGTTCCAATTTTTTTTAAAGTAAAAACTTGATAAAAAAACCCAATTCATTTTGCAGACTATATCAAAAGTGGTAATCCTTGTGGAGAAAGGAGTAAATACTTGAAAGCACATGAATAACGGGATTTGGTCCAAGTTTTTCAACTTTGTTAGTTAATTTACAGTCTGTTAAATAATTTCATTTGGAACCAGTTCTTAAAGGAGTTTTATTGATATAAGTGCCGCTAATCATTTGTATAACTTTCTGTGAAATTTAAGATATATAGCAATTAATGCAAAATTTATTAGTTTTGGGTACTAAGATATATTATAAATTGAAATGAATTAATAGCAAGTAAGTAGTTCTTGAAGACATCCTTAGAAGCATGAAAACAATGCAAGTAATTGTAAAACATGCTCCTTGCTGATTTCTGATCGGCAGGAGGGCATCCAATCTTTTAACCTTTTCCCTCATATAGACGCTTTCTGACGCCTCTGCAGCAGACAGCTTTTTGAAAACAGTGACAAAAAATAATTGCTCAAAACGAGCAATTTCTCCTTTTGCAACAATGTTTTTCACTTTAAGTGGAAAGGTTATCCATTCAATTATAGAGAGTTTCCATGTTATGACAAAATATGTTCAAAGTCGTCTGCTGCAGAATTGTCATATGAGGGAAAGGGTTAAAGTAGTCTAGAGTTTGATGCAGGATTCCAATGTGTTGACACCTGTCTATAAAGGGAAAGGGTGTTTTTTTTGCAAAGGGTATGACCCAGTAGACCCACATAAAACAATCTAGCTCTAGTTCCCTGGCTCAAAGGGCATTACTTGTGTCTGTACTTTAAAAATAAGCAGAAATTCGGCACAATTAGGAATTACAACCAAAAAAGTCAATAGAAATAACATGCCTGTTTTCACATCTCAAACATTTGGCAATATTTTAGTAAACTGATATCACCCAGTTTCCAGCACTCACTTATTGTACACCCTAAAATGCCTGTATTAAACATCCCTTTCCTGGCTGCTTAATACAGGTTTGCCTGTGCTTAATGCAAAACAAATAATGTCTAAACATACATAAAAAAGACCTGGGGCTAAGGGCGTCTCACCTTTCTAGGAAATTTGACCTAGTGTTTAACCTTCCCCATTACGAAGTTTTGAACTTGAAACAAAATGTCATCTAATAAATTTTTATGAAGATTAAATAAAAGTGTGATTTCTAGAGTGTTTCTAACGTTTGACCTAGTGACCTCATTTTTGACCCCTCATGACCTGTTTGTGAAGTTGAATTAGATTTGAAGAAGGAAAATCTAGTGGTTAAATTTTGTGAAGATTGAATGGAGAAACATACTTTTAGAGTGTTTAAAAGATTATTTCAACATTTGACCTAGTGACCTAGTTCTTAAAACCCCATGACCCAGTTCAAACTTGACAGAGATTTGATGGAGACAATTGTTGTGATTAAATTTCATGACGATTGAATATCAAAAGTTAATTCTAGAGTGTCTTACAAGGTTATTCTAACAATTGACCTCATGACCTAGTTTTGAACATGACCAAGATTTGATGGAGATCAATTTTCTAATAAACTTTCATGAACAATGAACGAAAAATGTGGCTTTGACATTCAAGGTTTAGTTTTTGCAAACTATGACCTTGGAAATGTTGATGTTGAATGATGAAATAAATGTTTTGATAAACTTACATGAACATTAAATGAAAAATTTAGGCTCTACAGTCAAAGTTAACAAAGGTTAATTTTTGAGGTTTGGTTACCTGACCGAGGTCAAGTTCTGCCAAAGTATGACCTTTAAGATGTTGACGTTGATGATGTCTCATGACCCAACGATACATCTTACACAATTTCAAAAAGAATCAGGAGGGGTTGCCGAGATATAACCAATGTTAAGTTACCTAACCAAGGTCAAGTTCTGCCAAATTATGACCTTGACCTTGAATGATGTTCCATGACCGAACAATACATGTGACAAATGTTTCAGAGAAATTCCAGCAGGGGTTGCTGAGATATAACCAAGGTTAAGTTTAGAGGTTAAGTTACCAAATAAAGGTCAAGTTCTGGCAAATTATGACCTTGACCATGATGATTTTGACGTTGAATGATGTTCCATGATCCTCAATACATCTGACAAAGTTTCAGAAAAATTCCAGCAGGGGTTGCCGAGATATAACCAAGGTTAAGTTACCTAACTAAGGTCAAGTTCCGCCAAATTATGGCCTTGACCTTAAAAATGATGACGCTGGATGATGTCTCATGACCAAACAATACATCTGACAAAGTTTCCGAAAAATCCAGCAGGGGTTGCCGAGAGATATAGTTATTTGTAAAATTGGCCGCTGCCGTCGCCAGTAAAGTGACTGCTATGTCTCACTCTACTATCGTGGGCATGACAAAAAGGTACTTATTATTTAAAAATCACTCAATAATCAGTAACCTATACATTAAAACCTATGTGCCATATATACAATCATCAACATGTAAATACAGTTTTTTTATTTATATATTTCAGAGGCCATTAAATTTATATTTCCCCCGATTCAATTTTACAGGTGTTTCAATCGGACTGCTTATACTTCATCTTGTCAATCAACCTCACTTATACTGTATAATTTACTGGGTTGTATGCCAAACAGAGACAAACGTGAGAAAGAATACCTACATGCAGCACTCACTGGATTTCATAATTGAACAGACCCCATAAAGCAATTCTGTAATAATGTTAATTAAAGTACATGTTAGTTCAGAAGATCATGTTTGATCTAGCTAGTGGATACTTACCTGTAGTTATATCTACAAATGTCCCATTACCAATTTGGTACTCAAAGTCACGGTAGCTTTCTGTCTGACTCCATCTACCTAAATTGTCTGTTCCCTTGACCAAGTACTTTGTCTAATAAATGAAAAATTAAAAAAAAATTCACTTATTCTATCGGACTTGTGACAACAACTCACATGATATTTACACACAACAACATGAGACCGTCTAGAAAAGGAGGTTATGGCTTTGATCACCAGTCACGACATACCAAAGTAGTTTAAGACGGTACTGGTATAGCACTTTTGTAAGGCGCTCAGCATTTAAGGGTAGTTCCATGACTGGTTGGCCCAATATCAGAATAATGTGACTGGATGTGATATTATGCTACTTTTCTTGGGCATGATAGTGCAGTAAGGAAGCACTATATCTTTCTCATGTAGACACAAGATTGAAATACTGTCTCTTGGATGTTAAACAAAAGAAACAACAAGATGTGTTTGTGAAACACTGATGCCCCCCGAATGGCAACATCTACGTCAAACTATTGGTACTGAATGAAAGGTCTTGTCACCAAGAATGCACATGTGAAAATATGGAAGCTGTACTTGTTACGGTTTAAAAGTAGTGGTCAAAAAGTTTTCATTTTTGCCACAGACAGAGGGACAGACAGGCCAAAAACTAGATGCCCACCGAATCAGTGATTCCGGGGGTATAAAAACACATCAATACTTATAGCTGTTAAGCAGAACACATTTACAGGTCTTAAATAACAAAGAAGATTTGTTTATGAATTAAAACTTAAGAACATATTGGTTAAAACAAGTACAACAGTTCTTCTGTTTAAGAGAGAAATAATAGTTTGATTTTACGAGACTCAAGTTATAGATTGATATTAAATACAGAAATGTAAACCTTGTCCTGAAGATTTCCCATCATTACAGAATCTGTCACCCACTGGCTACTGACAATCATCCTTTTTCGACCAACAAGAGCCTTAAAAACCTCTGAAGTTTGTCTTTGTCCTGACATAATGAGTTTGATGTCTGAAAAAAACATTGAAACTACGTTTTAAAGACAATTCATTTACTTAATAGGGAGTTTGAGGAAAACATGTCTAGGGGGGAGAAACTGCAGGCTATTTTTATTTAGTAGGAGTAGGGTACTTTTTAATTGAAATTTTCTTGGTAGTGGCCGAAAGATTTATTTAAATTTTTGTGGTTGAAGTTGTTTTACCCTATTAAAATTATAGATTTTTTTAGCATACAGTTTTTATTGGCTATAAAGTGAGAGATTAAATATGATTGGAGGGGGGCTCCCAAAAGATAGTTAAAATTTAATAAGTGGTATCCTTACTACTATCTAAGTTTAGTGAAGATCAGATAGTAAATGTAGCCTCTATTGTGTTAACAAGCTGTATTATAGCAATTTCAAGGGCCATATCCAGTCTTGCATGAGCAGATCTGGCTGGTTTGCGAAAGGAAACAAGCTCTCATGGATATCTAACTACTGTATAGGTTTGGTGAAGATCAAATATTAAATGGAGCCTCTATTGTGTTCACAAGCCCTATATAGCAATTTTGACAATTTCAAGGGCCATAATCCAGTCATGCATAGGCCGATCTGGCTGGTTTGAGAAAGGAACCGAGCTCTCATAGATATCTAACTACTGTATAAGTTTGATCGAGATACAATAAAAAATAAAGATTGTATTGTGTTAACAAGCTCTATTATTGCAATTTTGACAATTTCAAGGGCCATAATCCAGTCATGCATGGGCAGATCTGGCTGGTGTAAGAAAGGATCTGAGCACTTACGGATATCTAACTACTGTATAAGTTTGATTGAGATACAATACAAAATAAAGACTGTATTGTGTTACCAAGCTCTATTATAGCAATTTTGACAATTTCAAGGGCCATAATCCAGCCACAACTGGTTTTTCGAATGGAACCAAGCTCTCATGAATATCTAACTACTGTATGAGTTTGATTGGGATACAAAATACTGAAAATTGTTGTAAGATTTTAATGCTGAAGAAGATGGTGTATCAACACAAAATAATGTTTCGATCAACACACAATGACCTCCAACTGAGGACAGTTCTTGTCAAAACACCTTCAACTGAGCACTCATGCATGGGCGGATCTGGCTGGTTTAAGAAAGGAAACGAGCTCTCATGGATATCTAACTACTGTTTAAGCTTGATTGAGATACAATCAAACATGAAGACTGTATCATGTTAACAAGAAATTGTTTACTGTGCACACACTGATAATGGACAACTAGCCACAACATAAGCCCTTTTGGTCTTTAGCCAGTAGAGCTAAAAAACAATATTTGAGTCAGAAATAAAATATTAGTGTTCTAATCAACAATGCAAAGAAATAAACCTTGATTTATTGATTGATTGATTGATTTGGGTTTAATGCTTTTTTTAACAATTTCTCAGTTATATCACGGCGGCCAGTTCACCTATTCATGAATTTCCTGGTTTTCTCACACCACTACTGCACACAACAATCTTCCCAAGCAACTGGCTGCTTTTCCACATAGCCCATTGGTGGAAGACGAATGACAAAGAAATAAACCTTGCTTTTTAAGTAATACTAATACTTTGATGTACTTGCAAATAGAAACAACGTGTCACTAATGGGACTTTTGCAAAGAAATAAATGATACCAATGCCAAAACAGTTTGGAGACCAACCCATCAAATAAATATGTATTAGCAATTCATTTTTTTTTTGAAAATGTAAATTTTTAAATGTTACAAATGTGATTCTTACACAGTTTGTGCCAATCACAGCAAATATGATTGTTTCAAACAGACCTATGAAGAAAAAAACATGTTATGAAAAAGAAGGTATAATAAGCATGTTTGTTTAAGCATGTTCTATGCTGTTTTTACCACAAGAACATGTCATACACTTGCCATTTTGTTTCCAAAATAAATGAAATGCATCATCATGACACTGTCAAGTTTTATTGCAAATATTCAAAAATGAAAAGTGTTGTATCAATACAAAATAATGTTTCGATCAACACACAATGACCTCCAACTGAGCACTCACAGCTACAATGTGACTACATCACAAACGCACTGTTCATATTGGTATCTCTGGCATTGCAAACTTTATCTTCTTTGGGCAAAATGATTAAACAGACTTCGTTTACAAAAGGATGAAAGTCAATCATTATTAATATGCTGTTAAATAATTTTATATAAATACAAGAAACCGCTGGAGACGGTATTATAATTTGTTCAAGCAATATTGATTGGTTGCAAAATCATAACAGCCAGGCCTCATCACACGAGGGCGAAATTGAACTTTTAGCTACAAATGACAAATCCTACCATTTCACTAGATCAATTTCAACTTTGCTTCACAGGAATGTTCCTTTGATGGTCCTCTTTCAAAATTGTTTAAAGATTTAAATTCCATAGAGAACTTTGATTGCTGTGGCATCAGAAAGCGGGCAACATTTCCAAACTTTAAAATTCATCTCCTCTGAATCTGCTTGACAGATTCCAATATAATTTTGTAGAAATGATCCTTGGGTGAACCTCAACAAAAATTGTTCAAGCCATATTGATTGGTTGAAAAATATGGCAACCACGACGCCTCAGAAAGAGGGGAAAATTACAAAATTTAATAAGTCCAATTTGTTTAAAGCGCTTGTCTGATTTTAAGAAAATTGAATAGAAATCATACTTCAGTTATCCTCTTCTTAATTTGTTCAAGTCATATTGATTGGTTACAAAATCATAGCAATCAGGTGTCATCACAAAAGGGGTAAATTGAACTTTTAGCTACAAATGACAACTTCTACCATTCCACTGGGACCAATTTCATCTTTACTTCACAGGAATGTTCCTTTGATGGTCCTCTTTCAGAATTGTTCAAAGACTTACACTCTGTTTACAACTTCGGTTGCTGCCTCATCAAAAAGTGAGAAAAATGCCCAAACTTTAAAACCTTTTCCTCGAAAATTCGTTTAATAATTTGGTCGAAATGTTACTTGAGTGACCGCTACAAATTTCGGTTGTTCAAGCCATATTGATTCGTTGAAAAACTTATTAAAGTTCTAGTTAGATTTCAAGTTAATTTAATAAAAATGTTCCTTTACTGACCCTTTACATACTTTATTCAGTTAAAATAGATATGCTATGAGGCACCATATTACAGATGGCCTTTACTGATAAGCTATTTCTTAAGCCATGGTCACACTTACGTTCATGCACGTAGTTGACCGTAGTTCATTTGAAACGTAGTCTGCCGTAGTGTTACTACGGTCAACTAGGTTGAAGTACGTTCGAACATAATGGCTAGGGTTAACTAGGGTATCACTACGTGTAGCTACGGACAACTACGTTGAACTACGTGTGAACTACGGTGAAGTAGGGTCAAATACGGCCAACTAGGTAGAAGTACGGTTAAGTAAATTCGAGCATAATGGCTAGGGTTAACTAGGGTATCACTACGTGTAGCTACGGACAACTACGTTTAACTACGTGTGAACTACGTTCAAGTAGGGTCAATTACGGTTAACTAAGGTCAACTACGTTCAAACTACGGTCACAGTAGGGTCACACCAACGTACTTAACCGTAACCAATTTTTGAACATGTTGAACAATTATGTGCTTACTACGGGCAAATCATAAGTTCAAACTACGTTCAATACTACGTTGAACTACGGTTATCTACGTGTAACCACGTTCAACTACGTTTCATACGTTCAACTACGGCCGACTACGGTCATTCCCCACTACGGTCAACTACGTATGGTGTGACCACGGCTTTAGCCACACCTTGCAGTTTCATTTGCACTCCTAATCAAATTTTCCCAGATATTTGGTACTAATTTACTATCATACAGGTTATCGATTTAGGGCCATCATGGCCCACTTGTTTTCCAGAGTTTTCACCTCCTTGATTGTTATACATATTGTTATTCAACAATGTTATTTGTTTGTGTTCATGCTATTTTTCATTAACCACTCTCTGAATTTTTAAAGATAGAGAACATGCATATCATTACAACCTACCATCTATGCTTTGCGCTGTTTTCAGCTCACCTGGGCACAAAGTGCAAGGTGAGCTATTGTGTCAAATTGAAGGAATCTTGTAAACACTCTAGAGGCCAAAATTTTGTCAGAATGTTTGTCTTAAAGATATCTAGGTCAAGTTCGAATATGGGTCATATTGTGTCAGAATCTAGGTCACAAGGCCAAATTGAAGGAAAATCTTGTTAACAATGTACTTTTTTAACCATTTTTTTTGCTACAGCAGCTTGAAATTTTGTCAGAATGTTTATCTAAATGATATATCTAGGCCAAGTTCGAATATGAGTCATGCAGGGTTAAACAAGGTCGCGAGGCCAAATTGAAGGGAAATCTTGTTAACATTCTGGATACTGCATTTTTAACTTGAGCATGATGAAGTTTATCAGAATGGTTTTCTTGATGATATGTAAGTCAAGTTTGAATATGGGTCATATAGGGGAAAAAACTAGGTCACAAGACCAAATTGAAGGAAAATCTTGTTAATACTTTGGATGCCACATTTTCTTGAAATTTTGCCAAATGAAGAAAAATCTTGTCAACACTGTGGAGGTTGCATTCAGGATAATTGTCTTGATGTGTTTTGCATTGCAGTACATTGTATAATTCAGGTGAGCGAACTAGGGCCACCATGGCCCTCTTGTTTATTTGTACATTATGATAGAGCAAACACAGTTTTCTGTGAACATGCCCAAATAGAAAATCAAAAATGAAACAAGTTTTTTAATTTTAGGCTGCCTTTCAACAATGATTAAACAAATAGCACCCTGCCAACTTGGAATTTATTTTGTAACAAGCAATCTGATAATGACATACATGTACATTTGTATTTGGTTATTGACCTTACTGTTCCCAAATCATATCACATCGAATTTACTGACCTATTGTGATCACTTACCATCCAGTGTGACATTGTTGTCTGTCAGTTTACAGTTTCCTACAAACAACTACACCTCCTAAACCAATGGATTAATTTCAAAATAATTTCACAGGAATGTCTTTTAAGTGGTTCTCTTTCAAAGTTGTTCAAAAAATTTAATTCCATGTAGAACTGATTTAAATTCAAATTGCACAAATGTTCCATGGGTGACCCTCTACCAAGAGTGTTGAAATGATTTCTATCTGGTTGAAAACATGGCCACAAGATCTTCCCGCTTGTTTTCTTTCTATATATATAAATTGAAACTTAAAATCTTTTCTTAAAAAGCAATGACCAAATTTGAATATGATTTAACACAAATGTTATTTGGCTGACCCTCTTCTAAGGTAATTCAATTTTATTCTGCTCCGTTGAAAAACTTGGTCACCAAGGGGTGGGGTTTGTTTTCCTTATATGTATACATGTACTGAAAACTTAAGTCTCCTTGACCAAAAGTAAGGGCCTGATTTGAAAATAAATTAGCACAAAGGTTCCACTAAAAAAAAGTTGGTGACCCTCTGCCAATATTGTTCAATCATTTTGATCTGTTGATAAACATGGCCACCAGGAGGCGGGGCTTGTTTTGCTTATATGTATAGAGTCAAACCTTTAAAAACTTTTGAATTTTTGTAAAAGAGGTGAGTTATAAAGGACCATCATGGTCCTCGTGTTTCATTTATATGTTTCATTTACATAAAGTTAACATTATTTTACAGTGGTTTCAACAGCAATAACATCATCATCGATTGTGATATTACTTGTGTATTCATATCTTCTACACAAAAATATGATTTATATACCAATGGAGGAACAGGAACACAGCATTTTATCTGCAAATGATGAAATAAAAACACCAAAACTATTTTGCAGGTAAATGTTTCTTTCACCCATATGCATACAGCTCAAGATGAGCTGAGCTATTGTGGTCACCCTGTGTCTGTTGTCAACAATTTGTTCCTTAAGCCATTTTTAACCAGGTTTTCCAAAGGAAAAATCTGGTTATTAGTTTGGCGAAGTCGGCGGGCAGGCGGGCGGGCCGGCGTCAACTTTCCTTGTCCGGACCATAACTTTGCCATGCATAGAGATATTTTCAAATAACTTGGCACAAACATGCACCATATCAAGACGATGTGCCAAATGCAAAAAAGAAATCTGTAGATTCAAGGTCAAGGTCACAGTGATAAGAAATATACTTTAATTGAACTTTTCTTCTCCGGACCATAACTTTGTCATGCATAGAGATATTTTCAAATAACTTGGCACAAACATGCACCATATCAAGACGATGTGCCAAATGCAAAAAAAAATTATGTAGATTCAAGGTCACAGTGATAAGAAATAGACTTTAATTGAACCTTTCTTGTTTGGACCATAACTTTGTCATGCATAGAGATATTTTCAAATAACTTGGCACAAACATGTACCATATCAATATGATGTGTCACATGCGAAACTTTTGTCTGTAGCTTCAAGGTCAAGGTCACAGTGACAACAAATAGACATCAGTTGAACTGATTCCCTGTTACTTGAATTATTAGCTTTGATTAACTATTAACAGAAAGATTTGACAGATCTGTTAATTTTTAATCAAACACCTTCCATTATAGAAAACCTGGTTTCATGGAATTTCCATGTCTTGTTCAAATTATGAAATAATGTGCATACAAGAATGATCCATGAGTGACCCCACCCCCTTCAGTAATAGCAAAAGTCAAGTGGATTGCCAAGCAATAAATTGGCCAAGGATAATATACCATTTTTAGATCACCTGAGCCGAAGGCTCAAGGTGAGCTATTCTGATCACTTTTTGTCCGTCGTCCGTCCGTCCGTCCGTCCGTCCGGCGTTAACTTTTAGCTTTAAACATCATCTCCTCCCAAACTCCAAGGACAATTTCCGTGAAACATCACAGGACTGTTCCTCTGGTTGGCCTCTTTCAAAATTGTTCAAAGATTTAAATTCCATTGAGAACTTTGGTTGCTGCGGCATCAGAAAGGGGACAAAATGTCCAAACTTTAAAAATCTTCTCCTCCGAATCTGCCTGTCAGATTCAAATATAATTTGGTAGAAATGTTCCTTGGGTGACCCTCTATAAAAATTGTTCAAGCCATACTGATTGGGCGAAAAACATGGCAGTCAGGCGGCATCAAAAAAGGGGCAAAATGACAAAATTTGAAAATTCCATTTTTATGAAAGTGCTTGTCTGATTTTAAGAAAATATAATACGAATCTTACTGTAATTATCCTCTATTTAATTTGTTTAAGCCGTTTTGATTGGTTACACAATCATAGCAACCAGGCGTCATCACAAAAGGGGTAAATTGAACTTTTAGCTACAAATGACAACCAACTCCTACCATTCCAATAGAACAATTTCCACAAAACATCACAGGAATGTTCCTTTGGTGGTCTTCTTTCAAAATTGTTCAAAGATTAAAATTCCAATGAGAACTTTGGTTGCTGCGGCATCAGAAAAGGGGACAAAATGTCCAAACTTTAAAAATCTTCTCCTCCGAATCTGCCTGTCAGATTCAAATATAATTTGGTAGAAATGTTCCTTGGGTGACCCTCTATAAAAATTGTTCAAGCCATACTGATTGGGCGAAAAACATGGCAGTCAGGCGGCATCAAAAAAGGGGCAAAATGACAAAATTTGAAAATTCCATTTTTATGAAAGTGCTTGTCTGATTTTAAGAAAATATAATACGAATCTTACTGTAATTATCCTCTATTTAATTTGTTTAAGCCGTTTTGATTGGTTACACAATCATAGCAACCAGGCGTCATCACAAAAGGGGTAAATTGAACTTTTAGCTACAAATGACAACCAACTCCTACCATTCCAATAGAACAATTTCCACAAAACATCACAGGAATGTTCCTTTGGTGGTCCTATTTCAAAATTGTTCAAAGATTAAAATTCCAATGAGAACTTTGGTTGCTGCGGCATCAGAAAAGGGGACAAAATGTCCAAACTTTAAAAATCTTCTCCTCCGAATCTGCCTGTCAGATTCAAATATAATTTGGTAGAAATGTTCCTTGGGTGACCCTCTATAAAAATTGTTCAAGCCATACTGATTGGGCGAAAAACATGGCAGTCAGGCGGCATCAAAAAAGGGGCAAAATGACAGAATTTGAAAATTCCATTTTTATGAAAGTGCTAGTCTGATTTTAAGAAAATATAATATGAATCTTACTGTAATGATCCTTTATTTAATTTGATTAAGGCGTTTTGATTGGTTACACAATCATAGCAACCAGGCGTCATCTCAAAAGGGGTAAATTGAACTTTTAGCTACAAATGACAACCAACTCCTACCATTCCAATAGACCAATTTCCACAAAACATCACAGGAATGTTCCTTTGGTGGTCCTCTTTCAAAATTGTTCAAAGATTAAAATTCCAATGAGAACTTTGGTTGCTGCGGCATCAGAAAGGGGACAAAATGTCCAAACTTTAAAAATATTCTCCTCCGAATCTGCCTGTCAGATTCAAATATAATTTGGTAGAAATGTTCCTTGGGTGACCCTCTATAAAAATTGTTCAAGCCATACTGATTGGTCGAAAAACATGGCAGTCAGGCGGCATCAGAAAAGGGGTAAAATGACAAAATTTGAAAATTCCATTTTTATGAAAGTGTTTGTCTGATTTTAAGAAAATATAATACGAATCAAGAATGTACATTTGGTGGTCCTCTTTCAAAATTGTTCAAAGATTTAAATTCCATTGATAACTTTGGTTGCTGCGGCATCAGAAAGTGAGAAAAATACCCAAATATTAAAATCCTTTTCCTCCATAATCTACTTGTGTGATTGCAAGATAATTTGGTAGAAATGTTCCTTAAGTGACCCTCTAAATAAACTGTTGAAGCCATATTGATTTCGTTGAAAAACAGGGCAGCAAGGCGGCATCAGGAAAGGTGCAAAATGACAAAAACTTTATAATTCCATTCTTATTAAAGTTCTTGTTAGATTTCAAGATATAAATGGCCTTTACTGATAAGCTGTTTCTTGAGAAGTGTCCACTCCTTTGCAGTTTCATTTACACTCCCTGATAAAATTTTCCCAGATATTTGCAGTTAAATATTTGCTACTAATTTACTATCAATTAGGTGATCGATTTAGGGCCATCTTGGCCCTCTTGTTAATTTTCACTTTGAATATTTTTTGGGGGAAAATGAGATATTATTGTCACTTGATCGGCGTCCACATTGAAAAATAAGTTTTTTAATTTTAGGCTTCTTTTCTCTGAAACTATATAACCTATGGCTTTAAAACATGTTATTTTTATTCACCATCACTACATCTGTATGCTAGAAGTTTCATAACTCAAAGGGGCATTTTATTAGGTTTGGGGACTATAGGTTTGGTCGATTCCGTCTGTCTGTCTGTCTGTCTGTACGTCTGGACGAGTACTTGTGGGGGTGCGGTGTCTGTCTGTCTGTCTGTCTGTACGAGTACTTGTGGGGGTGCGGTGTTCTCCTAAAGCCCACTCACCACCCTTATAAAGACACTTTGATAAATAGTTTTTTTTTATTATTTATGACGAGTATCTCATTTGCATATTAATGTTATTCATTCCGTTAAAGGGAAGTTATTACGGAATGAATTGCATACTTGTGGGGTGCACCCCACAAGTAAACATCAAAGGAAATAACCCCACAAGAACACTTCATAAGACTGTCTGTCTGTCTGTCTGTGTCTGTCTGTCTGTCTGTCTGTCAGACTGTCTGTCTGTCTGTCTGTCTGTCTGTCTGTCCTAACCTTGTCCAGCCCACTTCTTAGGATTTCGAAACTTTGCACAAACGTTCCTTCAGTGACCCTCTACAAAATTTGTTCAAGCCATATCAATATGTTGACAAACATGGCTGCTAGACGGCATCAGAAAAGGGGCAAAATGACAAGAATTTAAGATTTCATTCTTATTAAAATTATTGTCTGATTTCAAGTTAAGCAGAAATTGTCCTTTAGTGACACTGTACATATTTGCCAGGCGGCATCAGAAAAGGGGTAAAAGAAACTTTAAGCTTCAAACTTTTAGCTTCAAGCCATATCTCCTTATACCAATGGACCAATATCAACCAAACTTCAAAGAAATGTTCCTGTGGTGGTCCTCTTTGTAACTGTTCAATCATTTGATGCATCTTTACAAATGTCCTTTACTGTGAAGTTGTTTCATTTGCAGTTCATTCCCACTCTTGATCAAATTTTCAATTTTATTAGCAGTAGCATTTGCTGCTATACTATTACTCAGGTTATCGAAATAGGGCCATCTTGATCCTCTTGTTTAACAGTGTATTTGTCCTATTATATTAAATGACAGTGAAAATTTGTGTCTTGGCTTTTTTCTCAGCAACAATTGATTTGAATTCAATGAAACTTTATGGGAAACTTTTCTAACAAGTTACAAGAGGAGATGAGATGTGCATACTATCAACACTTTCCGTTTTAGTGATACTGAACCTCTTTGGCCTCTCGTTGTTTAATTTTGGGATATTTTCTCTGCCATGGGGTATATTGGAGTCACCATGTGGTTGGTTGGTCGGTCGGTCGGTCGGTCGGTCGGTCGGTCGGTCGGTTGGTCCATATCAATTTTCCTTGTCCAGAGCATAACTTTAAAACAAATTGTTGGAATTTAATAAAACTTAATAAGATGATACAACACATTGAGATGAAGTGCGGTGTACAGGAACCATAACTCTACTTTACATAATTACAGTTATTGCCCTTTGTTACTTTTTCTAGTGCGTAGTCTAGTCCGGAGCATAACTTTAATACTAATTGTTGGAATTTAATAAAACTTCATACGATGATGCAATACATTGAGAGGAAGTGCAGTGTACAGGTACCATAACTCTACTTTACCTTAACTTTGAGTTATTGCCCTTTGTTACTTTTTCTTGTCCGGAGATTTACTTAGTAACTAACAGATGGAATCTAATTAAACTGCATACAATGGTAGAGAACAATAAGAGGAAGTGCAGTGTACAAGAACCATAACTCTGATTTACATAATTACAGAGTTATTTCCCTTTGTTACTTTTTGTTGAGCATAGAATAATTTCAAAACTACTGGATGGAATTTAATAAAACTTCATACTATGATACAACACATTGAGAGGAAATGCAGTGAACAAGAACCATAACTCTACTTTAGCTTATAACTGATTTATTGCCATTCTGTACATTTTCCTGTTCATAGAATAATTTTCATCGCCCTTTCTCACATTCAGTGATAGTTCTAGTTTATATTTTGGTTATTTGCATGCACCACATGTTCTACCTTTTATCAATAGAAAGGGTTTTATCATTATAATATTATGATAGATATTTTGACAATTCTAAGTTATAATGGTTTTTAGCTCTACTGGCCCCAGAAGAGCTTATGTTGTGGTGTGGTGTCCGTCGTCCGTGCGTCCGTAAACAATTGCTTGTGAACGCGATACAGTCTTCAGTTTTAATTGTATCTCAATCAAACTTATATAGTAGTTAGATATCCATGAGAGCTCGGTTCCTTTCGCAAACCAGCCAGATCTGCCCATGCAAAACTGGATTATGGCCTTTGAAATTGTCAAAATTGCTATAATAGAGCTTGTGAACA
Organism: Serripes groenlandicus; assembly: GCA_031761405.1. Taxonomy (NCBI): domain Eukaryota; kingdom Metazoa; phylum Mollusca; class Bivalvia; order Cardiida; family Cardiidae; genus Serripes; species Serripes groenlandicus. Next base: position 407,244 of record JASEVX010000129.1, on the reverse strand, counting down.
CAATAGAGGCTCCATTTACTATCTAATTTTCACCAAACTTACACAGTAGTTAGGTATCCATGAGAGCTTGGTTCCTTTTGCAAACCATCCAGATCCGGCCATGCAAGACTGGATTATGACCTTGGAATTGTCGAAATTCTTATAATAGAACTTGTGAACACAATAGAGGCTTTTTTTAGGATCTGATCTTTACCAAACTTAAATAGTAGTTGAATATTGATGAGAGCTCGGTTCCTTTCGAAAACCAGCCTGATGTGCCCTTGCATGCCTGGATTATGGCCCTTGAAATTGTCAAAATTACTATAATACAGCTTGTGAGCCTCCATTTTCTATCCGATCTTCACCAAACTTAGATAGTAGTTAAATATTGATGAGAGCTCGGTTCCTTTTGCAAACCAGCCAGATCCGCCAATGCAAGACTGTATTATGGCCCTTGGAATTGTCAAAACTGCTATAATAGAGCTTGTGAATACAATAGAGGCCCCATTTACTCTCCGATCTTCACCAAACTTAGATAGTAGTTAAATATTGATGAGAGCTCGGTTCCTTTTGCAAAACAGCCAGATCCGCCCATGCAAGACTGGATTATGGCCCTTGAAATTTTCAAAATTGCTATCATAGAGCTTATGAACACAATAGAGCTTCCATTTACTATCTGATCTTCACCAAACTTAGATAGTAGTTAAATAATGATAAGAGCTTGGTTCCTTTCACAAACCAGCCAGATCCGCCCATGCAAGACTTGATTATGGCCCATGAAATTGTCAAAATTGCTATAAAACAGCTTGTGAACACAATAGAGCCTTTATTTACTATCCAATCTTCATCATACATACATGCTCTGGGTTGGAAATGACCAAAGAACCATCCCAGTAGAGCATAGGCCCTCATGGGCCTCTTATTGTCTGAACGCGACGAAGTAGCGAAAGTGAGACTAAGTAGTTGCTTTTCCGCCTTTGATTGCAGTCAAACATTTGCATTTAGCTTAATTTTTAGCTCCACTGGCTGAAAGCCAGTCGAGCTTATGTCATGGCGAATTGTCCGCCATGCGTGCGTCTGTGCGTGCGTTAACTTTTTCCTTTAAACGACTTCTTCTCCCTAACCACTTGGCCAATTTGGTTGAAACTTCATAGGAAGCATCCTCTCAATGTCCTCTCTGAAATTCCTTCAAATGTTTTTGATCCATCCATAATTCTGGTTTCCATGGCAATAGTGAAAACTATAACAGGGGGCGGGTCTATTTTGCCTTATATAGCTATAGTGAAAACTTAAAAAATCTTCTTCTCCGGAAGTGTTCAGTCGATTTTCAAATAATTTTGTAGAAATGTTCATTGGCTGACCCTCTATCAGATTCCTTCAAGCCTTGTTGATTGGTAAAAAAACATGGCCACCAGAGGGCGGGCTATTTTGCCTATATGGTTATAGTGAAAACTTCTCCTCCGAAAGTATCTGGCCGATTTTCAAATAATTTTGTAGAAATGTTCCTTGGGTAACCCTTTATTAGATTCCTTCAAGAAATGTTGATTGGTTGAAAAACATGGCCGCTAGGGGGCGGGGCTATTTTGCCTTATATAGCTATAGTGAAAACTTAAAAAATCTTCTTCTCCGAAAGTGTTCAGCCGATTTTCAAATAATTTTGTAGAGATGTTCCTTGGCTGACCCTCTATCAGATTCCTTCAAGCCATGTTGATTGGTAAAAAAACATGGCCGCAAGAGGGCGGGGCTATTTTGCCTTATAACGAAGAGAAAACTTAAAGCTTAAAGGGCCGACTTGGCTATAAATTAGCTCCCAGAGAAGTGTGGTTTTCCCTGACATTAATGCTCATTTTATCAGAATGTTTATGTCATTTCAATGATTGGGTCATTACCAGGCACATGCTAAGGCAATACTGCTGGACATGGTTGCTCACTGACCATCTGGGTTTATCTCAGAGAATAAACATAAATATAAGGCAATTCTGAATGTGATAATTGTAATTTATTTATTTTTAACTGTAAATGTCTGCGCATATATATTTATTTATATATATAAACAAATGGACAAAGAATAATTTACAATAAATATACATGTATATACAGTAAATGTATTAACAATAAATTACATATAGATTTACTTCATTGAAAGATGATAACAATATACATGTATAATGAATTATAATATACAGTGATTATACTTTAGAAATATAATAAGTGACCCCCTTACGGAAATTGGGTACATTGTCAGTGTATTATCAGTGTATTGTCATGTTCTTGCCAGCTAAACTTCAGCTTTTTCCAGTCAGTTATCAGTCTATTACCCGATCTGACATTACACTGATTCAGTCTGATGTCAGTTGAATACCAGGTTATTGTAAGTCATGCAGTTAGTGTATTACCAGCAAAAAGCATTTTTTTGTCAGATCAAATAATGCATACATTTTTAGAGTTATAATTGAGACATTAAATTGTTGCATTTTCTTCAAATTTGAAGAGTTCCTCACAAGAATAAACTGACAGCACACAAACAACAAACTGACATTAAAATATTGTCTGGCAACACAATGACATCACACTAGATTTTGGCCTTTTTAGTCTATTGCTAGGGTATAACCAGTCTATCGTCAGATTTTACATGACATTAAATGTTAAACCACCTGACAATGCACTGACATTATATTTACACTGGTTTCGCACTGACAGCATCCTGGCTGGCTGTAACAATATCACTGGCAACACAATGACATGACACAAACAATAGCTGGGAATTAAAAAAAAAAAATCAGTTGTTGACAACACACTGACATAACATCAACGGCCCAGATGGCCCTATATCAATAACCTAAATGATAGTATAGAAGCAAGTGACGAACCAAAGTTCTACACAGATTGTTAGTCCTTGTATACATTTCAAAGAGGAGTGTGAAGTTGTTTGGAGGGTAGATATCTTTCCCTATCATATAGTCCTGTTCTATTTGCTCTCCTTTGGTGGCTATACTGTCTTATCGTTCATGACTTTTATTCCACAATACATTTTTTGATGTCTTCTTTGGCTTCCTCCAATAAGCAGGTGTTAATGAATTCTTTAAAAAATCCTCAACTTTTTTATGGCTCTGGCTGAGGTAACTCAAAGCTTTTACAACTAATTTCGGTGCCTGCATGCTTCATTTAATGTTTATTTTGTCTGAATTTATCACTTAGATGTGTAGAAAAGTTATTTACAAGTCACTATTCACAAACTATTTGGTTGCAATCCATGACAGACCAGTGTTTTGCGAAAACATTGCTGAAATTTAACCATCACATGTCATTAAAATCGTCCATTTTGAAAAATGTTGTTGTTGTTGTTATTGTTGTTTTTTCTTGCCAGTGCATTGTCAGTGTACAAGTTTGTTGAACAAATGTAACACATGTTATTTATTACCATTTAATGTCCTTCTTCTGTCAGTTAATATTCAGATACTACAGTCACATTAGATTCAAAGTTTGTTATTGTCAGGCTAATGTCAAGTCTGTTTTTCTTCACATGCTTGTGTCAGGTTATTGTCAGTGTGTAGTCATACGACCTTTTGCAACATATTCTTATCAGTCTATAACCAGTTGTACCAACAGTCTGATGTCAGAAATTGGCAATAGACTGAAAGTTTCTGTCAGTGTATTTCCAGAAAAAAAATCAATCATACCAGTGTGAAACACAATAGATCTCAGTGTGTTGTCAGAGAGTATTTTTTGAAGACAGTTAGATGTCAGTGTAGTGTTTGCTAATTACCAGTTTATCGGAAGTGTGTTGTCAGAAACTGCTTTTCGTAAGGAGGCTAATCAAATACAGCATTCAACTCAACACTAATATTATGCTCAAAATGTTACAAAAAAGTTGCATTACTTCATGATTTTTTTTTAAATGTGACACACATACCATAACATCATAATAACAGTCATGCTGAATAGTTTACATTTGTGTATTTATTATTGTTCTTTGTGAATATTATTAAAATTTAAAAAGTGGAGATTCAGAGTTCAACTTTTGTTTTCTCTCAGAAATATTTATACAGTGTTACATGCTTGGTGTGAATTTTCTACATGTAATAACACTCACTTGATTCCGAAAACTGACCGTAAGTTAATTGCTCCGCTGCAGTTCATGCTGGGGTAATGGCCATTAAATTTCGCTGTTGTAGCTGTTAGCAGATAACTGATAAAAGTTGCCTGGAGAACCGAGTCGGCCCTTTAAGAGAAAACTTAAAAAATCTTCTTCTCCGAAAGTGTCTGGCTGATATTCAAATAATTTTGTAGAAATGTTCCTAGGCGACCCTCTATCAGATTCCTTCAAGCCATGTTGATTGGTTGAAAAATATGGCTACCAGGGGGTGGGGCTATTTTGCCATATATGGCTTTAAAGAAAACTTAAAATATCCTCTCCTCCAAAAGTGTCAGGCCAATTTTCAAATAATTTTGAAGAAACATTCCTTGGGTGACACTCTACACGATTCCTTTAAGCCATGGTGGTTGGTAAAAAACATGACCACCAGGGGGCAGGGCTGTTTGGAAATTTGATTTTTGCCTTATGGCCGTGGAGCGATACTGGCCCTCTTGGGCCTCTTGTTAAATATCGTATTTTATCTTCACTGGCTTTCGAGCTTATGTCTTGACAAATTGTCCGTCGTGCGTGGATGCATAAACCTTTTTAGCTCACCTATGCACGAAGTGCAAGGTGAGCTATTGTGATCACATTTTGTCCGGCGTCCGTCCGTCGTGCGTCGTCAACATTTCAGCTTGTTAACACTCTAAAGGCTACATTTTGCATCCAATCTTCATGAAAGTGTATCAGAACATTCATCTCCATCAAATCTTGGACAGGTTCGAAACTGGGCCATATGAGGTCAAAAACGAGGTCACTAGGTCAAATTGAAGGAAAATCTTGTTAACACTCTGGAGGCCACATTTTCAACTTGAGCATGTTGAAACTTTATCAGAATGTTTGTCTTGATGATATGTAGGTCAAGTTCGAACATGGGTCACGTCGGGTCAAAAAGTAGGTCACTAGGTCAAATTGAAAGAAAATCTTGTTAACACTCCAGAGGCCGCAATTTTTGTTTCAGCAATTTGAAATTTTGTCAGAATGTTTGTATTAAAAATATCTAGGTCAAGTTCGAATATGGGTTGTGCCGGCTCAAAAACTAGGTCACTAGGTCAAATTGAAGGAAAATGTTGTTAACACTTTGGATGCCGCATTTTTTGCCTCAGCAGCTTGAAATTTGGTCAGAATGTTTGTCTTAAAGATGTCTAGTTCAAATATGGGTCATATTGGGTAGAAACTAGGTCACTAGGCCAAATTGAGGGAAAATCTTGTTAACTCTGTAGAAGCCGCATGTTTTGCTTCAGCGGCTTAGAATGTTTGTCTAAATGATATCTAGGCCAAGTTCGGATATGGGTCATGCCGGGTTAAAAACTAGGTCACTAGGCCAAATTGAAGGGTAATCTTGTTAACACTCTGGATACTGCATTTTTAGCTCACCTATGCACGAAGTGCAAGGTGAGCTATTGTGATCACATTTTGTCCGGCGTCCGTCCGTCGTCCGTCGTCCGTCGTCCATCGTCAACAATTGAGCTTGTTAACACTCTACGGGCTACATTTTGCATCCAATCTTCATGAAAATTTATCAGAACGTTCATCTCCATAAAATCTTGGACAAGTTCGAAACTGGGCGATATGAGGTCAAAAACTAGGTCACTAGGTCGAATTGAAGGGAAATCTTGTTAACACTCTGGAGGCCACATTTTCAACTTGAGCATATTGAAACTTTATCAGAATGTTTGTCTTGATGATATGTAGGTCAAGTTCGAACATGGGTCACGTTGTGTCAAAAAGTAGGTCACTAGGTCAAATTGAAGGAAAATCTTGTTAACACTCCAGAGGCCGCAATTTTTGCTTGAGCAGTTTGAAATTTTGTCAAAATGTTTGTCTTAAAAATATCTAGGTCAAGTTCGAATATGGGTTATGCCGGGTCAAAAACTAGGTCACTAGGTCAAATTGAAAGAAAATCTTGTTAACACTTTTGATGCCGCATTTTTTGATGCAGCAGCTTGAAATTTAGTCAGAATGTTTGTCTTAAATATATCTAGGTCAAGTTCAAATATGGGTCATATTGGGTCAGAAACTAGGTCACCAGGCCAAATTGAGGGAAAATCTTGTTAACTCTGTAGAAGCCGCATGTTTTGCTTCAGCGGCTTGAAATTTGTTCAAAAACTAGGTCACTAGCCCAAATTGAAAGAAAATCTTTTTTACACTTTGGATGCCGCATGTTTTGTTTCAGCAGCTTGAAATTTTGTCAGAATGTTGTCTTAAAGATATCTAGTTCAAGTTCAAATATGGGTCATATTGGATCAGAAACTAGGTCACTAGGCCAAATTGAGGGAAAATCTTGTTAACTCTGTAAAAGCTGCATTTTTTGCTTCAGCAATTTTAAATTTGGTCAGAATGTTTGTATAAATGATATCTAGGCCAAGTTCGGATATGGGTCATACCGGGTTAAAAACTAGGTCACTAGACCAAATTGAAGGGTAATCATGTTAACACTCTGGATACTGCTTTTTTAATTTCAGCATGATAAAACTTTATCAGAATGTTTTTCTTGATGATATGTAGGCCAAGTTTGAATATGGGTCATGCTGGATCAAAAACTAGGTCACTAGATCAAATTGAAGGAAAATCTTGTGAACACTTTGGATGCCGCATTGTTTGCTTCAGCAGCTTGAAATTTGGTCAGAATGTTTGTCTGAATTATATCTAGGTCAAGTTCAAATATGGGTCATATTGGATCAGAAACTAGGTCAATAAAGGAAAATATTGTTCAAACTCCGGAGGCCGCATTTTTACTTTGAGCAAGTTGAAACTTAGTCAGAATGTTGTCTTGATGATATCTAGTCCATGTTGGAATATGGGTCATATCAGGTAAAAAATATAGATCACTAGGCCAAATGAAGGAAAGTATTGTTAACACTGTGGAGGTTGCATTCAGAATAATTGTCTTGATGTGTTTTGCATTGCAGTACATTGTATAATTAAGGTGAGCGATCCAGGGCCATCATGGCCCTCTTGTTAATTTTAGCATGATGAAACTTTTATCAGAATGTTTTTCTTGATGATATGTAGGCCAAGTTCGAATATGGGACATGCTGGATCAAAAACTAGGTCACTAGATCAAATTGAAGGAAAATCTTGTTAACACTTTGGATGCCGCATTTTTTGCCTCAGCAGCTTGAAATTTGGTCGGAATGTTTGTCTTAAAGATGTCTAGGTCAAGTTCAAATATGGGTCATATTGCGTGAGAAACTAGGTCACTAGGCCAAATTGAGGGAAAATCTTGTTAACTCTGTAGAAGCCGCATGTTTTGCTTCAGCGGCTTAACATTTTTAGCTCTACTGGCCAAAGGCCAGAAGGGCTTATGTCGTGGCGATTTGTCCGTCGTGCGTCCGTCCGTCTGTAAACAATTTCTTGTTAGCACGATACAGTCTTCACTTTTGATTGTATCTCAACTAAACTTATATAGTAGTTAGATATCTATGAGAGCTTGGTTCCTTTCGAAAACCAGCCAGATCCGTCCATGCATGACTGGATTATGGCCCTTGAAATGGTCAAAATTGCTATAAAAGAGCTTGTTAACACGATAGTCTTCTTTTTTTATTGTATCTCAACCAAACTTATACAGTAGTTAGATATCCATGAGAGCTTGGTTCCTTTCGAAAACCAGCCAGATCCGCCCATGCATGACTTGATTATGGCCCTTGAAATGGTCAAAATTGCTATCATAGAGCTTATGAACACAATAGAGCTTCCATTTACTATCTGATCTTCACCAAACTTAGATAGTAGTTAAATAATGATAAGAGCTTGGTTCCTTTCACAAACCAGCCAGATCCGCCCATGCAAGACTTGATTATGGCCCATGAAATTGTCAAAATTGCTATAAAACAGCTTGTGAACACAATAGAGCCTTTATTTACTATCCAATCTTCATCATACATACATGCTCTGGATTGGAAATGACCAAAGAACCATCCCAGTAGAGCATAGGCCCTCATGGGCCTCTTATTGTCTGAACGCGACGAAGTAGCGAAAGTGAGACTAAGTAGTTGCTTTTCGGCCTTTGATTGCAGTCAAACATTTGCATTTAGCTTAATTTTTAGCTCCACTGGCTGAAAGCCAGTCGAGCTTATGTCATGGCGAATTGTCCGCCATGCGTGCGTCTGTGCGTGCGTTAACTTTTTCCTTTAAACGACTTCTTCTCCCTAACCACTTGGCCAATTTGGTTGAAACTTCATAGGAAGCATCCTCTCAATGTCCTCTCTGAAATTCCTTCAAATGTTTTTGATCCATCCATAATTCTGGTTTCCATGGCAATAGTGAAAACTATAACAGGGGGCGGGTCTATTTTGCCTTATATAGCTATAGTGAAAACTTAAAAAATCTTCTTCTCCGGAAGTGTTCAGTCGATTTTCAAATAATTTTGTAGAAATGTTCATTGGCTGACCCTCTATCAGATTCCTTCAAGCCTTGTTGATTGGTAAAAAAACATGGCCACCAGAGGGCGGGCTATTTTGCCTATATGGTTATAGTGAAAACTTCTCCTCCGAAAGTATCTGGCCGATTTTCAAATAATTTTGTAGAAATGTTCCTTGGGTGACCCTTTATTAGATTCCTTCAAGAAATGTTGATTGGTTGAAAAACATGGCCGCTAGGGGGCGGGGCTATTTTGCCTTATATAGCTATAGTGAAAACTTAAAAAATCTTCTTCTCCGAAAGTGTTCAGCCGATTTTCAAATAATTTTGTAGAGATGTTCCTTGGCTGACCCTCTATCAGATTCCTTCAAGCCATGTTGATTGGTAAAAAAACATGGCCGCAAGAGGGCGGGGCTATTTTGCCTTATAACGAAGAGAAAACTTAAAGCTTAAGAGAAAACTTAAAAAATCTTCTTCTCCGAAAGTGTCTGGCTGATATTCAAATAATTTTGTAGAAATGTTCCTAGGCGACCCTCTATCAGATTCCTTCAAGCCATGTTGATTGGTTGAAAAATATGGCTACCAGGGGGTGGGGCTATTTTGCCATATATGGCTTTAAAGAAAACTTAAAATATCCTCTCCTCCAAAAGTGTCAGGCCAATTTTCAAATAATTTTGAAGAAACATTCCTTGGGTGACACTCTACACGATTCCTTTAAGCCATGGTGGTTGGTAAAAAACATGACCACCAGGGGGCAGGGCTGTTTGGAAATTTGATTTTTGCCTTATGGCCGTGGAGCGATACTGGCCCTCTTGGGCCTCTTGTTAAATATCGTATTTTATCTTCACTGGCTTTCGAGCTTATGTCTTGACAAATTGTCCGTCGTGCGTGGATGCATAAACCTTTTTAGCTCACCTATGCACGAAGTGCAAGGTGAGCTATTGTGATCACATTTTGTCCGGCGTCCGTCCGTCGTGCGTCGTCAACATTTCAGCTTGTTAACACTCTAAAGGCTACATTTTGCATCCAATCTTCATGAAAGTGTATCAGAACATTCATCTCCATCAAATCTTGGACAGGTTCGAAACTGGGCCATATGAGGTCAAAAACGAGGTCACTAGGTCAAATTGAAGCGAAATCTTGTTAACACTCTGGAGGCCACATTTTCAACTTGAGCATGTTGAAACTTTATCAGAATGTTTGTCTTGATGATATGTAGGTCAAGTTCGAACATGGGTACCCCCTGCCGGTGGGGGTTAGAATACGCCGGCTGTCCGTCCTACAAGGGGTAGAAGTCCCCTAATGGACCCGCCTGTTTGCCGTGGGTGGATACTCGTAAGCAGGAAACGAGGATCCTGGCAGTTGAGGGAAGCGCAGGGATCTCCGGCTTTCCAACACACTGCTTTGGCCTCTGCTTCGGTGTAAACGGGAGCCTAGATGAGCCCGATCTAGTGCAAACGGCTGGTCATATATTAGATTTAGGCACACTTTTTCTTTTCTTACAAATACATGTATGTTAACTGTAAGGGTGTTAAAATGTCATAAATATCTGTGCATGTATCTACGTATAAGTTTGTTTTTTTCACTTGAAAATATTCCATCCGATCGTTTCTTTCATTTCATATACACCAACTTTATATTATATGTGTCATATTTAATTTGCATAAAGTTTACAGTTTATTGTGCCTCGTCTTTTATAGGCTAATGGGCTAATTGGGTGTCGCAGATGTTTTGGTCGGGGGCACTGACTTGCATGGCGGATCCCTGATATGGGGGACACATCCATGTTCTTCCTTGTCGCGCTAACTTATTTGCGGTATCTAGTTATACCATCTGTGGACCCCTGACACGAGGAGCTGGATTTCCGCTCCATATATCGTGTTCCCTTGTTGGACTCCGTGGCGGGTGGGGGCCGCGGTTGACGAAAAATAAAAACTTGGATATGTATCCTCAAACCAAAAAACGCACTTGTACTGAAATGGACTCGGACTCCGATATCGACAAACAAAATGGCAACACTTCAAACCCTTCATTCCCCCGATTCTTATTGATTGAATCAAATTTGCCTGAACAAGCTATAACTTCCCTTTCACCTTTCGTCATTCAGAAATGCCTTCTTTCTCTTGCTGGTTTACCTAAGTCTGTTAAAAAATTGAAATCAGGTGCTCTCTTCATTGAAGTTGAGAAGAAAGCACATGCAGACAACCTCTTAAAATTAAAAACCTTTTTCAATATCTCTGCCAAATGCTCTGCCCATAATACTCTTAATACGTCAAAAGGAATTATAAGATGCCCAGATCTTGCAGGAGTTTCTGAGGAGGAAATTGCTTCTGAACTGGCCGGCCAACTGGTCGTCCATGTCAGAAGGATGACTTCCTACAGGGACAGTATCAAGAGACCAACAAACACCTTGGTGCTAACATTCAATACAGCCATTTTGCCAAGATCCCTTAAAGTTGGATACTTGAATGTCCCTGTTGACATGTACATCCCTAACCCATTGCAATGTTACACCTGTTATAAGTATGGCCATCATGAATCAAAATGCCGAAAAACTACAGAAGAAAAGGTTTGCCGTCGTTGCACTGCGTTATGTTCAGAACATGATGCAGATGTGAATGAATGTAAAAATGCACTTAAATGTTCAAACTGTGGTGGTGAGCATTATTCTACCTCCCGCTCCTGCCTTGTGTGGAAACGGGAGAAGGAGATTGTTACCGTCAAGTGTAAAGAAGGTCTTTCTTTTCCTGAGGCGAAGAAAATTGTTGAAACCCGATTCAATTTGACTGTTTCATATGCTAATGTCACCAAAAACAACTCAGGACCAACTACTATCAGGCCTGTTGTCAATACACCGCCACCCTCACAAGAATGTACTACATGCCATCGCCTTTTGAAGATTCTATCTCAAAAGTTTCCTGACATCAGTTTACAGTTAAAAGCAATTATGTCAAATGAACAGCCCTCTACTTCTATCCTTTCTTCATTACCATCAATGAACAAAGACACCTGTAGCAATACTGCATCTTCTTCGAAAGAAAATGAGTCTTCTTCTAAACAAATTGAGTCTTCTTCTAAAGAAATTAGGTCACCTTCTCCTGGAGGGGTTGAGTCTTCTCCTAGAGAAATTAAATTATCTTCTTCTGGAGAGATTGAGTCTTCTCCTGGAGGGATTGGGTCCTCTTCCAGGGAAGTTGATTCTTCAAAAGGAAAGGAATCTTCTAAAGTTGTAAAAAATAATTCAAACCATACAAGTAAATCACCTGATACGAAAAAATCTTCAATTATTTCACTTAAACCAAACCAACAAAACAAACCAAAGTTAAAATTACACTCAAAGCCCGATTCTGAAGGCTTCGAAAAACAAAAAACTAAAAAAAATAAGGTCCAATTAGATAGAGCTAGTGACTCTAAACCTAAAATTACAAATCGTTATCAGACATTGGATGACATGGAGACACAGGAAACTGAGCCTCCGAGTCCATGGTCGGGTACAACAGATGACTGGAATCAAAACATTGATTCCTGGCATAATGCGATACCTGAAATCAAAATTTGTGAACCTGTATCGAAATGAATTCCATAATCCAGTGGAACTGTCGTGGATTTAAAGCCAATTTTGAAGAATTGTCTCAATTAGTTAATGAAAAGAAACCAGTAGCTTTATGCTTACAAGAAACATTTTTAAAAGATAATGATAGTCTTTCTCTTAAATATCATTCATGTTATCATAAAACTTCCGACGCAAGTGCTCGAGCTTGTGGTGGGGTAGCAATATGTGTTAACAACTCTGTTCCCCATAGCTTAGTCTCACTTACTACAACTCTGCAGGCAACTGCGGTAGGAATTTCATTGGGCAAAACAATTACCCTATGTTCTTTGTATCTTCCGCCAAGTCAGCCTCTTGATACCGACAAGCTGGTTGAGCTTGTCAGTCAGCTTCCGACACCTTTTATGATAGTTGGTGACTTCAATTCACACAATAAGTTGTGGGGATGTAGTGACACCAATAACAAAGGCCAAATATTAGAAGATTTTATTTTTAAACATGACCTTTGTATTTTGAATAATAAATCTCACACCTATCTGCATCCTGCTACTGGTTCTTACTCATCTCTTGATCTTTCTATTTGTAGTCCTGATATATTTGTTGACTTTAAGTGGAAGGTGGAAGACGACCTTCATGGAAGTGATCATTTCCCTATAATTATCACTGAAACCGGGCCATCTGTCCAGGGGCGACCGAGACGATGGAGGCTCCACAAAGCGAACTGGAATTTATTCCAGATGCGATGTGAACGTTCCATTAATCCGGATGCTTTCTTGGAATGTGATGACCCTACACAACTATTTACATCTTTAATGTATCAGGCTGCTAAAGAGGCAATTCCCCAAACTTCGACAAATCCAAAGCACCCTCGCAAACCTTGGTTTGATGAAGATTGCAAAAAGGCTATAGGAACACGCAAATCGGCTTTAAGGCAGTTTAACCTGAGGCCAACCCATCAAAATCATGTATACTTTAAAATAGCTAGAGCAAAAGCTCGTAAAACTATTAAGCACAGTAAACGTGCGTCTTGGAGACAGTATGTATCTAGATTAAATTCTAGATCGTCTGTCAAAAAGACATGGGACATGATAAGGAAAATAAAAGGAAAGAGCAGTTCGCTTAGTGTGAATCATCTGAACACCTCGGACGGTGTTGCTACTTCAAAGAAGGATATTGCCGATACGTTGGCAGATTCCTTTGCACAGAAGTCGTCCTCTTCAAACTATTCTCCAAAGTTTCAAAAATTTCAACAGCAGAGGGAGAAACGGAAAATTAACTTTAAATCGAAAAATGAAGAGGCCTATAATAAAGCTTTTACGTTAAAAGAATTAAAATCGGCTCTAAAGAAGTGCCATGATACCGCTGCGGGTTCAGATGATATACACTATCAACTGATTAAGCATTTACCTTTCCGATCCCTTTCTTGTTTACTTGACGTCTATAATCAGGTTTGGCGAACGGGAAATCTCCCGAGATCTTGGAAAGAGGCCATCGTTATTCCAATTCCCAAGCCTGGTAAAGATACAACTAATCCTGGGAATTATCGTCCTATAGCCTTAACTAGCTGTATATGTAAAACCATGGAAAGAATGGTGAACGACAGACTTGTTTGGTTTCTCGAAAAGAACAAACTTATTACTACTTTCCAGTCTGGTTTTCGTAAACATAGAAGCACAATGGATCATTTGATTCGTTTTGAAACTTTTATTAGAGAAGCATTCATTAAAAAGGAACACGTTGTCTCCGTCTTCTTTGACTTAGAAAGTGCATATGACACTACCTGGAAATATGGTATTATGAATGACCTCTATGATTATGGAATAAGAGGTCGCCTTGCTTTTTTCATTTCTGCTTTTTTAAATGAACGTCAGTTTAAAGTTCGTGTTGGTGATACTTTGTCTGATCCACATGAACAGGAAATGGGTGTTCCCCAGGGATGCATTCTTTCTGTAACACTTTTTAGTGTAAAGATTAATAACATTATCAAATCTGTTAACCCTGGAGTTGAATGTTTTCTATATGTTGATGATTTCTGTATTTGCTACAGATCAAAACATATGCATACAATTGAAAGACAACTGCAACAAGTTTTGAATAATTTGCAAAAATGGTCAAACGAAAATGGCTTTAAATTCTCTAAAAGCAAGACCAAATGTATGCACTTTTGTCAACTTCGTAAACACCACCTAGATCCTGATTTAACACTAGATGGCACTCGTATTGACGTTGTGTCTGAATTTAAATTCCTTGGTCTATTATTCGATCCGAAACTGACTTTTGTTCTTCATATAAATTACCTTAAAAATAAATGCCAGAAGGCTTTAAATCTGTTGCGCGTTGTGTCCCATATGGACTGGGGAGCTGACCGTAAAGTTCTCTTGAGACTTTACAGGTCGTTAATACGATCTAAATTAGATTACGCATGTATTGTTTATGGCTCAGCACGAAAATCATACATTGCATCACTTGATTCCATTCACCATCAGGGTTTACGGCTAGCCCTGGGCGCTTTTCGAACTTCGCCCGTCAAAAGTCTCTATGTAGAAGCCAATGAACCACCCTTATATTTACGTCGACAAAAACTGGCTATGCAGTATCTTTTAAAACTTAAGTCTAACCCTTCAAATCCCACTCATAGAGTTGTTTTTAAACCTTTATACAAGGAATTATTTTTAAAGAAGGAACGGGTAATACCGCCTTTTGGTATTCGTTACGGTCCCGAAGTCGCTAAGCTTGATGTTGATCTTGAGGACATCGCGAGGCAGGAGATTTCAGATTCTTCACCTTGGACTCGAAATAGTCCATCATTCATTTATGATCTTGCGACTGATAAAAAGGCCTGCACAGATCCTATTGTTTTTAAATCCAAGTATATGGAAATTAAAAATACATATTATAACTTTGAGCATATTTATACAGATGGTTCTAAGGACGGAAAAAAGGCTGCTGCCGCTGCAGTTCATGATGGCGATGTGATAACATTTCGGTTGCCAAATAATGCTTCTATATTTTCTGCCGAGTTAAAGGCAATTCATTTGGCTTTGGACCATATTGAATCCGACGGTTATTGGCGATATATTATTTTTACTGACTCATTGTCTGCTATGCAGGCACTTCAGAATGACAAAATAGATAACCCTATTGTTGTTAACCTCCTTTCTAAGTTATCGCGTATTTGTGCAACAGCACATGTGGTGTTTTGCTGGATCCCCAGTCATATGGGCATTCACGGTAATGAACATGCTGACTTGGCAGCAAAGTCTGCTCTTTTACAAGATATTTCACCTTTTAAAATACCTTATTCCGATTTTAAACCTTTAATAAATGTTTTACATCACGATAAGTGGCAAAGTGATTGGAATGAGCAAGTAAATAATAAACTGCACTCGATCAAGTCAGTACTTGGTGAGTGGCTGCCGGCTTATAGATCCTGTCGCCGAGAAGAAATTGACCTTGCTCGTTTACGCATTGGGCACACATGGTTAACTCATGCGTACTTACTGAAGGGTGAGGAAGCACCTCAGTGTATTCCATGTTTTACACAACTTTCAATACAACACATTCTTCTGGAATGTGCTGATTTCGCTCCAATACGTGATAGATTTTTCAGGGCTCAAAGTATGCGTCAGCTCTTTGAGTCTGTCAAACCTGAACTTCTATTTGATTTCCTTAGGGAAATTAATATTTTTAATAAAATATGATTATTTCTTAAATCGTGCTTTTGCACAATCGTGCTTTTGCACATGCATTTTCTCAGATATTGTTTATCTTTATGTTAAGTATTACATAGTAGTGTTTGGCTTCTTTGCCTAAATTCTGTTTTACATTGTTTTACATGTCGTTTTATATTAATGTTAAATATCGCGTACATCATGTTTGATTGTTTTGTCTAATAAACTGGTTAGTTATATTTCAATTTTAATCATTTCATAATTTACAGTAAGTAAATTATTAAGCGCCCAAAATGACCTTAGTTGTCGACGGGCCTTAAAACACCATTCATTCATTCATTCGAACATGGGTCATGTCGGTTCAAAAAATAGGTCACTAGGTTGAATTGAAGGAAAATCTTGTTAACACTCTGGAGGCCACATTTTCAACTTGAGCATGTTGAAACTTTATCAGAATGTTTGTCTTGATGATATGTAGGTCAAGTTCGAACATGGGTCACGTCGGGTTAAAAAGTAGGTCACTAGGTCAAATTGAAAGAAAATCTTGTTAACACTCCAGAGGCCGCAATTTTTGCTTCAGCAATTTGAAATTTTGTCAGAATGTTTGTATTAAAAATATCTAGGTCAAGTTCGAATATGGGTTGTGCCGGCTCAAAAACTAGGTCACTAGGTCAAATTGAAGGAAAATGTTGTTAACACTTTGGATGCCGCATTTTTTGCCTCAGCAGCTTGAAATTTGGTCAGAATGTTTGTCTTAAAGATGTCTAGTTCAAATATGGGTCATATTGGGTAGAAACTAGGTCACTAGGCCAAATTGAGGGAAAATCTTGTTAACTCTGTAGAAGCCGCATGTTTTGCTTCAGCGGCTTAGAATGTTTGTCTAAATGATATCTAGGCCAAGTTCGGATATGGGTCATGCCGGGTTAAAAACTAGGTCACTAGGCCAAATTGAAGGGTAATCTTGTTAACACTCTGGATACTGCATTTTTAGCTCACCTATGCACGAAGTGCAAGGTGAGCTATTGTGATCACATTTTGTCCGGCGTCCGTCCGTCGTCCGTCGTCCGTCGTCCATCGTCAACAATTGAGCTTGTTAACACTCTACGGGCTACATTTTGCATCCAATCTTCATGAAAATTTATCAGAACGTTCATCTCCATAAAATCTTGGACAAGTTCGAAACTGGGCGATATGAGGTCAAAAACTAGGTCACTAGGTCGAATTGAAGGAAAATCTTGTTAACACTCTGGAGGCCACATTTTCAACTTGAGCATATTGAAACTTTATCAGAATGTTTGTCTTGATGATATGTAGGTCAAGTTCGAACATGGGTCACGTTGGGTCAAAAAGTAGGTCACTAGGTCAAATTGAAGGAAAATCTTGTTAAAGGGATATGCTCCCAAATGAAATTTAAATAAAATGTTGCTGAAATTTTGTTAAAGTGACCTTTAAACCTTTATAAAAAAAATAAAAAAATAAAAATAAGGGGTCACCAGGTTTTTTTTTTTTTTACAGGCTCTAGAAAATATGAGGTTTTATATATTTTGCTACATTATAATTTACGAAAAATGAAATATTCTATTAAGACTAGAGATGTCTACTTTCAGATATTTTTTGCAAGTTTCCATGGTCTGACCAATATGACATAACATAATCATCATATCTTAGTCTAAAAAAGTCAGTTTTGAAGCAAAATTTGGAAGAAATTGCAAAAAATAAACAAATGACCAACTTTGACAAGAGTGTCCACTGTCATGAAAATTATGGATTTTTCGAACAAATTATGCATTAAAACCATTATTTTTTTTTAACTACAAATAAGAACTTGTTCTTACTTGATAATGAGCAAGATTATTTCATTAGCTTTCCATAAATGTAAAGAAATATATGTGTCACCGTGCTTATTTTCAAAATAATCAGAAAAATAAACATGTATGTTACAAACAAATTTTACAAAAAATGGTCAAATCAAGATAAAATTCAATGGCAATACTGGGACTAGTTTTAGCTGTTTATAGCTGACAAAGAATAATCCAATGTAGGCTCATATTTGTAAATGTATCTTGACAGAGTGTGGCAAATATATTGACTTTTCCCCATAATTGACAGTTGATGCACCATGACTTTTGAACACATAGTGAGAAAAGGTGAAATTGCTTATAATGAGGAATTTAACCTTTTCTGAATATGCTTTTGACTCTTCATTAACCTGTATATATATATATATATTATATATATATGGAAAATCTCCCAAATTCATGACATACATATTGAGTAGATTTCCAAACATTGTGTTAACCCTTTAACTCATATAGACGCTTTCTGACGCCTCTGCAGCAGACGGCTTTTTGAAAACATAGTGAAAAAATAGGAAATTGCTCAAAACAAGTAATTTCTCCTTTTGCCACAAAGTTTTCCACTTTTATAGTCATAGGTAATCCATTGAATTATAGAGATATTCCTTTTTTTGACAAAATATGTTCAAAGTCGTCTGCTGCAGAATTGTTGTATGAGGGAAAGAGTTAAAAGGAGAAAATTGCTCATTTGAGCAATTTCTTCTTTTGTCACAAAGTTTTCAAAATTCGTCTGCCGAGCCCCGGTAGCTCAGTCGGTATCGACGCGGGCTGTCAATACAGGGGTTGTGAGTTTGAATCCAGGCTCGGCCAACTTTCTTTCCGACGATTGACAAAAGTCAATGCAACATGCGTCATTCGTCTTCCACCAATGGGCTTAGTCTATGTGGAAAAGCAGCCAGTTGCTTGGGAAGATTGTTGTGTGGAGTACTGGTGTGAGAAAACCAGGAAATGCATGAGTAGGTGAACTGGCCGCTGTGATATAACTGAGAAATTGTTAAAAACGGTGTTAAACCCCAAACAATCAATCAATCAAAATTCGTCTGCTACAGAGGTGTAAGAATGCGGCTACAAGTGTGAAAGGGTTATAAAACAAGAGGCCCATGAGGGCCTATGCTCTACTGGGATGGTTCTTAGGTCATTTTCAATCCAGAGCATGTATGTATGGTGAAGATCGGATAGGAAAAGGAGGCTCTATTGTGTTCACAAGCTGTGTGATAGCAATTTTGATAGTAAATGGAGCCTCTATTGTGTTCACAAGCTCTATTATAGCAATTTTGACAATTTCAAGCGCCATAGAACCGAGCTCTCATGGATATCTAACTACTGTATAAGTTTGATTGAGATACAATCAAAAGTGAAGACTGTATGGTGTTAACAAGCTCTTTTATAGCAATTTTGACCATTTCAAGGGCCATAATCCAGTCATGCATTGGCGGATCTGGCTGGTTTTCGAAAGGAACCGAGCTCTCATGGATATCTAACTACTGTATAAGTTTGGTTGAGATACAATCAAAAGAATACTGTATCGTGTTAACAAGAAATTGTTTATGGACGGACGGACGGACGCATGCACGGACAACGGACAAATTGCCACGACATAAGCCCTTCTGGCCTTTGGCCAGTAGAGCTAAAAACTATTCAAGATATGAAAATAAATAATAAAAATTCTGGAAGTTTAAACATTTTTCTATTGCAGTAGATAAAAATATCTTAATATACTACAGGTTTTGATAATATTTTACCCTTATGAAAAATGTCAGTATATTCTATGTTCCTGGTAGAGCTAAAAAAGCTACACATTTTCTAAAGATGACTGGTGCAGAAAGACAGATATTCATAAATTGTGTGAATAAGTGACTCGAGTTACACCACTTATTTAATAGATTTGAAAACATTGTGTTAAAATTGTCCTTTGAGCAATTTCTTCTTTTGTCACAAAGTTTTCACAATTCGTCTGCTACAAGTGGGAAAAGGTTAAACAAAAAAACAGCTACACATTTTCTAAAGATGACTGGTGCAGGAAGACAGATATTCATAAATTGAGTGAATTATCCTTTTACAAGAAGTGACTCGAGTTTCACCACAGGATTTATCACCAAGTAGATGACTGAGACCTAGTTCACCGTCCTGCTGACATACATACTGAAGGTTTCTGTAGCTAAGTCCAGAACTTGCAATTTTGTAAGAAGTTTGTTTGGAGACAATTTTGTTTTGAATAAGAATATGCAATGTTTCATTGTTACGGGCAGTTTCTTCCTGGAAATCATGCTGCTGAAATCCCCAGTTGGTTGTGAAACTGTGCTTCTGCAAAATGTCAGAGCTTACACTTGTGCATCTGAATAATTTTTCTAGGTTGATCACATCATCAAGGGCATTATGTGCACTGTATTTCTGCTGCAAAATTTTCTCACATAGATATTCCTGCTTATGATTTTCTGAATCAGGATATAGAGATTTGAAGATTGGTAGGGTATCGATGCCACCTAGACAAACTGTGTGAAATTTGGTCTCAAGACTTGTAATTCGAAATGCCCTGATAAGTCTTGGGAAGTCGAATACTTTGAAATTGTGACCCACTAGCACCACTGCACCAATACCACTTATCCAATCCAAAAACAATTCGAGGGAGGCTTTCAGTGGCAATGATAGCACTGGTGAACCATGCAGGAAAAGAACACCTCCTTGGGTCGTCAAACCATTAACTTTTGATGCTGCATATGATATTAGTTTTTTTGGTGTAATGTACTGATTGAAATGTTCCCCATCTGAACAAGCAGCTATTTGTAATATGTCACAATCTTTATACAATGACCCAGTTTCTATATCACAGAAAACTAGATTTTGGGAACAGCTTACTTGTTGTGACTTAGGTGGATGTCTATGAACTGGAATAAAATTGTTTTCATTGTCTGTAATTGTTGCTATTGCAGTTTGGTACGTTTTACCCTCAGTTTTCTCCTTTGCACTTTGCACATGTCTTTTTTTCAATTTATTTTGAAGTTTCCTCAGTTTGTTTTCTCTTTTGTTAGTGTAGAGTTTCTGTCTTTTTCTTTCACTGTCCCTCCTAGTGGCCTCCTCACTATAAATTATGCCTGGTGACAGTAATATCCTTTCATTGATAGTATTAATGTAGCTATTCCCCAAGTTTTTCTGTGCCACTGCGCAACCAACTCTCGAGTTCAAGTTTCCAGAAGCTGAAAAATGGCACCTTTTTGGGGCTTTAGATGCCACCATATTATTGAAGGATTCCACATCTTTAGTTGATCCACCAGGCGCAATTTTCTCAGCATTCTGGGCAAAAACATTAAATACAGCCTCCAAGTCAGAACGTAGTACTTCTCCAGTCAAATCTTTTGGTAATGTTTTGTGTTCATATGTCTCTGGATTTATGGTATGTCTACACCACTCAGAACAATTTTCATGCTCTCCAAAAGAATGAGGTACAATCTGTTGAATGTGTAATTTACACTGCTCTTGATTTCCCTTAGTTTGGGATAAGGCATAGTTGAAGCATTTCTTAAGGTATGCAATAACAATATTACTAAGGCACTTATGTTTCTTTTGTAGTGAAAACAGACTGTTGGTTAAATGTTTGGATGTATGATTTACATCACTCCATTTTGTAATGGTATGGTCCAATTCTCTTCTTACTTTAGCCATTGTTGTTGTGTCGTCATCCATAATTAATGTTTTCACTCTCACACCCTCTTTCTCCACCGATTTGATCAAATCTACTCCAACATCCGATTCCATTGCTTTTGCACTACCTGACCAATTTTTTGAACACTTGTGTGATGGAGTTTTTTCAGTTTCAAAATTACTGCATGTTCGGCAGTCAGATACTCGTATACCAAATGCGCATATTTTACCAGAGGTGTTGCCGATGAGCGTCCCCACACCTGACTTACTGTCATAGGCTCTTCCACTGCCGCGCTTCTGCCAACCCATGTCATACTTGAAGATACCTTCTCTGGAGCTTTCTGAATTACCAGTGGGATTCCTGAAACAAATATAACCTTTTATGACAACACTCATATGAAGGGATATATATAAGGGAGTAAAACCCTTCATCAACACCAAACCCTTACTTACAAATATGAACACTATTCATTTGAAGCTAAAAGTTAATTTACACCTTTTCTGATGCCACCTGTATGCTATGTGTTTCAACAAAGCATTAGTTTTTATAGACGCTTACTAAAGGAACATTTCTACACATTTATCTTGAAATCACCCGAGCACTTTCATAACAAGAGCTGTCGGAGGACAGCATGCTCGACTTTTTTGTGCTTGCCAATAAAACGTTAAAAGATTTTTGTAAGTGTTTAAGCTATATCTCTAATTGTTTTCAAATTTGATTTGGTATGAATAACTTAACCAAATTATTAATTGAAAAAGGGCCATAATTCTTAAACAAAACTTGACAGAGTTATGTACCGTTGTCTGTTGATGGAGGTAATGATGATAAATAAGTAGTGTAAGTGTATAAGCTAAATCACTAATGGTTTTGAAAAAAAGTGGGGTGGTATGAAAAATTTAATCAAAATTCCAAGGTGAAAAATGGCCATAATTCTTACAAAAACATTGGCAGAGTTATGTACTATTGTCTGTTGCTGGAGGTAATGATGGTGAAAAAGTGTTATAAGTTTCAAAGCAATATCTGTATTGGTTTATAAAAAAAGTAAATTGGTACAAAAAACTTAACCAAAATTCTAAGTCAAAAAAGGGCCATAATTCTTACAAAATTCTTGATAGAGTTATGTTCTCTCGTTTGTTGGTAGAAGTAATAATGGTGAATAAGTATTGTAAGTTTCGAATCCATATCTGTAACGGTATTGAAAGGGAATTGGTACAAAAAACTTAACCAAATTTCTAAGTAAACAAGAGGGCCAAGATGGCCCTAAATCGATCACCTAATTGATAGTAAATTAGTAGCAAATATTTAACTGCAAATATCTGGAAAATGTTATCAGGGAGTGCAAATGAAACTGAAAGGAGTGAACACTTCTCAAGAAACAGCTTATCAGTAAAGGCCATTTATATCTTGAAATCTAACAAGAACTTTAATAAGAATGGAATTATAAAGTTTTTGTCATTTTGCACCTTTCCTGATGCCGCCTTGCTGCCCTGTTTTTCAACGAAATTAATATGGCTTCAACAGTTTATTTAGAGGGTCCCTTAAGGAACATTTCTACCAAATTATCTTGCAATCGCACAAGCAGATTATGGAGGAAAAGGATTGTTGGGTATTTTTCTCACTTTCTTATGCCGCAGCAACCAAAGTTCTCAATTGAATTTAAATCTTTGAACAATTTTGAAAGAGGACCACCAAAGAACATTCCTGTGATGTTTGTGGAAATTGGTCTTGCGGTTCAGGAGGAGATTATATTTAAAGCTAAAAGTTAACGCCGACGGACGACGGACAAAAAGTGATCAGAATAGCTCAACTTGAGCCTTCGGCTCAGGTGATCTAATAAAGGGCCATCATTCTTACAAAAACCTCAACAGAGTTATGTACTCTTGTCTGTTGATGGAGATAATGATGGTGAATAAGTGTCGTAAGTTTCAAAGCAATATCTGTTATGGTTTTGTCAAAAAACAGGATTGGTACAAAAACCTTAACCAAGGTGTGACGCCGACGCGAGTAGTATAGCTAGCATTTTCTTCGAAAAGTCGAGCTAAAAATCCAATTTTAAAATAAATTGTCAATTTGCCCCTTTTCTGATTCCGTCTCACATCCATGTTTTTCAACAAATCAATATGGCTTGAACAATTTCTATCGGATTACATTTGAATCTGATAAGCAGATTCAGATGAGAAGAATTTTATAGAATGGCAGTTGTCGCACCTTTCTGATGATGCCTCATTCAAAATACATTATAAAAAGACCAGACAATAATAATTTTTCCACCAGTTCTTTCTAAAATAAATTACAAAACTGAGTTATGATGTTTGATTGATAATTAATTGCATGATAATTGAAAACTCTTTCCAACCTATTTGTACCAAATGACTTCTGATACCATTGTGGTAGATGGAGAAAGTGCTCACAAAGAGCAAATCCTCCGTTAACCACAATGTTTTTACTTCTTTACAATGTTTAAAGATATACTCGCCAATCATGCACCACTCACATTGATAATTGTAGAGGTTTACTTCTTCAGACTTTGGTTCGATCCCCAGTCTGGTCAAACCAAAGACTTTTAAAATGGTAGTTCTGGCTCCCCACATTGGCCTTCAGGGTTGCGGGTTAGCATAATGCCTGACTGGCTGGTTTCAGGATGAACGGACCAGTAGTGCTGATAACTTACCTAGGAAACGCTGTGATATAACTGAACCATTGTTGAAAGCGGCATTAAATACCAATCAATAAATCTTCAGATATTTCTTGGAATCTTTTTAAATCCTTTATTGAAAAAGGAGCACTAATTCAGATATTCTTCTTTAACCCAAATGTTTACTATTCTTTACAGTATTTAAAACTTTGATTGTAAAGAAATGGATGGGTATGTCATATATCTGAAATACTGTTGAAAACCACATAAAACACATGTCAGTGAAGATATCGATTGGTGATAGAAAACTTACTCGCAAAGATCACCTTCCTCGCTCAGTGCAGCCGCACAGGAATCTCTTGCCACATTCTGAATGTGGGGGTCGACTTCTTCACGTCGTCGCATCATTGCTGTGTGGTGAAGGCCTTTTATCTCCATCGTAGCCATCAGCCCATTCATCTGCCTGTATGTAATGCCTGCATGCATGACACCTATAAAACAAAACATGATTGATTCTAATAATTCAGCTGTTATGAATGATCAAACGCAATTTGATGAGATTGAAATTCTGCATATCTACCAAAATAGAGGAATCTAAAATATTATATTATGATAACAAATTTAATAATGTCATCTATGAAAAAAACAAATCTGATCAATTATTCATTCCTCAGATACCATGTTTTCAAACCTGTCAAATTAGTATTTCATCATTCATCATCACATGCACTGATTATATGTTGTTGTCTTTGCACACATTACAAAAACTAAGCTAAAACCATCTCCATATACAGACACATTTTGACGCCTCTGCATCAGACAACTTTTGAAAAACAGTGTGAGTAAAGGAGAAATTGCTCATAATGGTTAATTTCTCCTTTTGCAAGAATATTTTCCTCTCATACAGACGCATAACGACACCTCTACATCGGGCAACTTTTGAAAATAATAACGCTTACATTTGATGAGCTTGCAAAAAAACAATTCTGAGCAAATATCCATTCTTCAAAAACTATATTTTCAAACATGTCAAATCAGTATTTCAGAAAGTAAATAAGTAATCATTCACCATCACATAAACGGAATATATTTGTTGCTTTGTTGTCCTTGCACACAATGAAGATACTAATGTAAATCCTTTCCCTTATACTGAAGCATTTTAACATCTCTGCAGCAGACGACGTTTGAAAAACATTGTGGCAAAATGAGAAATTGCTCATGACGAGTAATTTCTTCTTTTGCAAGAATATATTCCACTCTTTGAAATAACAGTTTCTTCATTTGTGGAGATTTCCTACATTTGTAAAAATGCCTAGATGTTTTCAGTCGTCTGCTGCAGATTTTTTGTATGTGGGATAGGTATGTTCATAATGTTCATGAAAATGTGTTTCTGGAGGGTTAAAAATATGTTAACTCACTGTAATATTGATAGCATAAATTTATTTTACATGCGATTACTAACCCAGTACTGCTTTCGTGTTGATGTCATAAACTGGCATTCCTTTCTTAGTTTTCTCAGGTGGTCTGTGACTCTTTCCAGTAGTCACTGAGTTGACTAATCCACAGTCACACGTTATATACAAAATGCTAGCATATCCTATGCGTTGTTCCCTTTCAATGTTGTGTAAGAGCAAAGGCTTTCCACAGTATTTGCAGGCTCTCAGATTGTCAGCCAGATGTCTTAAATCAATGATTCTACGTCCATCACCCCACCCACTTTTCATGCGTTCAGATGAGTGTATATCAGCCTCGCTTTTGCCTTCTTCATATTCTTCGGCTCTATCTCTGCCTCTAAGCGAAAAATCCTGAATTCTTTCCTGTTTACTTGCTTTCATAAACTTTCCTTTCCATCTATGCTTCATTTTTTCACTGATTGTTGATGTGTTGCTAGGAATATTTTTTACAACCGGAAGTTATAAGGGGAAGTAACCCATGCTAGAATTTATGAAAAGTTGTACCTCCGCGATTATGGTTCTTGGTGCTAAGATTCTTATCTAGCAGAGGGCGCATGATATGGGCGAGTATCCCTTTAACACTCCAGAGGCCGCAATTTTTGCTTGAGCAGTTTGAAATTTTGTCAAAATGTTTGTCTTAAAAATATCTAGGTCAAGTTCGAATATGGGTTATGCCGGGTCAAAAACTAGGTCACTAGGTCAAATTGAAAGAAAATCTTGTTAACACTTTTGATGCCGCATTTTTTGATGCAGCAGCTTGAAATTTAGTCAGAATGTTTGTCTTAAATATATCTAGGTCAAGTTCAAATATGGGTCATATTGGGACAGAAAATAGGTCACCAGGCCAAATTGAGGGAAAATCTTGTTAACTCTGTAGAAGCCGCATGTTTTGCTTCAGCGGCTTGAAATTTGTTCAAAAACTAGGTCACTAGCCCAAATTGAAAGAAAATCTTTTTTACACTTTGGATGCCGCATTTTTTGCTTCAGCAGCTTGAAATTTTGTCAGAATGTTTGTCTTAAAGATATCTAGTTCAAGTTCAAATATGGGTCATATTGGATCAGAAACTAGGTCACTAGGCCAAATTGAGGGAAAATCTTGTTAACTCTGTAAAAGCTGCATTTTTTGCTTCAGCAATTTGAAATTTGGTCAGAATGTTTGTATAAATGATATCTAGGCCAAGTTCGGATATGGGTCATACCGGGTTAAAAACTAGGTCACTAGACCAAATTGAAGGGTAATCATGTTAACACTCTGGATACTGCTTTTTTAATTTCAGCATGATAAAACTTTATCAGAATGTTTTTCTTGATGATATGTAGGCCAAGTTTGAATATGGGTCATGCTGGATCAAAAACTAGGTCACTAGATCAAATTGAAGGAAAATCTTGTGAACACTTTGGATGCCGCATTGTTTGCTTCAGCAGCTTGAAATTTGGTCAGAATGTTTGTCTGAATTATATCTAGGTCAAGTTCAAATATGGGTCATATTGGATCAGAAACTAGGTCAATAAAGGAAAATATTGTTCAAACTCCGGAGGCCGCATTTTTACTTTGAGCAAGTTGAAACTTAGTCAGAATGTTGTCTTGATGATATCTAGTCCATGTTGGAATATGGGTCATATCAGGTAAAAAATATAGATCACTAGGCCAAATGAAGGAAAGTATTGTTAACACTGTGGAGGTTACATTCAGAATAATTGTCTTGATGTGTTTTGCATTGCAGTACATTGTATAATTAAGGTGAGCGATCCAGGGCCATCATGGCCCTCTTGTTAATTTTAGCATGATGAAACTTTTATCAGAATGTTTTTCTTGATGATATGTAGGCCAAGTTCGAATATGGGACATGCTGGATCAGAAACTAGGTCACTAGGCCAAATTGAGGGAAAATCTTGTTAACTCTGTAAAAGCTGCATTTTTTGCTTCAGCAGCTTGAAATTTGGTCAGAATGTTTGTCTTAAAGATGTCTAGGTCAAGTTCAAATATGGGTCATATTGCGTGAGAAACTAGGTCACTAGGCCAAATTGAGGGAAAATCTTGTTAACTCTGTAGAAGCCGCATGTTTTGCTTCAGCGGCTTAACATTTTTAGCTCTACTGGCCAAAGGCCAGAAGGGCTTATGTCGTGGCGATTTGTCCGTCGTGCGTCCGTCCGTCTGTAAACAATTTCTTGTTAGCACGATACAGTCTTCACTTTTGATTGTATCTCAACTAAACTTATATAGTAGTTAGATATCTATGAGAGCTTGGTTCCTTTCGAAAACCAGCCAGATCCGTCCATGCATGACTGGATTATGGCCCTTGAAATGGTCAAAATTGCTATAAAAGAGCTTGTTAACACGATAGTCTTCTTTTTTTATTGTATCTCAACCAAACTTATACAGTAGTTAGATATCCATGAGAGCTTGGTTCCTTTCGAAAACCAGCCAGATCCGCCCATGCATGACTTGATTATGGCCCTTGAAATGGTCAAAATTGCTATCATAGAGCTTATGAACACAATAGAGCTTCCATTTACTATCTGATCTTCACCAAACTTAGATAGTAGTTAAATAATGATAAGAGCTTGGTTCCTTTCACAAACCAGCCAGATCCGCCCATGCAAGACTTGATTATGGCCCATGAAATTGTCAAAATTGCTATAAAACAGCTTGTGAACACAATAGAGCCTTTATTTACTATCCAATCTTCATCATACATACATGCTCTGGATTGGAAATGACCAAAGAACCATCCCAGTAGAGCATAGGCCCTCATGGGCCTCTTATTGTCTGAACGCGACGAAGTAGCGAAAGTGAGACTAAGTAGTTGCTTTTCCGCCTTTGATTGCAGTCAAACATTTGCATTTAGCTTAATTTTTAGCTCCACTGGCTGAAAGCCAGTCGAGCTTATGTCATGGCGAATTGTCCGCCATGCGTGCGTCTGTGCGTGCGTTAACTTTTTCCTTTAAACGACTTCTTCTCCCTAACCACTTGGCCAATTTGGTTGAAACTTCATAGGAAGCATCCTCTCAATGTCCTCTCTGAAATTCCTTCAAATGTTTTTGATCCATCCATAATTCTGGTTTCCATGGCAATAGTGAAAACTATAACAGGGGGCGGGTCTATTTTGCCTTATATAGCTATAGTGAAAACTTAAAAAATCTTCTTCTCCGGAAGTGTTCAGTCGATTTTCAAATAATTTTGTAGAAATGTTCATTGGCTGACCCTCTATCAGATTCCTTCAAGCCTTGTTGATTGGTAAAAAAACATGGCCACCAGAGGGCGGGCTATTTTGCCTATATGGTTATAGTGAAAACTTAAAAAATCTTCTCCTCCGAAAGTATCTGGCCGTTTTCAAATAATTTTGTAGAAATGTTCCTTGGGTGACCCTTTATTAGATTCCTTCAAGAAATGTTGATTGGTTGAAAAACATGGCCACTAGGGGGCGGGGCTATTTTGCCTTATATAGCTATAGTGAAAACTTAAAAAATCTTCTTCTCCGAAAGTGTTCGGCCGATTTTCAAATAATTTTGTAGAGATGTTCCTTGGCTGACCCTCTATCAGATTCCTTCAAGCCATGTTGATTGGTAAAAAAACATGGCCGCAAGAGGGCGGGGCTATTTTGCCTTATAACGATGGCTAAAGAGAAAACTTAAAGCTTAAGAGAAAACTTAAAAAATCTTCTTCTCCGAAAGTGTCTGGCTGATATTCAAATAATTTTGTAGAAATGTTCCTAGGCGACCCTCTATCAGATTCCTTCAAGCCATGTTGATTGGTTGAAAAATATGGCTACCAGGGGGTGGGGCTATTTTGCCATATATGGCTTTAAAGAAAACTTAAAATATCCTCTCCTCCAAAAGTGTCAGGCCAATTTTCAAATAATTTTGAAGAAACATTCCTTGGGTGACACTCTACACGATTCCTTTAAGCCATGGTGGTTGGTAAAAAACATGGCCACCAGGGGGCAGGGCTGTTTGGAAATTTGATTTTTGCCTTATGGCCGTGGAGCGATACTGGCCCTCTTGGGCCTCTTGTTAAATATCGTATTTTATCTTCACTGGCTTTCGAGCTTATGTCTTGACAAATTGTCCGTCGTGCGTGGATGCATAAACCTTTTTAGCTCACCTATGCACGAAGTGCAAGGTGAGCTATTGTGATCACATTTTGTCCGGCGTCCGTCCGTCGTGCGTCGTCAACATTTCAGCTTGTTAACACTCTACAGGCTACATTTTGCATCCAATCTTCATGAAAGTGTATCAGAACATTCATCTCCATCAAATCTTGGACAGGTTCGAAACTGGGCCATATGAGGTCAAAAACGAGGACACTAGGTCAAATTGAAGCGAAATCTTGTTAACACTCTGGAGGCCACATTTTCAACTTGAGCATGTTGAAACTTTATCAGAATGTTTGTCTTGTTGATATGTAGGTAAAGTTCGAACATGGGTCATGTCGGGTCAAAAAATAGGTCACTAGGTCGAATTGAAGGAAAATCTTGTTAACACTCTGGAGGCCACATTTTCAACTTGAGCATGTTGAAACTTTATCAGAATGTTTGTCTTGATGATATGTAGGTCAAGTTCGAACATGGGTCACGTCGGGTCAAAAAGTAGGTCACTAGGTCAAATTGAAAGAAAATCTTGTTAACACTCCAGAGGCCGCAATTTTTGCTTCAGCAATTTGAAATTTTGTCAGAATGTTTGTATTAAAAATATCTAGGTCAAGTTCGAATATGGGTTATGCCGGGTCAAAAACTAGGTGACTAGGTCAAATTGAAGGAAAATCTTGTTTACACTTTGGATGCCGCATTTTTTGCCTCAGCAGCTTGAAATTTGGTCAGAATGTTTGTCTTAAAGATGTCTAGTTCAAATATGGGTCATATTGGGTAGAAACTAGGTCACTAGGCCAAATTGAGGGAAAATCTTGTTAACTCTGTAGAAGCTGCATGTTTTGCTTCAGCGGCTTAGAATGTTTGTCTAAATGATATCTAGGCCAAGTTCGGATATGGGTCATGCCGGGTTAAAAACTAGGTCACTAGGCCAAATTGAAGGGTAATCTTGTTAACACTCTGGATACTGCATTTTTAATTTTAGCATGATGAAACTTTTATCAGAATGTTTTTCTTGATGATATGTAGGCCAAGTTCGAATATGGGACATGCTGGATCAAAAACTAGCAGTGATCAGCAGCTTGACATTTGGTCAGAATGTTTGTCTTAAAGATGTCTAGGTCAAGTTCAAATATGGGTCATATTGGGTGAGAAACTAGGTCACTAGGCCAAATTGAGGGAAAATCTTGTTAACTCTGTAGAAGCCGCATGTTTTGCTTCAGCGGCTTAACATTTTTAGCTCTACTGGCCAAAGGCCAGGAGGGCTTATGTCGTGGCGATTTGTCCGTCGTGCGTCCGTCCGTCTGTAAACAATTTCTTGTTAGCACGATACAGTCTTCACTTTTGATTGTATCTCAACTAAACTTATATAGTAGTTAGATATCCATGAGAGCTTGGTTCCTTTCGAAAACCAGCCAGATCCGTCCATGCATGACTGGATTATGGCCCTTGAAATGGTCAAAATTGCTATAAAAGAGCTTGTTAACACGATAGTCTTCACTTTTGATTGTATCTCAACTAAACTTATATAGTAGTTAGATATCCATGAGAGCTCGGTTCCTTTCGAAAACCAGCCAGATCCGTCCATGCATGACTGGATTATGGCCCTTGAAATGGTCAAAATTGCTATAAAAGAGCTTATTAACACGATAGTCTTCACTTTTGATTGTATCTCAACCAAACTTATACAGTAGTCAGATATCCATGAGAGCTCGGTTCCTTTCGAAAACCAGCCAGATCCGCCCATGCATGACTGGATTATGGCCCTTGAAATGGTCAAAATTGCTATAAAAGAGCTTGTTAACACAATACAGTCTTCACTTTTGATTGTATCTCAACCAAACTTATACAGTAGTCAGATATCCATGAGAGCTCGGTTCCTTTCGAAAACCAGCCAGATCCGCCCATGCATGACTGGATTATGGCCCTTGAAATTGTCAAAATTGCTATAAAAGAGCTTGTTAACACGATAGTCTTCACTTTTGATTGTATCTCAACCAAACTTATACAGTAGTTAGATATCCATGCAAGACTGGATTATGGCCCTTGAAATTGTCAAAATTGCTATAATTGAGCATGTGAACACAATAGAGGCTCCATTTACTATCTGATCTTCACCAAACTTAGATAGTAGTTAAATATTGATGAGAGCTTGGTTCCTTTTGAAATCAGCCAGATCTGCCCATGCAGGACTGGATTATGGCCCATGAAATTGTAAAAATTGCTATAATACAGCTTGTGAACACAAAAGAGCCTCCATTTACTATCCGATCTTCACCATACATACATGCTCTGGATTGAAAATGACCAAAGAACCATACCAGTAGAGCATAGGCCCTCATGGGCATTCTTTGCTTCAGCAGCTTGAAATTTTAGCATGATGAAACTTTATCAGAATGTTTTTCTTGATGATATGTAGGCCAAGTTCGAATATGGGACATGCTGGGTCAAAAACTAGGTCACTAGATCAAATTGAAGGAAAATCTTGTGAACACTTTGGATGCCGTATTTTTTGCTTCAGCAGCTTGAAATTTGGTCAGAATGTTTGTCTGAATTATATCTAGTTCAAGTTCGAATATGGGTCATATTGGATCAGAAACTAGGTCAATAAAGGAAAATATTGTTCAAAATCCGGAGGCCACATTTTTACTTTGAGCAAGTTGAAACTTTGTCAGAATGTTGTCTTGATGATATCTAGTCCATGTTGGAATATGGGTCATATCAGGTAAAAATATATAGATCACTAGGCCAAATGATGGAAAATATTGTTAACACTGGAGGTTACATTCAGATTAATTGTCTTGATGTGTTTTGCATTGCAGTACATTGTATAATTAAGGTGAGCGATCCAGGGCCATCATGGCCCTCTTGTTTCTTTCAAACAACTTCTCCTACCTAACCACTTGGCCAAATGAGATGAAATTGGAGCATCCTATCAATGTCGCTCCTAAATTCCTTCATTTTTTAGCTCACCTGAGCTTTGCTCAAGGTGAGTTATTGTGATCGCCTTTTGTCCGGCGTCCGTCGTCCATCGTGCGTCGTGCGTCGTGCGTCAACTTCTTCTCCTCAGTAACCAGTGGGTCAATTGGGATGAAACTTCACAGAAAGCATCCTCTCAATGACCTCACCAGATTTCCTTCAAATTTTTGGGATCCATGCAGAATTCTGGTTTCCATGGCAACGAAATGAAAAAAACTTCAAAATTCTTCTTCTCCCAAACTGGTTGGCAGATTTTCAAATAATTTTGTAGAAATGTTCCTTGGATGACCCTCTATAAGATTCCTTCAAGCCATGTTGATTGGTCAAAAAACATGGCCGCCAGGGGGGCGGGGCTATTTTGCCTTATATGGTTATAGTGAAAACTTAAAAAATCTTCTCCTCCGAAAGTGTCAGACCGATTTTCAAATAATTTTGTAGTAATGTTCCTTGGATGACCCTCTATCAGATTCCTTCAAGCCATGTTGATTGGTTGAAAAACATGGCCGCCAGGGGGGGGGGGGCGGGGCTATTTTGCCTTATATGGCTATAGTGAAAACTTAAAAAATCTTCTTCTCCGAAAGTGTCAGGCCAATTTTCAAATAATTTTGTAGAAATGTTCCTTAAGTGACCCACTTTCAGACTCCTTCAAGCCAAGTTGATTCGTAGGAAACTATGGCCGCCAGGGGGCGGGGCTTATATAGCTAAAGTGAAGAAAAAAAAATCAGGTGAGCGATTCAAGGGCCATCATGGCCCTCTTGTTTTTGGAAATTCTGGTTTCCATGGCAACCGAAAAAAAAAAAAAAGTGAAAACTTATAAAATCTTCTCCTTCGAAAGTGTCAGGCCAATTTTCAAATAATTTGTAGAAATATTCCTTGGGTGACCCTCTTTCAGATTCCTTCAAGCCATGTTGATTGGTCAAAAAACACTGCCGCCAGATAGTGGGGCTATTCGCCTTATATGGCTATAGGGAAAACTTTAAAAATCTTCTCCTCCTAAAGTATTCGGCCGATTTTAAAATAATTTTGCAGAAATGTTCCTTGTGTGGATACTCTATGAGATTCCTTCAGGGCCATGGTGATTTGTTAAAAAACATGGCCACCAGGGGGGCGGGTGTTTTACGACAATTTTTGCCTAATGGCAGTGGAGCGATACTGGCCTCTTGTTCAATCATATCATGTCAGCCAGTTCACAAAAACATATGTTTCTTGGCTTTTCATCACCAGTACTCCACACAACAGACTTTGAAGCAACTGGCTGTTTTTCCACATAGTTGATTGATTGATTGATTGATTGGGGTTTAATGCCGTTTTTAACAGTTTATCAGTCATATCACGGCGGCCAGTTCACCTACTCATATGTTTCCTGGTTTTCGCACACCAGTATTCCACACAACAATCTTCCCAAGCAATTTCCACATAGACTGTTAAGCCCATTGGTGGAATGAGAATGACGCTTGTCACAGTGACTTTTGTCAAACGTCGGAAAGAATGTTGTCCAAGCTTGGGTTTGAACTCACAACCCTGTGACTGACAGCCCGAATGAGCTACCGGGGCTCTTCTTTAGATGACATCTCCTTCATAAATCTGGGGCTTATTTCATCCAAATTTTATAGGAATGCTTCACTGGTGGTCTTTCTTCATAAAAGATAAAATAATAATACATGTATTTCATTCAGAACTCTGAACAAAGGAAGGAGAGCTGATGATGAAAACACAAGACAAGAGTCTCAAATACCGATCACTTCTACTATCATGAGCAATACCCTAATTACAGGAAACCAAAGTCAAAGAGGAACGGACCAGTACGGAGATGATTTTGTGGAACAACATGCAAGTTTTGGCAGGACACAACCAGGTATGTATGAGTCGTCACAGGATGGGTAAAAATATTTTCAGATTTCAACATATCTTAAGATGTCATCTCCAAAGTCATCTAGGGCTTATTAGGAATGTTACTCAGGTTGTTCTTCTTTATAAAAGATCAAATAATTATATTCCATCCAGATCTCTGATTGCTGTGGAAGCCCAGAGAAAACTAGTCAGAATGTTCCTACTTGTGCAGTTGTGCACTTACTATTTAAAAAGAGAACGATTCTCCCACGATACCCTTCCGCCTCAAAATAAACGGCTGTTTTTAGCGTTGAAGTTTAAAATGCTTATATGGTGAGACTGGTGGTTTTTAGCTCACCTGAGCTTTGCTCAAGGTGAGTTATTGTGATTGCCTTTTATCCGGCGTCCGTCGTGCGTCGTCCGTCGTCCATAGTGCGTCAACTTCTTCTCCTCAGTAACCGGTGGGTCAATTGGGATGAAACTTCACGGAAAGCATCCTCTCAATGACCTCACCAGATTTCCTTCAAACTTTTGGGATCCATGCAGAATTCTGGTTTCCATGGCAACGAAATGAAAAAAACTTCAAAATTCTTCTTCTCCCAAACTGGTTGGCAGATTTTCAAATAATTTTGTAGAAATGTTCCTTGGATGACCATCTGTCCGATTCCTTCAAGCCATGTTGATTGGTCGAAAAACATGGCCGCCAGGGGGGCGGGGCTATTTTGCCTTATATGGCTATAGTGAAAACTCAAAAAATCTTCTTCTCCAAAAGTGTCTGGCCGATTTTCAAATAATTTTGTAGAAATGTTCCTTGGATGACCCTCTATCAGATTCCTTCAAGCCAAGTTGATTGGTGAAAAAACATGGCCGCCAGGAGGGCGGGGCTATTTTGCCTTATATGGCTATAGTGAAAACTTAAAAAATCTTCTTCTCCGAAAGTGTCAGGCGGATTTTCAAATAATTTGTAGAAATGTTCCTTATATGACCCTCTATCAGATTCCTTCAAGCCAAGTTGATTGGTCGAAAAACATGGCCACCAGGGGGGCGGGGCTATTTTGCCTTATATGGCTATAGTGAAAACTTAAAAAATCTTCTTCTCCCAATCTGGTTGGCAGATTTTCAAATAATTTTGTAGAAATGTTCCTTGGATGACCCTCTGTCAGATTCCTTCAAGCCATGTTGATTGGTCGAAAAACATGGCCGCCAGGGGGGGCGGGGCTAATTTGCCTTATATGGCTATAGGGAAAACTTAAAAAATCTTCTTCTCCGAAAGTGTCAGCCTGATTTTCAAATAATTTTGTAGAAATGTTACTTAAGTGACCCTCTTTCAAATTCCTTCAAGCCATGTTGATTGGTCAAAAAA
This sequence comes from Serripes groenlandicus, assembly GCA_031761405.1. Taxonomy (NCBI): domain Eukaryota; kingdom Metazoa; phylum Mollusca; class Bivalvia; order Cardiida; family Cardiidae; genus Serripes; species Serripes groenlandicus. Next base: position 371,702 of record JASEVX010000129.1, on the reverse strand, counting down.
CATGGCCACCAGGGGGGGCGGGGCTATTTTGCCTTATATGGCTATAATGAAAACTTAAAAAATCTTCTGCTCCGTAAGTGTCGGGCCGATTTTCAAATAATTTTGTAGAAATGTTCCTAGGGTGACCCTCTATCAGATTCCTTCAAGCCAAGTTGATTGGTCGTAAACTATGGCCGCCAGGGCGGGGCTTATATAGCTAAAGTGAAAAAAAAAAAATCAGGTGAGCGATTCCAGGGCCATCATGGCCCTCTTGTTTCACATTTCATTGTTGGCATAATTAATGTGTGGGCCTATCATTATAATGGGAATTAAACAGTGATAACTGGTTAGAGGAAACAGAAAGAGGTTGGCTATTTTGCCTTATATGGCTATAGTGAAAACTTAAAAAATCTTCCCTGACAAAAGCATCTGGCCGATTTCCTAGTAATTTTGTAGAAGTGTTCCTTGGGAGACTCTATTTAATTTAGATTCTTCCAAGCCATGTTGGTTGGTTCTTAAATATAGCTGCCAGAAGGCAGGGATATTGGCCTTATATTGGCTTTAGTGAAAACTTTAAAAATCTTCTTCTCCCAAACTATTTGGCTGATTTACAAATAATTTTGCTGAAATGTTCCTTGTGTGACACTCTGAGATTCCTTCAAGCAATGGTGATTGGTAAAAAAACATGGCCACCAGGGGGCGGGGCTGTTTGGAGATTTATTTTTGCTAAATGGCAGTGGAGCTATACTGGTCCTCTTCGGCCTCTTGTTTATAACTAGCCAAGTGTGATTTTCATTATTAAGACATACCAGTCCTAACATATTTCTGTGGTATATTTCATGTTACGTACTTTTGACTTCAATGCTGTGTTATGATTGCTTTGGCTGCGTTGAAGTTTTAAATGTTAATACAGTGAGAATGCCATTGTTGGCATAATAAATGTGGCCTTTCCTCAAAATGGGAATTATTTAGTGTTAACTAGTTACACAAAACAGAAACTGGTTGTCTCTAATACCATTAAGAAAATCTTGGCAAATGAGATGTATACTGTTACTGCATCTAAAGATTATTTTCTACCTCCCTGACATAATATTGAACTCTGCAAAAAGTGAATTTGCAGATGGCTTCCTTGAAATTGAATCTGAGGTGATGATTAAGAATTTATTTTGCTATAATAAAAATCAAATGTAAAAGCGGCTTCATGTATGATAAATTTGACCAAACTCTCTGATCAAACTAACATCAGTAAGATTGAAGTAAACGGAAGATAATGTGAACAAATATAAAGGATTTAGCAAAACTATTCTTGTACAAGAAATAACTGGTGGAGTGAATTATTTCAATCCAAAGCTGGTAAAAGAAATTCCTGTATGTCATGGCAAATTGTCTGTCCTGCGTGTGTACTTCAACTTTTTCCTTCAAACAACCTCTCCTCCCTAACCACTTGGCTAATTGGGATGAAACTTCAAAGGAAGCATCCTCTCAATGTTCGCTCCTAAATTCCTCCAACTCTTTTTGATCCATGCAAAACTCTGGTTTTTATGGCAACTGATAGAAAAAGCTAGTGAAAACTCAAAGAATCTTCTCCTCCAAAATTGTTTGGCAGATTTTCAAATAGTTTTGTTGAAATGTTCCTTGGGTGACTTTCTATCAGATTCCTCCAAGCCATGTTGATTGGGCTATTTTGCCTTATATGGCCATAGTGAAAACTTAAAAAATCTTCTTCTCTGCAAGTGTTGGGCCCATTTACAAATAATTTTATAGAAATGTTCCTAGAGTGACCCACTATCAGATTCCTTCGAGCCATGTTGATTGGTTAAAAATTATGGCTACCAGAGGGCAGGGCTATTTGTTTAGCTCATCTGAGCACTTCTTGTGCAAGTTATTGGGATCACCAGTTGTCCAGTGTCCATCTTGTGTCGTGCGTCATTCATCTGTCAACATCTTCTCCTCAGTAAAAAGTAAGTCAATTTGGATGAAACTTCACAGAAAGCATCCTCTGAATGACCTCACCAGAATTCCTTCAAATTTTTAGGATCCATGCAGAATTCTAGTTTCCATGGCAACCAAAAGAAAAAAACTTTAAAATTCTTCTCATCCCAAAATGGTTGGCCGATTTTCAAATAATTTTTAGCTCTACAGGCCAATCAAACTTTAAAGTAGTTAGATATCCATGAGAGCTTGGTTGCCTTTCACCAACCAGCCAGATCGGCCCATGCAAGACTGGATAATGGCCCTTGAAATATATCAAATATTTATATTCCATCCAGAACTCTGATTGCTCTGGCATTGCAAAGAAAACTAGACAAAACTTCACCAGAATGTTCCTACTTGTGCAGTTGTGCACCTACTAACTCAAAAAAAGTGATTTCCCCATCATACCCTTCCTGTTCAAGATAAACAAATGAATTTAGCTCCACTGGCTGAAAGTCAGTCGAGTTTATGTAATGGCGAATTGTCTGTCCTTTTCCTTCAAACGACCTCTCCTCCCTAACCACTTGGCCAATTGGAATGAATTTCAAAGGAATCATCCTCTCAATGTTCGCTCTTAAATTCCTTCAAATCTTTTGGATCCATGCAAAATTCTGGTTTCTATGGCAACTGCTTTAAAAAGCTAGTGAAACTTAAGAAACTTCTCCTCTAAAATTGTTTGGCCGATTTTCAAATAGTTTTGTTAGCTCGCCAGTACGAAGTACAGGAGAGCTTATGTGTTACCCCCGGCGTCGGCGTTGGCGTAGACACCTAGGTTTAAGGTTTGGGTTTAAGGTTTGTGTTTAAGGTTTTCATTTGGGTTTTAAGGGTTTATACCTTTAGGAACCATTTGTCATCCATCTACGCACACCACTACACCCGTCCTGACCCTGGGTGAAGGTCAAGGTCATTTCTACTTGGTTCTACTTGGTTCAGTTACAAGGTTTAAGGTTTGCGTTTAACGTTTAACATATCACTCTGCATTCACTATTATGACATTGATTGCTGTCATATTTAGTTTATACATTTAGGAACTATTGGTCATCCATCTACGCACACCACTACACCCGTTCTGACCCTGGGTCAAGGTCAAGGTCATTTCTACTTGGTTCAGTTACAAGGCTTAAGGTTTGCGTTTAACGTTTAACATATCACTCTGCAGTCACTATTATGACATTGATTGCTTTCATATTTAGTTTATACATTTAGGAACTATTGGTCATCCATCTGCGCACACCACTACACCCGTCCTGCACCTGGGTCAAGGTCAAGGTCATTTCTACTTGGTTCAGTTACAAGGTTTAAGGTTTGCGTTTAACGTTTAACATATCACTGCATTCACTATTATGACATTGATTGCTTTCATATTTAGTTTATACATTTAGGAACTATTGGTCCATCTACGCACCCCACTACACCCGTCCTGACCCTGGGTCAAGGTCAAGTTATATCAGAGTTATTGCCCCTTTTCTGTCAAAAAATATAACTTTTTCGTCACGTTTTCAAATAACTTTATTTCTACTCAAAGGATTAGATTGAAACTTCTGACAAATGTTTATATCAATGTGTGTGATTGGTTCACAAAAGGGGGATAATCCAAATAATTTTATATCAGAGTTATTGCCCCTTTTCTGTCAAAAAATTAAATTTTCAAATAACTTTTTTTCTACCCGAAGAATTGGATTGAAACTTCAGACAAATGTTACTTTTTTTTTTATTCAACGTCTGTCTGTCTATTTTTTTTTTTATCCGGCGTCTGTCTGTCTGTCTGTCCGTCACACTTTTTTCGTCACGTTTTCAAATAACTTTTGTTCTACTCAAAGGATTAGATTGAAACTTCTGACAAATGTTTTTATCAATGTGTGTGATTGGTTCACAAAAGGGCGATAATCCAAATAATTTTATATCAGAGTTATTGGCCCTTTTCTGTCAAAAATTTAATCTACTCAAAGGATTGGATTGAAACTTCTGACAAATGTTTATATCAATGTGTATGATGGGTTCACAAAAGGGGGATAATCCAAATATTTTTATATCAGAGTTATTGCCCCTTTTCTGTCAAATATTCAAATTACTTTTTTTCTGCTCAAAGGATTGGATTGAAACTTCTGACAAATGTTTATATCAATTTTTGTGATGGGTTCACAAAAGGGGGATAACCCAAATATTTTTTATATCAGAGTTATTGCCCCTTTTCTATCAAAAATTAAAATTTTCTGACAAGGCGCCGGCAGGTGACACACGTGCTCCGGGGAGCACTCCATTCTAGTTGAACTTAGAATTTTTGTCAAAAGTATTGAAAAGGTGTATTATCTTGCAATAGGTGATACTGTGCGACTTTACCTAATACTGTTCTGAAGTAGGCCCTGATATACGATGGCCCTGATAGGCGAGCTATATTGTCCTCCGACAACTCTTGTTGAAATGTTCCTTTGGTGCCTTCCTATTAGATTCCTTCAAGTCATGTTGATTGGTTAAAACAATGGCCACCAGGGGTGGGGCTATTTTTAGCTCATCTGAGCTTTTCTTGCGCAAGTTGAGTTATTGTGATTGCCAGATGTACATCTTGTGTCGTGCGTCATGTGTCCATCAACATCCTCGGTTAACAGTTGGTCAATTTGGATGAAACTTTACAGAAAGAAACCTCTCAATGACCTCACCAGAATTCTTTCAAACTTTTGGGATCAATGCAGAAGATTGAAGTAAATGGAAGATAATGTCAACAAATATAAAGGATTTAGCAAAACTATTCTCGTACAAGAAATAACTTGTGGAGTGAATTATTTAAATCCCATGCTGATAAAAGAAATTCCTGTAATTTCAGTAGATAGAAACATTGACCAATGTGAGACCCAAGAAGATAATACAGATAGCAAAGATAGAGGAACGAGTAATGCTGATAAGAACACAAGACAAGAGTCTCCAATTCCGATTACTTCTAGCATGAGCAAGTGCCTAACTACTGGGAATCAAAGTGAAACAAGAATGTACCAGAACAGAGATGATGTTGTTGAACTACAAGCAGGTATGTATGTGTCTTTGCAGGAAAAGTAAAACTATCTTCAGGTTTCAACAGATCTTAAGATGTCATTCTCAATGTAATCTAGGGCTTATTTCAAACTTTATAGGAATATTACTAAGGTTGACTCAGTGCCTGAAACGGCCGGTCGCCCACTCGCCTGAGGCGACCACTTTTGTGTCAGGGCGACCAGAAGTTGTCCAAAGACAAGTAATTACTGGCCCAAAATAAGACGTCTGGGCGACTGCTAATTTAGCCTTACAAATCGATAGACTGAATATTTAATTTACCAATCTGCAGGACAGACGCCGGACAAAGAACATTTATGTAATGCAGTATCGATATCCTTACGAAATCCGCCATATTGTTGATTTGCATGATACCGTGATATCTCGCGAATCATAAAACAATAATATTTTCTTTCAAAGTTTCTCGGAAAAACCTAGTCTATTTTAAGAACTGGAAGTAATGGTTCCCGTTTTCTACTAAGCTTATTTACGTAAATCGGAAACCAAATCGATCGGTCATTGAAGCCATGTAATTTCAAAATATACCTTTCTATAAATAACTCACTAAAATACTGTAACCTAGTAAGTTGATCACGTGATCAGTGTGTTGTTGCTTTGCTAATTTGTAATCTCGCGAAACAGTTAAAAGGAGAGATTCATCTTAATATAGCTTTGTACTCGAAGAAATAACACCACGTGATATTTTCGCAGGCATTCAATCACGTGATTTTTTTCGCGCGCTTTCTGTAGTAAACAAATCTATTACACAGGAAAGAATTTCTCATATATGCACCATGCGATACATATTTACAGGGTTCGAATTTAAGCAAACTCGCGAATTCCGAGGTAAGATTTGAGGCACCAGCATATTTTTTGGGGAGTGAAATTTTTCGGCAGAGTAATATGCATTTCTAATCGTCGATCTTTTACAGGGTTATTTCTTTGACAAATCGCGGTAATTGCAGTTCATTTCCGAGATTTACCGAGTGGCTAGGAAGGAATATACTTTCAGTTTTGCAATATTAGCCGAAGTTTACAATCGATACATGTCTTATGCATATTCAATGGCCCCAATATTGATGACGTTTACCGCATATATTTTGGCTTTCGAATAAAATTAGTTTTGATTTACATTTCGCAAATACGATTGGCTGGAATGGTCACGTGTATATTTTCGGTTTTCCCAAGTTGTATTTTTGCACTTAACGCACACCCTCTACATGATAAAAAGGGCTGTGACCTATCCAAAAAATCTTTTCTGTACTTATATGTTTACACTTGAGACCACAAAAAACATTGATAGCATAGAACTCTTCAAATTGAAGAGCATTTGCAAAACAACAAAGTCACTGAAACAAGGCAGCTTGTATGATTTTAGGTCATTCAACATTCATATTAGTTTATTAATCCTCCCCTCCCAGAAAATAAATTATTTTTCCGACCTACCGACCCACCTGTAAGATCTAGGGTCGATAAAGGGCAAACAAACAGTTTTTTATTGATGGCTTGAAGAGTTTGCCTCTGAATGGTTGGCAAATTCAAGAAGAAAGAGGCGATTAATGTCGGACTATAAACCAAGAGTCAAGAAAACAAAAACAAAATGTTTTGACTAAGCTATGTCAAATTGTAAACATTTACTGAACAGAACTTGACAATATAAGAATAACCAGCATTCTATATCAGGAACTGAACTGTTGTTTTACATGTTACATTTGTCACTAACAGTTTATTCTTTATTAAAATACTCATGGTTGTTTGGGCGTTACTCATCACTCAAAATTTTCATGAGTAATTACTCCTCTTGCCAAAAAATTATCTGGAGCCCTGGATCATCATAATAGATTTATATGCTTGAAATGCCGATGAATATTTACATAGATGATATTGATTTAAACTCCTCTCCCACACGGGTGAGGAAAATCCCCGGGTTTTTACTATAGGAGTTCCTCTGACCCTACACAGCAAAATAAAATGTCAAAAATGTGTAAGGGTCAGAGAAGGCTCGGATTATCTGAAATATAAAAAGTCATTAAAATTGTTCCAGTTACATTTTATATCTTTACACATCACCCACAACTTCTTAAAAATACGGTGCGAATGGACCCAGGGCAAAAATAAAAACCAGTGCGAACGGACCCAGGGCGAACGAGAAACAGGGGCAAAAATTTGTCCAAAATATTTGGGCTTGCACTATATCATTTGGGCCAGTAATCCTAAAATTTTACTTCATTTCAGGCACTGGGTTGTACTTATCATAAAAGATCAAATAATTATATTCCAACCAGAACCCTTGATTGCTCTGGCATCCCAGAGAAAACTAGACAAAACTTCACCAGAATGTTCCTACTTGTGCAGTTGTGCACCTACTAACTCAAAAAAAGTGATTTGCCCATCATTCCCTTCCGATTCAAGATAAACAACTAATTTCTAGCTCCACTGGCAAAAAGTCAGTCGAGTTTATGTAACGGCGAATTGTCTGTCCTGCATGTTTGCGTCAACTTTTTCCTTCAATCGACCTCTCCTCCCTATAACCACTTGGTTTTCATGTCAACCAAACGAAAGAAACTTTAAAATTCTTCTTCTCCCAAACTGGTTGGACGATTTTCAAATCATTTTTAGCTCTACTGGCCAATCAAACTTATACAGTAGTTGGATATCCATGAGAGCACGGTTGCCTTTCGCAAACCAGCCAGATCCGCCCATGAAAGTCTGGATAATGGCCCTTGAAATTGTCAAAATTTTTCCTACCTTGCTTTAACAAAAATCAAATGTAAAAAGCGCTACATTTAAGACAAATATGACCAAATTCTCTGATCAAACTAAAACGAGTAAGATTGAAATTAATCGAAGATAATGTCAACAAATATAAAGGATTTAGCAAAACTATTCTCGTACAAGAAATAACTTGTGGAGTGAATTATTTAAATCCCATGCTGGTAAAAGAAATTCCTGTAATTTCAGAAGATAGAAACATTGACCAATGTGAGACCCAAGAAGATAATACAGATAGCAAAGATAGAGGAACGAGTACTGCTGATAAGAACACAAGACAAGAGTCTCCAATTCCGATTACTTCTAGCATGAGCAAGTGCCTAACTACTGGGAACCAAAGTGAAACAAGAATGTACCAGAACAGAGATGATGTTGTTGAACTACAAGCAGGTATGTACAGTCAAACTTGTGTGAGCGGTCACATGCGATCAGCGGTCACCGCCGTTAAACGGTCACTTTGAAACCCTCCCAACCAATTTTACACTATAAACTGCCTTGATCAGCGGTCCCCTTTGTTCCGCGGCCACCGGCCACACTAAATGGTCGAGATTAACTGTAATCCTATTGTGTATAACGGTCAGCCAACACCAGATTTGTCAGGTGTTAAATTATAGATTTTTCATACATACAGGTAATAAAACATACTGTGACAAACACATTATCGGATTTTTTCATAAGTGAAAGCTGTTTGTAAACATGTTAGATGTTGGGTACCGAAATCAGCCGATATGTGCCGAATGATAGTTGCATGATTCATCAACAAAAAGTTGCGATTTTGGTCTTTTCTGTTTACGATGTCGGGCAAAATTGAAAAAGAGTTTTATGAGCGTTTAGGACCGAAAGACAGTACATTTATATATTAAAATGAATAAATGTCCGCTTTGAAATCCCAAATCATTTTATAGTTCCATTTTAAATCTAAAGATTATCGAGTAAAATATTTTGAAAAATGACAAAGAGACATATATTCGGACACTATTTTTTTCCGAATACGTTATTCGGCGAATTTCAAAGTGATGTAAAAAAATATTTGATAGTCAATTTTGTTGTGTACGACGGTTTTAACTAAAGAATAGATAGCAACTTGTAATAATTGATAGAATAAAACTAAAAATCTTCATAACAATGTTTAATTACAAGTTAATAAAGACAATTTACTATTTGTAATGTAAATAACTATTTACCTAACAGTGACATGTAATATTATGTGAATTGAAAACACTTGAATAAATTCAACCAAATCATGCAATTTGTGATAAGCAGCCACCTGTCTTAAGCAGCCAGTTTTATCATGTCCCTTGGGTGGCTGCTGATCGCAAGTTTGACTTTATGTGTCTTTGCAGGAAAAGTAAAACTATCTTCAGGTTTCAACAGATCTTAAGATGTCATTCTCAATGTAATCTAGGGCTTATTTCATCCAAACTTTATAGGAATATTACTAAGGTTGTACTTAATCATAAAAGATCAAATAGTTATATTCCAACCAGAACCCTTGATTGCTCTGGCATCCCAGAGAAAACTATACAAAACTTCACCAGAATGTTCCTACTTGTGCAGTTGTGCACCTACTAACTCAAAAAAAGTGATTTGCCCATCATATCCTTCCGGTTCAAGATGAACAACTAATTTCTAGCTCCACAGGCAAAAAGTCAGTCGAGTTTATGTAACGGCGAATTGTCTGTCCTGCATGTTTGCGTCAACTTTTTCCTTCAAACGACCTCTCCTCCCTAACCACTTGGTTTTCATGTCAACCAAACAAAAGAAACTTTTAAATTCTTCTTCTCCCAAACTGATTGGACGATTTTCAAATAATTTTTAGCTCTACTGGCCAATCAAACTTATACAGTAGTAAGATATCCATGAGAGCACGGTTGCCTTTCGCAAACCAGCCAGATCCGCCCATGAAAGTCTGGATAATGGCCTTTGAAATTGTCAAATTTTTTCCTACCTTGCTTTAACAAAAATCAAATGTAAAAAAAGCAACATTTTAAGACAAATATGACCAAATTCTCTGATCAAACTAAAACGAGTAAGATTGAAATTAATCGAAGATAATGTCAACAAATATAAAGGATTTAGCAAAACTATTCTCGTACAAGAAATAACTTGTGGAGTGAATTATTGAAATCCCATGCTGGTAAAAGAAATTCCTGTAATTTCAGTAGATAGAAACATTGACCAATGTGAGACCCAAGAAGATAATACAGATAGCAAAGATAGAGGAACGAGTACTGCTGATGAGAACACAAGACAAGAGTCTCCAATTCCGATAACTTCTAGCATGAGCAAGTGCCTAACTACTGGGAACCAAAGTGAAACAAGAATGTACCAGAACAGAGATGATGTTGTTGAACTACAACCAGGTATGTATGTGTCTTCGCAGGAAAAGTAAAACTATCTTAAGATGTCATTCTCAATGTCATCTAGGGCTTATTTCATCCAAACTTTATAGGAATATTACTAAGGTTGTACTTAATCATAAAAGATCAAATAATTATATTCCAACCAGAACCCTTGATTGCTCTGGCATCCCAGAGAAAATTAGACAAAACTTCACCAGAATGTTCCTACTTGTGCAGTTGTGCACCTACTAACTCAAAAAATGTGATTTGCCCATCATACCCTTCTTGATGAAGATAAACAACTAATTTCTAGCTCCACTGGCAAAAAGTCAGTCGAGTTTATGTAACGGCGAATTGTCTGTCCTGCATGTTTGCGTCAACTTTTTCCTTCAAACGACCTCTCCTCCCTATAACCACTTGGTTTTCATATCAACCAAACGAAAGAAACTTTAAAATTCTTCTTCTCCCAAACTGGTTGGACGATTTTCAAATAATTTTTAGCTCTACTGGCCAATCAAACTTATACAGTAGTTAGATATCCATGAGAGCACAGTTGCCTTTCGCAAACAAGCCAGATCCGCCCATGAAAGTCTGGATAATGGCCCTTGAAATTGTGAAATTTTTTCCTACCTTGCTTTAACAAAAATCAAATGTAAAAAGCGCTACATTTTTAGACAAATATGACCAAATTCTCTGATCAAACTAAAACGAGTAAGATTGAAATTAATCGAAGATAATGTCAACAAATATAAAGGATTTAACAAAGATATACTCGTACAAGAAATAACTGGTGGAGTGAATTATTTAAATCCCGTGCTGGTAAAAAAAAAATCCTGTAATTTCAGTAGATAGAAACATTGACCAAGGTGAGACCCAAGAAAATAATACAGATAGCAAAGATAGAGGAACGAGTACTGCTGATGAGAACACAAGACAAGAGTCTCCAATTCAGGTTATTTCTAGCATGAGCAATTGCCTAACTACTGGGAACCAAAGTGAAACAAGAATGTACCAGAACAGAGATGATGTTGTTGAACTACAACCAAGTATGTATGTGTCTTCGCAGGAAAAGTAAAACTATCTTCAGGTTTCAACAGATCTTAAGATGTCATTCTGCACATAATCTAGGGCTTGTTTCATCCTAACTTTATAGGAATGTTTCTCAGGTTGTACTTAATCATAAAAGATCAAATAATTATATTCCAACCAGAACTGTTGATTGCTCTGGCATCCCAGAGAAAATTAGACAAAACTTCACCAGAATGTTCCTACTTGTGCAGTTGTGCACCTACTAACTCAAAAAAAGTGATTTGCCCATCATACCCTTCCTGTTCAAGATAAACAACTAATTTTTAGCTCCACTGGCTGAAAGTCGGTTGTGTTTATGTAATGGCGAATTGTCTGTCCTGCATGTTTGCGTCAACTTGTTCCTTCAAACAACCTCTCCCCCCTAACCACTTGGCCAATTGGAATGAAACTTCAAAGGAAGCATCCTCTCAATGTTCGCTCCTAAATTCCTTCATATCTTTTTGATCCATGCAAAATTCTGGTTTCTATGGCAACTGCTTTAAAAAGCTAGTGAAAACTTAAAAAATCTTCTCCTCTAAAATTGTTTGGCAGATTTTCAAACAGTTTTGTTGAAATGTTCCTTGGGTGACTTTCTATTAGATTCCTTTAAGCCATGTTGATTGGCTAAAACATTGGCCACCGGGGATGGGTCTATTTTTAGCTCATCTGAGCTTTTCTTGCGCAAGGTGAGTTATTATGATTGCCAGTTGTACGTTTTGTGTCGTGCGTCATGTGTCCATCAACCTCTTCTCCTCAGTAAACAGTGGGACAATTTTACGAGGAAACTTCACAGAAAGAATCCTCTCAATGGCCTCACCAGAATTCCTTCAAACTTTTGAGATCCATGGCAACCAAACGAAAGAAACTTTAAAATTCTTCTTCTCCCAAACTGGTTGGCCGATTTTCAAATAATTTTTAGCTCTACTGGCCAATCAAACTTATACAGTAGTTAGATATGCATGAGAGCTTGGTTGCCTTTCGCAAACCAGCCAGATCCGCCCATGCAAGTCTGGATAATGGCCCTTGAAATTGTCAAAATTGTTCCTACTTTGCTTTAACAAAAATCAAATGTAAAAAACTCTACCTGTAAGACAAATATGACCAAACTCTCTGATCAAACTAACATGAGTAAGATTGAAATTAAGCGAAGATAATGTCAACACATATAAAGGATTTAACAAAGATATACTTGTACAAGAAATAACTGGTGGAGTGAATTATTTAAATCCCATGCTGGTAAAAGAAATTCCTGTAATTCCAGTAGATAGAAACATTGACCAAGGTTATAAAGGATTTAACAAAGATATACTCGTACAAGAAATAACTGATGGAGTGAATTATTGAAATCCCATTCTGGTAAATGAAATTCCTGTAATTTCAGTAGATAGAAACATTGACGAAGTTGAGACCCAAGAAGATAATACAGATAGCAATGATAGAGGAACAAGTACTGCTGATGAGAACACAAGACAAGAGTCTCCAATTCCGGTTATTTCTAGCATGAGCAATTGTCTAACTACTGGGAACCAAAGTGAAACAAGAATGTACCAGAACAGAGATGATGTTGTTGAACTACAACCAGGTATGTATGTGTCTTCGCAGGAAAAGTAAAACTATCTTCAGGTTTCAACAGATCTTAAGATGTCATTCTCCACGTAATCTAGGGCTTATTTCATCCAAATTTTATAGGAATGTTACTCAGGTTGTACTTAAACATAAAAGATAAAATATTTATATTCTTTCCAGAACTCTGATTGCTCTGGCATCCCAGAGAAAACTAGACAAAACTTCACCAGATTGTTCCTACTTGTGCAGTTGTGCACCTTCTTACTAAAAAAAAGTGATTTCCCATCATACCCTTCCTCCCCAAAATAAACAATTAATTATGTCTCCCCCTGTATACAGGGGAGATATATTGTTTTTGTCCTGGGCGTCTGTCTGTCCTTCTGTCTGTCTGTCCGTCTGTCCGAAATCGTGTCCGCTCCATATCTCCAAGACGGCTTGAAGGATTTTCATGAAACTTGGCTCACATGTTCACCTCATCAAGGCGACGTGCAGAACCCGCGTCTCGACAATATAGGGTCAAGGTCAAGGTCACGCTTAAAGGTCAAAGGTTTGAGGCTTTATTTCGTGTCCGCTCCATATCTCCCAGACGGCTTGAAGGATTTTCATGAAACTTGGGTCACATGTTCACCTCATCAAGGCGACGTGCAGAACCCGCGTCTCGACAATATAGGGTCAAGGTCAAGGTCACACTTGAAGGTCAAAGGTTTGAGGCTTTATTTCGTGTCCGCTCCATATCTCCGAGACGGCTTGAAGGATTTTCATGAAACTTGGGTCACATGTTCACCTTATCAAGGCGACGTGCAGAACCTGCGTCTCGACAATATAGGGTCAAGGTCAAGGTCACGCTTGAATGTCAAAGGTTTGAGGCTTTATTTCGTGTCCGCTCCATATCTCCCAGACGGCTTGAAGGATTTTCATGAAACTTGGGTCACATGTTTACCTCATCAAGGCGACGTGCAGAACCCGCGTCTCGACAATATAGGGTCAATGTCAAGGTCACGCTTGAAGGTCAAAGGTTTGAGGCTTTATTTCGTGTCCGCTCCATATCTGTCCCAAATTTATAGGTTGGAATGTTTTGAGAGATTTTGACAGATATTTGAGGGGAGACATCTGTTTTTTGCAAAAAAAATTCTAGTTTTTAGCTCCACTGACTGAAAGCCAGTCGAGTTTATGTCATGGTGAATTATCTTTTTATGTCAAAAATACTTACCAGTCATTTAATACCTGATATATCATATCTAACCCGCTAGTTCTATCCTAGAAATTCTCCACGTACCCCTTACTGTATAGTCAATAACCCACAATGCAGTGCGCAGGTGGCCGCAAAAGGCCTTGTGTTATACTATACCTGAAGTCAACCACTTTTCAATTTCGAGGCTTCAAGAAACAAGTAAAAATTATCGCTCTCGATTATATTACTATTTATTCGTTGTTTTGAAGGCTTTTAGCTTTCGCTTGTTTATTTATTGTTCATCCTTATACTTGTGAATTCATTTGTTAATTGTTTACAGATTTATTGTTGGTTTTGGTGGTTTTATCGTCTTTTTCTTTGCGAAATCGCCGATTTAATTTCCGACTTTGTATTTAGTTTTCATTGTTAACGCATATTAACTATGCCAAAGACTAATAAGGGAAAACAGTTGCATGACTTGTGTGGCCATACTAAGGCTACATGGGACATGCACACTGAATGTTTGATGTGTAGAAAATGCACACAAACACACCCTTGCACAGTTTGAGAGAAATGTTCTTTTGCCATTTGGAAGAAGGCTGTGGCTCGCATAGCACACACCAGCAAAAAGAGGAAGACAATTTCGAAAGAATTTGTATCTTCCTCTGACTAAGAGCATGATGAAATGTCTGTATGTTCCATCGGCTCGAAAGGCGGTAGCCTTAGAGCTGTACAGGCTCCGTCTTTCATGGCTACTCCACATAAAGCTTCCTTGAGGAATCTGTGGATAGGCCAACTCGGCTCTGGCGTTCAGCAGTCTCCTTTGGTGGCCTCCGTGAACACTCACTCTCCCAGATCAGTTCACCAGTCGTATGATTGGTCACTTGTGGAGAGGTAGAAAGGGTGATTAGTTACCTGCCTACCAATGTGTCTCACATGCCACCAGGCTTTGTGTTATAGTCTTCGGACTTTAACTCTAGAGCTCCGGTCACTAATAATCACTCTTCAGAGATGTATTATCAGAGGCCTGTGACTAAACACATGTTTTTGGACATAGTGTATTAGTCAATGGTCAAGACCGGATACCAGGTATCTGATAATCGCTCTTCGGACATAGTGCATCAGACACCGGTCAAGACCAGGCAACATATGCAGGTCATTAACTCAGACTATCACCCAGGTGTACGTCATGAAGTTGATAACTCTGAATTTTACCCACCGTTAACACTCACTCAAGTTTTGAGTACTGGTCATGAGAGGAGAACGACTTCTCCTCCCTTACCACTTGCCCAATTCGGCTTAAACTTCATAGGAAGCATCTTCTCAATGTCTTCTCCTAAATTCCTTTCCTGTTTGCCTTATATGGCTATAGTGAAAACTCAAAAAATCTTCTTCGACGAAAGTGTGAGGCCAATTTTCAATTTTTAGCTCCACAGGCTTATGTCATGGTGAATTGTCCGTTGTGCGTGCGTGTGTCCGTCCGTTAACTTTTTGCTTCAAACGACTTCCTAGGCGGCACAACTTGTCCGGACTGGATGAATTAACAGCAGAGGAGTCTTTTCCTCAAATGTTTCTTCCTCAGGCGAACAATGAGGGCAGATTGCTTGACCAACTACAGGCTACGAGACCTCTGAGTTCGTGCCCGTCAGCCTGGACGGTCAAGGCTTAGTTTACAAAGTACCACAGAGATGCTGTCTCTAAGCAAATCTACGTCTCTGCTTCTGTGCAGTAAAGAT
Organism: Serripes groenlandicus; assembly: GCA_031761405.1. Classification (NCBI taxonomy): domain Eukaryota; kingdom Metazoa; phylum Mollusca; class Bivalvia; order Cardiida; family Cardiidae; genus Serripes; species Serripes groenlandicus. The sequence continues at coordinate 356,070 of JASEVX010000129.1, read as the reverse complement.
CAGCTCAGGGCTGCCCCTTTAGCTCATAACCTTCTTTTTGGTGGAAGAGTAGCTTCGGTTGCCCCTTCCGACCAAGAAGAGCAGTCGCGACGACTTACTTCACGTGCTGCTATGGTCTTTCAGGGACAGAAGTATACTGCACCTTCTGCAGGGTCTTTCAAAAAGCCCAACCCTCCAAAGAAGCAGAAGTCGTCAAACCAAAGGCCTTAGCCATATTGCTCTAAGCCACATGCCCAGACTGGTTCTAACTATTTAAAGGTAAAAGGCCGTCATTCGTGTCCTAAACTTAGTTGTTCGAAATACAGTTTGCCCCCAAAGCCTGCTACCTAGGGATGCACTCCTCTGTTCGAGCCATGTTGATTGGTCGAAAAACATATAAGGCTATAGTGAAAACTTAAAAAATCTTCTCCTCCGAAAGTGTCAGTCCGATTTTCAAATAATTTTGTAGAAATGTTCCTAGAGTGACCCTCTATTAGTATCCTTCAAGCTAAGTTGATTGGTAGGAAATATGGCCACCAGGGGGCGGGGCTTATATGGCTAAAGTGAAAAAAAAAATAAAAAAATCAGGTGAGCAATCCAGGGCCATCATGGTCTTCTTGTTACAGATGCAAGTGCTGTCGGATTGGGGGCTCACCTGGAACCTCTGGGTTTGAGCCCAGGGTGTCTGATCAACGGATGAGAGTTGTTTGCATATAAACAATCTAGAGTTGAGGGCTGTTCTTATAGCACTCACTCAATTCTATACATCCGTTGCCAACACAACTGTTTTATCGTCGACGAACAATACTACTCATTCCTGTCTTCTATTCATGGAATCGAGGAAACTCCTTCTGTGGTGCCGGGCGAGGTCACTTGTCATTTTAGTCATTTAGTCAAAAGTACGTCACGCCAGAACAAAATTTTGCCTGCAGAGTGGACCCTGGATCAGACAGTAGTCCACTCACTGTTTCCCCTCTTCGGGACACCTATGGTGGATCTTTTTGCCACCAAAATAAATCATCGGTTACCTCTTTATGTGTCACCGATGTACGATCCAGCAGCGTGGGCAGTAGACACTCTGTCTCTGAATTGGGTACTTCTGTTCGGGTAAGCGTTTACCCCGTTCATATTGATCCCAATCGTGCTTCAGGAAGTCCTACGCTCTTCAGCAGTGCAGCATACTTCTGATAGCTCCATGTTGGCCCAGAGATCTTGGTTCAAGGATCTTCTGGCTTGTCTGGCGGATTTCCCTCACCGCCTCCCTATTCGGGAAGGCATTCTGTTTCAATAGCCAGGTCGGCGTCTTCACACCAACCTGGCTATGTTGCACCTTCACGCTTGGATATCGTCCAGTGTTCTATCAGAGATAGACAATTTTCTGAGAAAGTTGCCTCTCGTATCGCCAAATCTAGACTGCTTTCCACTATAATCGTCTATGATCTTAAGTGGTCAGTCTTTACAGATTGGTGTTCTGCGCGGTAGATCCAGTCTCCCTCTGTGACCTTGTTAGCAGATTTTTATCTGTTGTATTTTTTTGAAAAATAGTAAGCAGTTAGCACCGTTAAAGGAATATGGCTCGATGCTTTCTAATACCCTTAAGTTCAAAGGGGGGGGGGGGGGGAGAATATCAGATCAAATCCATATCTTATAGAACTTATGCGTTCATTCAAACTTGATAGACCTGTTTCTAGGAGTCTTACTCCAAAATGGGACCTATCTTGTGTTCTCTGGTCCCTTACTAACTAGTAACTAAGGCACCATATGAACCATTGTCTTCTGCTTTTCTGAAAGCATTTACTTTGAAGACAGTTCTTCTTCTAGTAATTGCCATCTGAAAGCATTTACTTTGAAGACAGTTCTTCTTCTAGTATTTGTCACCGCTAGATGAAGATGCGAACTTCACGCCTTCTCTGTAGAAGAAGGTGTTATTAGATTTAATTGAACTGATGGATCAGTTTCTCTTTTATGTCAGCCGGGTTGTTTGGCTAAGAACCAACTACCTACAGTTATTCCTGAACCTATATTAGTCCCTAGTCTCTCTAGGAAATGTGGGCTTTCAGACTTGGACAGGGTTTTGTGCCCTGTCAGAGCTCTTAAAGTTTTACCTTAAGAAAGTTGAAAGTTCCAGGGGTTCTAGAAAACATTTGTTTCTACCTTTAATAGGTAACAAAGATATTTCAGCTGCGTCTATCTCACGCTGGATATCTTTGGTTATTAAATCAGCCTATCAATGATTTCCGATAGGGATCTTTCCTTCCTTTAGATTCGTCCACATGAAGTTAGGGCATTATCTACTAGCTGTGCCTTCTGTAATAAGGTCCCACTAGAAGATGTCCTTAGAGCAGCAGTATGGAAGTCTTAATCGACTTTCCCTGCTTTCTATCTACACTCTCTGTCTTCTCAAGCAGAAAACTTATTCTCTTTGGGCCCACTTGCTGCGGCTCAAAGAGCACTAAAATGATAATCAGTAATTAATGAATTCACAGTTATCTTTGTTAACTTAAGAATCAGCACAAGTCAGACCCCTTCTTTTCTTGTAGTCCTCTCGGGGACAGTGTCCGACAATGAATTAGTGTAATTATGTGATTGGAATTCGATTAAACGCCAAGGATTTCACATTCCTGGCTCATAAGCCTTCTTTGGAATTAAGTGTTGGGGATTGACGAACCTTCCCACCAATGCTACGAAGTCATCAGGTATTAAATGACTGGTAAGTATTTTTGACATAAAAATGAAGTTTTTCAAAGTAAAACATATTTTTATCAGAAAATATTTACCCATCATTTCGGATTCCCAAGTCCCACCCCTCGTCGTCACTACTTCTTTTAATTACAAAAATGAAAAGTGATTGATATCCGGTATAGTGTAACACGCTGTCATTTGCGGCTGCATGTGCACTGCATTGTGGGTTATTGACTATACAGTAAGGGGTACAGGGAGAATTTCTAGGATAGAACTAGCGGCTTAGATATGATATATCAGGTATTAAATGACTGGTAAGTATTTTCTTCTTTTCCTGCGTGTGTGTGCGTCAACTTTTTCCTTCAAACGACCTCTCCTCCTTGGCCAATTGGGATGAAACTTCAAAGATCGCTCCTAAATTCCTTCAAATCTTTTGTATCCATGCAAAATTCTGGTTTCTATGAAAACTGAAACAAGCAGCTAGTGAAAACTTAAAAAATCTTCTCCTCCAAAACTGTTTGGCCGATTTTCAAATAATTTGTAGAAATGTTCCTTTGGTAACCCTCTATCAGATTCCTTCAAGCCATGTTGATTGGTTTAAAACTATGGCCACCAGGGGGCGGGACTACTTTTAGCTCATCTGAGCACTTCTTGCGCAAGGTGAGTTATTGTGATCGCTAGTTGTCCGGCTTCCGTCTTGTGTCGTGCATCATGCGTCCGTCAACATCTTCACCTCAGTAAACAGTGGGTCAATTTGGATGAAACTTCACAGAAAGCATCCTCTTAATGACCTCACCAGAATTCCTTCTAACTTTTAGGATCCATGCATAGTTTTGGTTTCCATGGCAACCAAACGAAAGAAACTTTAAAGTTCTTCTTCTCTCTAACTGGTTGGCCGATTTTCAAATAATCTTTAGCTCTACTGGCCAATCAAACTTATACAGTACTTAAATATCCATGAGAGCTCGGTTCCTTTCGCAAACCAGCCAGATCGGACCATGCAAGACTGGATAATGGCCCTTGAAATTGTCAAAATTGTTTTTACTTTGCTTTAACAAAAATCAAATGTTAAAAATGCTACATGTAAGACAAATATGACCAAACTCTCTGATCAAACTAAAATCAGTAAGATTGAAATTAATCGAAGATAATGTCAACAAATATAAAGGATTTAACAAAGATATACTCATACAAGAAATTACTGGTGCAGTGAATTATTTAAATCCCATGCTGGTAAAAATAATTCCTGTAATTCCAGTAGATAGAAACATTGACCAAGGTTATAAAGGATTTAACAAAGATATACTTGTACAAGAAATAACTGGTGGAGTGAATTATTGAAATCCCATGCTGGTAAATGAAATTCCTGTAATTTCAGTAGATAGAAACATTGACGAAGTTGAGACCCAAGAAGATAATACAGATAGCAAAGATAGAGGAACGAGTACTGCTGATGAGAACACAAGACAAGAGTCTCCAATTCCAGTTACTTCTAGCATAAGCAATTGCCTAACTACTGGGAACCAAAGTGAAACAAGATGGGACCAGAACAGAGATGATGTTATTGAACTACAACCAGGTATGTTTGTGTCTTCGCAGGAAAAGTAAAACTATTTTCAGGTTTCAACAGATCTTAAGATGTCATCCTCAACGTAATCTAGGGCTTGTTTCATCCAAATTTTATAGGAATGTTACTCGGGTTGTACTTAAACATAAAAGATAAAATATTTATATTCTTTCCAGAACTCTGATTGCTCTGGCATCCCAGAGAAAACTAGACAAAACTTCCCCAGATTGTTCCTACTTGTGCAGTTGTGCACCTTCTTACTAAAAAAAAGTGATTTCCCATCATACCCTTCCTCCTCAAAATAAACAACTAATTTTTAGCTCCACTGGCTGAAAGCCAGTCGAGTTTATGTCATGGTGAATTGTCTTTTTATGTCAAAAATACTTACCCGTCATTTAATACCTGATATATCATATCTAACCCGCTAGTTCTATCCTAGAAATTCTCCACGTACCCCTTACTGTATAGTCAATAACCCACAATACAGTGCGCAGGTGGCCGTAAAAGGCCTTGTGTTAGACTATACCGGAAGTCAACCACTTTTCAATTTCTAGGCTTCAAGAAACAAGTAAAATTATCGCTCTCGATTATATTACTGTTTTCTCGTTGTTTTGAAGGCTTTTAGCTTTCGCTCGTTTATTTATTGTTCATCCTTATGCTTATGAATTCATTTGTTAGTTGTTTACAGGTTTATTGCTGGTTTTGGTGGTTTTATTGTCTTTTTCTTTGCGAAATCGCCGATTTAATTTCCAACTTTGTATTTAGTTTTCATTGTTAACGCATATCAACTATGCCAAAGTCTAATAAGGGAAAACAGTTGCATGGCTTGTGTGGCCATACTAAGGCTACATGGGACATGCACACTGAATGTTTGATGTGTAGCAATGCACACAAACACACCCTTGCACAGTTTGAGAGAAATGGTCTTTTGCCATTTGGAAGAAGGCTGTGGCTCGCATAGCACACACCAGCAAAAAGAGGAAGACAATTTCGAAAGAATTTGTATCTTCCTCTGACTCAGAGCATGATGAAATGTCTGTATGTTCCATCGGCTCGAAAGGCGGTAGCCTTAGAGCTGTACAGGCTCCGTCTTTCATGGCTACTCCACTTAAAGCTTCCTGGAGGAATCTGTGGATAGGCCGACTGTGTCCGGCTCCGGCGTTCAGCAGTCTCCTCTGGTGGCCACTGTGAACACTCACTCTCCCAGATCAATTCACCAGTCGTATGATTGGTCACTGGGTGGAGAGGTAGAAAGGGTGATTAGTTACCTGCCTACCAATGTGTCTCGCATGCCACCAGGCTTTGTGTTACAGTCTTCGGACTGTAACTCTAGAGCTCCGGTCACTAATAATCACTCTTCAGAGATGTATTATCAGAGACCTGTGACTAAACACATGTTTTTGGACATAGTGTATCAGTCAACGGTCAAGACCGGATACCAGGTATCTGATAATCGCTCTTCGGACATAGTGCATCAGACACCGGTCAAGACCAGGCAACATATGCAGGTCATCAACTCAGACTATCACCCAGGTGTACGTCATGAAGTTGTTAACTCTGAATTTTACCCACCGTTAACACTCACTCTTCAAGTTTTGAGTACTGGTCATGAGAGGAGAATTTCAGGTGGTACATCATACTTCACCAGATATCCATCTCCACCAGTTTTTAACTCCAATGGCTGAAAGCCAGTCAAGCTTTTGTCATGGCGAATTGTCTGTCGTGCGTCCGTTAACTTTTTGCTTCAAACGACTACTCCTCCCTTACCACTTGGCCAATTCGGCTAAAACTTCATAGGAAGCATCTTCTCAATGTTCTCTCCTAAATTCCTTTAAATTTTGCCTTATATGGCTATAGTGAAAACTTGAAAAATCTTCTCCGACGAAAGTGTGAGGCCAATTTTCAATTTTTAGCTCCACAGGCTTATGTCATGGTAAATTGTCTGTTGTGCATGCGTGTGTCCGTCCGTTAACTTTTTGCCTCAAACTGGTGGAAGAGTAGCTTCGGTTGCCCCTTCCGACCAAGTAGAGCAGTCGCGACGACTTACTTCACGTGCTGCTATGGTCTTTCAGGGACAGAAGTATACTGCACCTTCTGTAGGGTCTTTCAAAAAAACCAACCCTCCAAAGAAGCAGAAGTCGTCAACCAAAGGCCTTAGCCATATGGCTCTAAGCCACATGCCAAGACAGGTTCTAACTATTCAAAGGTAAAAGGCCGTCATTCGTGTCCTAAACCTAGTAGTTCGAAATACAGTTCGCCCCCAAAGCCTGCTCTCTAGGGATGCGCTCCTTTCTGTTCAAGCCATGTTGATTGGTTGAAAAACATGGCAACCTTTGGGCAGGGCTATTTTGCCTTATATGGCTATAGTGAAAACTTAAAAAATCTTCTCCTCCGAAAGTGTCAGGCCGATTTTCAAATAATTTTGTAGAAATGTTCCTAGGGTGAGCCTCTATTCGATTCCTTAAAGCTAAGTTGATTGGTAGAAAACTATGGCCGCCAGGGGGCGGGGCTTATATGGCTAAAGTGAAAAAAAATAAAAAAATCAGGTGAGCGATCCAGGGCCATTATGGCCTTCTTGTTACAGATGCCAGTGCTGTGGGATAGGGGGCTCACCTGGAACCTCTGGGTTTGACAGCCCACGGTGTCTTGTCAACGGATGAGAGTTGTTTGCATATAAACAATCTTGAGTTGAGGGCTGTTCTTCTAGCACTCACTCAATTCTTTACATCTGTTGCCAACACAACTGTTTTATTGTCGACGGACAATACTACTGTTGTTTCCTACATACGCAGGCAAGGAGGAACTCATACCCGTCTTCTATTCATGGAAACATGGAAACTCCTTCTGTGGTGCCGGGAGAGGTCACTTGTCATTTAAGTCAAGCATGTCCCCGGTCGCCTCAATGTTTTGGCAGGCAGTCTGTCACACCAGAACAAAATCTTGCCTGCAGAGTGGACCCTGTAGTCCACTCACTGTTTCCACTCTTCGGGACACCTTTGTTGGATCTTTTTGCCACCAAAATAAATCATCGGTTACCTCTTTATGTGTCACCGATGTACAATCCAGCAGTCTTGGCAGTAGACACTCTGTCTCTGAATTGGGAACTTCTGTTCGGGTATGCGTTTACCCCGTTCAGCAGTGCAGCATACTTCTGATAGCTGTTGGCCCAGAGATCTTGGTTCAACGATCTTCTGGCTTGTCTGGCGGATTTCCCTCGTCGCCTCCCTCTTTGGGAACAGCCAGGTCGGTGTCTTCACACCAACTTGGCTATGTTGCACCTTCACGCTTGGATGTTGTCCAGTGTTCTATCAGAGAGAGACAATTTTCTGAGAAAGTTGCCTCTCGTATCGCCAAATCTAGACTGCTTCCACTAGAATCGTCTATGATGCTAAGTGGTCAGTCTTTACAGATTGGTGTTCTGCGCGGTCTGTCGATCCAGTCTCCCTCTGTGACCTTGTTAGCAGATTTTTATCTGTTTTTATGCGCCCGGAATCACCGATTCGGTGGGCATCTAGTTTTTGGCCTGTCTGTCTGCACGTCTGTCTGTCTGCACAAAAAAAACCTTTAACCTTGACCACTACTTTTGAACCATAACAGGTATGGCTACCATATTTCACATGTGTTTTCCTTGTGACATGACCTTTCTGTCAGTACCAACATTTTTGACCTTGCGACCTTGACCTTTGACCTAGATGTTGCCATTCTCGAAAAAAAACCTTTAAACTTGACCACTACTTTTGAACCATAACAGGTACGGCTACCATATTTCACATGTGTATTCCTTGTGACATGACCTTTCTGTCAGTACCAAATTTTTTGACCTTGCGACCATGACCTTTGACCTAGATGTTGCCTTTCTCGAAAAAAACTTGAACCTTGACCACTACTTTTGAACCATAACAGGTAAGGCTACCATATTTCACATGTGTATTCCTTGTGACATGACCTTTCTGTCAGTACCAACATTTTTGACCTTGCGACCATGACCTTTGACCTAGATGTTGCCATTCTCGAAAAAAACTTTAACCTTGACCACTACTTTTGAACCATAACAGGTACGGCTACCATATTTCACATGTGTATTCCTTGTGACATGACCATTCTGTCAGTACCAACATTTTTGATCTTGCGACCTTGACCTTTGACCTAGATGTTGCCATTCTCGAAAAATACTTTAACCTTGACCACTACTTTTGAACCATAACAGGTAAGGCTACCATATTTCACATGTGTATTCCTTGTGACATGACCTTTCTGTCAGTACCAACATTTTTGACCTTGCGACCTTGACCTTTGACCTAGATGTTGCCATTCTCGAAAAAAAAAATTAACCTCGACCACTTCTTTTAAACCATAACAGGTACGGCTACCATATTTCACATGTGTATACCTTGTGACATGACCTTTCTGTCAGTACCAACATTTTTGACCTTGCGACCTTGACCTTTGACCTAGATGTTGCCATTCAGTGTTTCACAAACACATCTCGTTTTGTTATGAAAAAGAGTAAGCAGTTAGCACCGTTAAAGGATATGGCTCGATGCTTTCTAATACCCTTAAGTTCAAAGTGGGGGAGAATATCGGATCAAATCCATATCTTTCAGAACTTATGCGTTCATTCAAACTTGATAGACCTGTTTCTAGGAGTCTTACTCCAAAATGGGACCTATCTTGTGTTCTCTGGTTCCTTACTAACTAGTAACTAAGGCACCATATGAACCATTGTCTTCTGCTTCTCTTAAAGCATTTACTTTGAAGACAGTTCTTCTTCTAGTATTTGTCACCGCTAGATGAAGATGCAAACTTCACGCCTTCTCTGTAGAAGAAGGTTTTATTAGATTTAATCGAACTGATGGATCAGTTTCTCTTTTATGTCAGCTGGGTTGTTTGGCTAAGAACCAACTACCTATGGTAATTCCTGACTTGGACAGGGTTTTGTGCCCTGTCAGAGCTCTTTAAGTTTTACCTTAAGAAAGTTGAAAGTTCCAGGGGTTCTAGAAAACATTTGTTTCTACCTTTAATAGGTAACAAAGATATTTCAGCTGCGTCTATCTCACGCTGGATATCTTTGGTTATCAAATCCGCCTATCAAGGACTTTCCGATAGGGATCTTTCCTTCCTTTGGATTCGTCCACATGAAGTTAGGGCATTATCTACTAGCTGTGCCTTCTGTAATAAGGTCCCACTAGAAGATGTCCTTAGAGCAGCAGTATGGAAGTCTTAATCGACTTTCCCTGCTTTCTATCTACGCTCTCTGTCTTCTCAAGCAGAAAACTTATTCTCTTTGGGCCCACTTGCTGCGGCTCAAAGAGCACTAAAATGATAATCAGTAATTATTGAATTCACAGTTATCTTTGTTAACTTAAGAATCAGCACTAGTCAGACCCCTTCTTTTCTTGTAGTCCTCTCGGGGACAGTGTCCGACAATGAATTGGTGTAATTATGTGATTGGAATGCGATTAAACGCCAAGGATTTCACATTCCTGGCTCATAAGCCTTCTTTGGAATTAAGTGTTGGGGATTGACGAACCTTCCCACCAATGCTACAAAGTCATCAGGTATTAAATGACGGGTAAGTATTTTTGACATAAAAATGAAGTTTTTCAAAGTAAAACATATTTTTATCAGAAAATACTTACCCATCATTTCGGACTCCCAAGTCCCACCCCTCGTCGTCACTACTTCTTTTAATTACAAAATTGAAAAGTGATTGATTTCCGGTATAGTCTAACACGCGTCCCTTTGCGGCCGCATGCGCACTGCATTGTGGGTTATTGACTATACAGTAAGGGGTACAGGGAGAATTTCTAGGATAGAACTAGCGGCTTAGATATGATATACCAGGTATTAAATGACTGGTAAGTATTTTCTAATAAAAATATGTTTTACTTTGAAAAAACTTCTTTTCCTGCGTGTGTGTGCGTCAACTTTTTCCTTCAAATGACCTCTCCTCCTTGGCCAATTGGGATGAAACTTCAAAGATCGCTCCTAAATTCCTTCAAATCTTTTGTATCCATGCAAAATTCTGGTTTCTATGAAAACTGAAACAAGCAGCTACCGTCGGCCATAAGTCGACTTCGGCCATAAGTCGAGGGTCCAGTTTGACCCCAATTTCGGCGGTTTTGAGGTTACTCCCAGCCATAAGTCGGGGGTCGACTTTTTAAAAAATTCGGCAAAAAATTCAAAAAAACATGGTTCTCAATGTAAAACTGGATAATGATACATTATGATAATAATGCACAAACCTGATTTTATAAATCCAAATAAGCCAAACCAACTAACTAGTCCAAATTTAAAAGCGCGAAACTCGAACAAAGGGTTTTGTCGATGTCAACCATTAAGACACATTTGTCCGATTTCACACATGAAAATTAATCCTTTCAATGATTTCAAAAAATGATTAGTTAAAAGTAAAACAAACACAGGAATGAGTTATTGCATTGACGAAGTTTATTAAAAGTGTGTGTAATTCACAGAGAGGTGAAGACAAGGGTTGTAAAGGTCTATGGAAAGAAGTTTGGACTCTATAGTTATATGCAAACGGTTGTAATTTCCCCTGGAACAGGCTGTAGTTACAACCGACTTGCATTAGCCTAGCCCTATAACTAAACTGTTTGTCGCGTGAAAAACACAGGGCTCAAATAAATGACGTGACTAATTTACCAGCTGGGATTGAGACGCGACAAATGAAAAACACCCATATAAATCAATGTTAATTCTACGATCCTATTAGCTTAGTAATACTTGTGTGATTAAACTGCACGTACTCTTTTTTTATGACGTAGCTCATTTGTTGGGGAAAATGGTTTGCGGAAATAAAGGTCTATATAGATTTCACTCTTACCCATTTTCACATGCATTTATACGCATCTGCAGCAGACTTCTCTTGATAGAGCTCTGACAAAAGGAGAAATTACTACATTTTCTTTAAATTGGACAAATTAACTTTGAATTAAAAAGGATTTTAAAGGGTACGATATTTATTTTTCCTTTGTTTACGGCTTTGAAACTAGATACATTTTAAGGAAAGGATGCATCGCTGATAAAAAGCAGTATCTCTATTTCTCACAACGTTTTCCAACACTGTCTGCTACATCTGCATTTAAAGTTACAAATACGTGGTAGTAACTGTACTGTACACACAATTTACAATGAGGTACCTCTGGACAACTCGATGGTTATATGCAAAACGGTTGTAATTTCTCCTGGAATAGGCTGTAGTTACAACCGACTTGCATTAGCCCTAAAACTGTTTGTCGTGTGTAAAATATAGCCTTAGGAGAGATTGTCATTCAGTCATAAGTCGAGTCCCTGCTTCAACGCCAAAATTTGAGTCTCAAAAATTCGACTTATGGCCGCGGATATACGGTAGTGAAAACTTAAATCAAAGCACTGAAAGTGCTGTGGGACGGTACCCATTGTATGAGGGGGAAAAAGATGGTCAACTGTTCTATTTTTTGGAAAGTTACAACACAAGTCACATAATTTCAAACAAGAGCACCGCCCGCGGGTGCCTGACGCTCGTCTGATACCTAGTTTCTGACCCAATATGACCCATATTTGGACTTGACCTAGATATCTTTAAGACAAACATTCTGACTAAATTTCAAGCTGCTGAAGCAAAAAATGCGGCATCCAAAGTGTTAACAAGATTTTCCTTCAATTTGACCTAGTAACCTAGTCTTTGACCCAGCATAACCCATATTCGAACTTGACCTAGATATTTTTAAGACAAACATTCTGACAAAATTTCAAACTGCTTATATAAAAATTGCGACCTCTGGAGTGTTAACAAGATTTTCCCTCAATTTGCCCTAGTGACCTACTTTTTGACCCGACGTGACCCATGTTCGAACTTGACCTACATATCATCAAGACAAGCATTCTGATAAAGTTTCAACATGATCAAGTTGAAAATGTGGCCTCCAGAGTGTTAACAAGATTTCCCTTCAATTCGACCTAGTGACCTAGTTGTTGACCTCATATGGCCCAGTTTCAAACTTGTCCAAGATTTTATGGAGATGAACATTCTGATAAACTTTCATGAAGATTGGATACAAAATGTAGCCCGTAGAGTGTTAACAAGCTCAAATATTGACGACGCACGACGGACGGACGCCGGACAAAATGTGATCACAATAGCTAAAAATACAAGAAATGAAAAAGCAAAAAATCCAAATGTTTGACCCAAAATCCCATTTGACATGTTGAAGTATATTATTTATGAAATATGTGTGCACAATTTGAAATCAATCTCTAACAAAAAATGAGGGAGCTTTGATCAAAGTCAACCAAAATCCACCAAAATCATGTTTTTTACCCCAAATATAAGGTCAAACTCAGTATCTTTAGCATTCAATGTGAAGAAGGGTATTAGATGAACAAGTTTTCCAAGTTTCAAAGTATTATGTTTGATAGTTTCCATGTAAGTGAGCTAAACGCAAAACTTAACCAACGCCGACGACGACGATCAAGTGACGACAATAGCTCGTCTTTTTTTTTCAAAAAATCAGACGAGCTAAAAATGTAAACAAAAAAGCAAAAATGCATACAGTTCAAACATTTATTTAAGACAGGGTTAACCCCTTATTTCCAGAGATCTATAATTAAACTCTTGACTTGTAGACAGTAGATACAGTTAGATAAACAAACACATTTGTGATAGGTAATTTATCACATGGATAAACCCTACAGCAGATGTATGAAAATGTTTAACTAAAGATATTGGTAAATCTGTATTGATGAAACTAAAAGTCAATAAAACATTGAGAAAACTGTCGCAATTTCTCATACCATCCATCTGTGGAAGAGTAGACAACATGTGTCTGTAGTGTAGAAAGGGTAACATAGTACCTATAGCAAAGCTATTTATTATCTATAGTATCTAAAGAATCAACTTAATTTTAACACTCTTAGTAAAGAGGCACGCAAGGAACATTTGAGAGAAATGTGGTGACTACAGTGTTTACAAAATATTTCTCAATATTGGCCTAGTGACCTAGTTTTTAGCCAGACCATATTCGAAGTTAGCCTAAATATCATCAAGATAAACATTCTGGTAAAGTTTCATCATGCTAGAGTTAAAAACATGGCTTCCAGAGCATTAACAAGATTTTTCTTAAATTTGATCAAGGGACCTAATTTTTTACTCAACATGACGAATGTCTAAATTGGCCAGTATATCATCAAGAAAAACTGTCTGACAAAGTTTCAAGCCGCTAGGGTCAAAAGTGTGGTCTCTTAAGTGTTAAATCAAGATTGTCCTACAACTTGGCATAGTGACCTAATTTTTTAACAAACATTACCCATATTCAAAATAAATATAATAAAAACAATCATTCTGACAAAGTTTCAGCATGCTCAAGCTAAAAGTGCCGCTTCCAGAGTCTTAACCCTTTCCCTCATACGACAATTCTGCAGCAGACGACTTTGAACATATTTTGTCAATTGATACAAAACCTCTATAATTGAATGGATAACCTATGACTAAAAGTGGAAAACATTGTGGCAAAAGGAGAAATTGCTTGTTTTGAGCAATTTCTTCTTTTGTCTCTATGTTTTCAAAAAGCCATCTGAAGCAGAGGCGTCAGAACGCGTCTATATGAGGGAAAAGGTTAACAAGATTTTCCTCCAACTTGGCTTAGTGCCCTAATGTTTTATCCAAAATAACCAATATTTGAAATTGGCCTATCATCAAGACAAACTTTCTGACAAGGTTTCAAAATGCTCAATACAAAAATGCAGTGTCTATAGTGTTAACAAGATTTTTCTACAGTGTTTGGCTAAGTGACCTAGTTCTTTTCTGGATTTGACACATATTCGAACTTAGGCTAGATATCATACAAGCAAATATTCTGAGAAAATTTCAACATGCTCAAGTAAAACATGCGGCTTCCAGAGTGTTAACTAGATTTTCCTTTAATTTGAGCAAACCAACATTGTGGACTCTGTGTAAAGTATCGATCCGGATCAGCCTAAGCATGCCACACAGGCTTACAAGGATAGACAAATTTCTCCTGTGGATTTTCTGTCAAATTGACCTGTAACTTAACCAACAATGTCCAATTCTCTAATACAACCAAAATACATCAAAATTTATACTTTTTACCCCCAAAAATAGGCTACACTCAGCCTATTTAGTATACAATGAGAAGAAGGATATAAGATGAACAAGTTTTCCAAGTCTCAAAGTATTAGGTAATAAAATAGTTTGATTGATTAATTGGGGTTTAACACCATTTTCATCAATCTTTCAGTCATATCACGGCAGCCAGTTCAACTACTCATATGTTTCTTTGCTTTCTCATACCAGTACTTCACACAACATTCTTTTCAAGCAACTGGCTGCTTTTCCACATAGTCTGAAAGCCCATTGGTGGTAGTCATGTCAAATGTTGGAAGGAATGTAGGCCAAGTTGGTGTTCGAACTCACAACCCCTGGATTAACAGCCCATGTCTCTACTGACTGAGCTACGGTAAACTGAGTAATAAAATAGGAAACATGCTGTACCAAAGTGAGCTTGCAAAGATATTTTCAAAGTTGTCTGCTGTAGATTGGTTAAATTTGGGTAAAGCTTTTTAAAAAGAGCCTGTGATATTGGTTCTGTTCAAATAATTCTTCCAATCCTTGAAGTTTGCAAAAAAATCAACAGGTCAAAATGTACAGTTGTGTTAAAAATTTCAAACTTTTCTTCCCATTACTCACTATGATGTTCAACAATTGAACAATTGGGGACATATTTTGTACATGTAAATTCTGTTGCATGATGAGTACATATCAACTTGAATATACCAGAGACATATAAACTCATATATACATAGAAAAAAATAGTAAACTGACCTTTGAATGTATATAGGCTGTGGACAATAATGATGCAATAGAAAGTCTTTAAACTTTATGTCAGAAGTTAAATCTCATAATGTGCTTTTTCCTTTTGTGATCAATAATTTCATTGTAAAATTAATTCTTCTTATGAACATGTACCAGTACTCTATGGAATCTAGACAGAGAAAGCTTTGATCAGATTTAAAAAACAAGAGGCCCAAGAGGGCCAGTATCGCTCCACGGCCATTAGGCAAAAATTTAATTTTCAAACAGCCCCGCCCCCTGATGGCCATGTTTTTGACCAATCAACATTGTTGAAGGAATCTGATAGAGGACCAATCCTAGGAACATTTCTACAAAATTATTTGAAAATCAGCCCGAAACTTTCGTAGAAGATTTTTTAAGTTTTCACTATAGCCATATAAGGCAAAATAGCCCCGCACCCTGGCAGCCATAGTTTTCAACCAATCAACTTGGCTTGAAGGAATTTGATAGAGGGTCACCCAAAGAACATATCTACAAAATTATTTAAAAATCAGCTGGACACTCTCGGAGGAGAAGATTTTTTAAGTTTTCACTATAGCCATATACAGCAAAATAGCCCCACCCTCTGACGGCCATGTTTTTCGACTTATCAACATGGCTTGAAGGATCTGATAGAGGGTCACCCAAGGAACATTTCTACAAAATTATTTGAAAATTTGCCTGAAACTTTCGGAGGAGAAGATTTTTTAAGTTTTCACTATAGCCATATAAGGCAAAATAGTCCCGCCCCCTGGCAGCCATAGTTTTCCACAAATCAACATGGCTTGAAGGAATCTGACAGAGGGTCTCCCAAGGAACATTTCTACAAAATTATTTGAAAATTTGCCAAACTCTTTTTGAGGTAAAGATATTTTAATTTTACATTATAGCCATATAAGGCAAATTAGCCCCGCTCCCCTGGCGACCATGTTTTTCGTCCAATCAACTTGGCTTGAAGGAATCTGAAAGAGGGTCACACAAGGAACATTTCTACAAGATTATTTGAAAATCGGCCGGAAACTTTCGGAGAAGAAGATTTCACTATAGCCATATACGGCAAAATAACCCCACACTCTGATGGCCATGTTTTTGACTAATCAACATGGCTTGAAGGAATCTGATAGAGGGTCTCCCAAGGAACATTTCTACAAAATTATTTGAAAATTTGCCAAACACTTTTTGAGGTAAAGATATTTTAAGTTTTCACTATAGCCATATAAAGCAAAATGCCCCGCCCCCCCCCCCCCCCCCCTGGCCACCATGTTTTTCTACCAATCAACTTGGCTTGAAGGAATCTGAAAGAGGGTCACCCAAGGAACATTTCTACAAAATTATTTGAAAATCGGCCTGACACTTTCGGAGGAGAAGCTTTTTACCTATTTTTTTAATTTGGTTGCCATGGAAACCAGAATTTTGCATGGATCCCAAAAAATTGAATGAATTTAGTAGAGGACATTAAGAGGATGGTTCCTAGGAAGTTTCATCTTAATTGGCCAAGTGGTTAGGTGGGAGAAGTCGTTTGAAGCAAAAAATTAACGCATGCACGACGGACAATTCGCCATGACATAAGCTCGACTAGCTTTCAGCCAGAGGAGCTAATTATAATATTTCAATCATCCTTTCCCTCAAATAGACACTTTCTGACGCCTCTGCAGCAGACAGCTTTTTGAAAACATGGAAGCAGAGGAAGAAATTGCTCCATACGAGCAATTTCTCCTTTTGTCACAATGCTTTTTACTCATGCCTCTTACTGTTGACAAATGCTAGTAAACTTACAGTTTTACATCTTGGGTCATTTAACAAAACAAATGATCTGCCTGATCAAAATTATCAACAGGTTCACCCTGTGTGACACAATATGTAGTTCAAAAGGATCTACTTAATGTTAGTTATCATGTATAAGTGTCTTCCTGGAAGGCTGTGTTATAGCTCAAAATGATTTACTTGAATGTCTTGTTCATAGTAATTAGTTAATTACACAGTTATCTTCCTGTATTATAGTAAACAAAAACAGATCTCATTGTGCATCCTTGATTCGTATTTGTATCGTTTACAACATTCCATTCCATTACTCTTTTCCGTGTTAAAACAAACACTTTCATTCAGAATACTTGTCACAACGACTCGCTGCTGTTACCAGCTTTGAAGAATGTCATTAACGTCGTTTTGTTTTTGTTTTCTACCCGTTTTGTTGCGTCCAGGACTTGCCATTTGTCTTTTATTTCTCTGATTCAACTAAAAACGAAACCGGAAATAACAGTAAATATACCCCAACTTTTACAATACATAAAAGTTGGTTGTAAAAATGTCCCATACACTGACATTATGAATCTTCTTCACAAGTAATGCTGCGCATTAATATAATCTGTCAACATTTCCATGATCTGAAACGAAACAAAAATACATACAGTTACTGATTGCACAATAAAAATAAAATCAAGATGTGTATACATGTCTGCACAAAACCATTTTTATCAATATATATGTATGCTATGATTTGAATAATAAAATAGTCCGTTTATAATAGATACTTTGCAATTATTGATCTGCATTAAGTTATTGTCCCCCGCTTTAGCGAAAGCTGGGGACTATTATTTCTCATTCGTCAGTCAGTCAGTCCGTCCGTCAGTCCGTCCGTCAGTCCGTCAGTCCGTCACGCTGTCACAAAAACTTTAACCTTGGTCATAACTTCTGAACCGTAATAGGTACTGCTTTCATAGTTCACATGTGTATTCCTTGTGACAACCCCTTTCCATCAATACCAATTTTTTTGACCTTGTGACCTTGACCCTGGCGGGGGACCATAATTCTCTGAATTTGCTTGTTTGGGGTTATAATGCATCTGTATCCAGTGAAGACTCGGAGGAGCCTATGTATCATAGTATGCAGTCTCACCAGTCTTAACTGACCATACACATGTAATTTAGACCTAGAATCAGCGTAGCCTCACTACTTTTATGTCAATATAACTTTATAAATGACGCCAAGGCAAAGTGTCAGTTAGACATGGATTCACTAGACAATTTATAACATACGTACACAAATATATATATGTTTTTGTGCGTTAATTGAATAACATTTTTGGCAAAGCATCATGCATATGCTCCATCTAAGTATAGATAAAATCTGGAAAATTCATTTTTAATATCAATATACATTGTATTTCTTCATTCTTTTCAATAATAAAACTTGTATACATAATATCATCAATACAAATAACTGTACACACTTAAGTTTGAAAGTAGTTTTCACATCACTTAACCACTTTTGTCTCCTAAGTCCTTAAATGAGCCTAAATAGTGTATACATACAAGAACGATGATACACTTGTACAATATATGTACGAAGTCTCCGAAGTCCTTCATTTATTTTTTATTTTTCATTTTCCTTTTCCATTACTTTTTAAATAATTAACAGATGTCAAATGATAAAACGAACAAGCGAATGTCTACAGGAATTGGGCTATTTTCAGACATACGTGTACATGAAATACATGTGAGCTTATTTTCATATTCGGTTACGATACAGCACAGGGCGAAAAAAAAAATTGGTTTTCCACTCCAAATTACAGTTTAATTGACAGACCTACCTCGAACGTTTTACGGATTGATGACTAAATGAACATGCACACATTTCTTTCCTGTCAGTCTTCCTCAATATAAACTTCATGTGTCTTTTCTCCACAAAACCAATAACAATCTATCGTCAGCTTGTCAGATTTCTACTTTCATTTTGAACGGAAGTTGCAAGTTCTCCTTCGCAGAGTTGTCATTCCTTACCATCTCTTTCAGTAAAATGAATCGATTGGCTAGATAATTAGTTGGGAGATAGTTTTTCATCGACGCGTTTGACATTATTGTTAATACTACCAAATATCCAAAAATCACTTTTGATTATTTCGTTTCTAAAAAGTATATTCTTTATGATTGAACATTAAAACAAATTGGTATATATTCATACATTAATTATGAATATATTTATTCAAACTTCAAATCAATATTGTAAACGTTCTACTTCAACTTTCAACCACTAGTGCTTCCTTTTTACAGTCTTTTTTCAATATTCAGATATCTTGATTCACCAAGGTTTTCGAAAATGCAGTTTTATTGCCTGATAATTGACACTACTTTTTTGTTGACGGTTAAAAAAATCCCTCTTTTTCGGCTCCCAGCTTTACACTGTCGTTCTGTTTATAGTCGGGGAGCCAACTGTTGTACGATTTCTCAAAATGCACATGACTATAGACAGTACCCTAAGGGGTACCGTCCAAAAATCTTCTCCTCCAAAACTGTTTGGCCGATTTTCAAATAATTTGTAGAAATGTTCCTTTGGTAACCCTCTATCAGATTCCTTCAAGCCATGTTGATTGGTTTAAAACTATGGCCACCAGGGGGCGGGACTACTTTTAGCTCATCTGAGCACTTCTTGCGCAAGGTGAGTTATTGTGATCGCCAGTTGTCCGTCTTCCGTCTTGTTTCGTGCGTCATGCGTCCGTCAACATCTTCACCTCAGTAAACAGTGGGTCAATTTGGATGAAACTTCACAGAAAGCATCCTCTTGATGACCTCACCAGAATTCTTTCCAACTTTTAGGATCCATGCAGAGTTTTGGTTTCCATGGCAACCAAACGAAAGAAACTTTAAAGTTCTTCTTCTCTCAAACTGGTTGGCCGATTTTCAAATAATTTTTAGCTCTACTGGCCAATCAAACTTATACAGTACTTAAATATCCATTAGAGCTCGGTTCCTTTCGCAAACTAGCCAGATCGGACCATGCAAGACTGGATAATGGCCCTTGAAATTGTCAATTTTTTTTTTACTTTGCTTTAACAAAAATCAAATGTTAAAAATGCTGCATGTAAGACAAATATAACCAAACTCTCTGATCAAACTAAAATCAGTAAGATTGAAATTAATCGAAGACAATGTCAACAAATATAAAGGATTTAACAAAGATACACTCATACAAGAAATTACTGGTGCAGTGAATTATTTAAATCCCATGCTGGTAAAAAAAAATCCTGTAATTCCAGTAGATAGAAACATTGACCAAGGTGAGACCCAAGAAGATAATACAGATAGCAAAGATAGAGGAACAAGTACTGCTGATGAGAACACAAGACAAGAGTCTCCAATTCCGGTTACTTCTAGCATAAGCAATTGCCTAACTACTGGGAACCAAAGTGAAACAAGAAGGGACCAGAACAGAGATGAAGTTGTTGAACAACAACCAGGTATGTTTGTGTCTTCGCATGAAAAGTAAAACTATTTTCAGGTTTCAACAGATCTTAAGATGTCATCCTTAACGTAATCTAGGGCTTATTTGTTTCAAACTTTATAGGAATGTTACTCAGGTTGTACTTAATCATAAAATATGAAATAATTATATTCCAACCAGAACTCTTGATTGCTCTGGCATCCCAGAGAAAACTAGACAAAGCTTCACCAGAATGTTCCTACTTGGCCAGTTGTCAAAAAATGTGATTTGCCCATCATACCCTTCCTGTTCAAGATAAACAACTAATTTTTAGCTCCACTGGCTGAAAGTCAGTCGAGTTTATGTAAGGGCGAATTGTCTGTCCTGCATGTTTGCGGCAACTTTTTCCTTCAAACGACCTCTCCTCCCTAACCACTTGACCAATTGGAATGAAACTTCAAAGGAAGCATCCTTTCAATGTTCGCTCCTAAATTCCTTCATATCTTTTGGATCCACGCAAAATTCTGGTGAAAACTTAAAAAATCTTTTCCTCTAAATTTATGTGGCAGATTTTCAAATAGTTTTGTTGAAATGTTCCTTGGGTGACTTTCTATTAGATTCCTTTAAGCCATGTTGATTGGTTTAAAACAATGGCCACCAGGGGTGGGGCTATTTTTAGCTCATCTGAGCTTTTCTTGCGAAAAGTGAGTTATTGTGATTGCCAGTTGTACGTCTTGTGTTGTGCGTCATGTGTCCATCAACATCTTCTCAGTAAACAGTGGGTCAATTTGGATGAAACTTCACGGAAAGAATCCTCTCAATGACCTCACCAGATTTCCTTCAAACTTTTGGGATCCATGCAGAATTCTGGTTTCCATAGCAACCAAACAAAAGAAACTTTAAAATTCTTCTCCCAAACTGGTTGGCCGATTTTCAAATAATTTTTAGCTCTACTGGCCAATCAAACTTATACAGTAGTTAGATATCCATGAGAGCTCAGTTGCCTTTCGCAAAATAGCCAGATCTGCCCATGCAAGTCCGGATAATGGCCCTCGAAATTGTCAAAAAACTTCCTACTTTGCTTTAACAAAAAAAATCAAATGTAAAAAAACGCTACATGTAAGACAAATATGACCAAACTCTCTGATCAAACTAGCACGAGTAAGATAGAAATTAATCGAAGATAATGTCAAAAAATATAACGGATTTAACAAAGATATACTCATACAATAAATAACTGGTGGAGTAAATATTTAAATCCCATGCTGGTAAAAGAAATTCCTGTAATTCCAGTAGATAGAAACATTGACCAAGGTTATAAAGGATTTAACAAAGATATGCTCGTACAAGAAATAACTGGTGGAGTGAATTATTGAAATTCCTGTAATTCCAGTAGATAGACACATTGACCAATGTGAGACCCAAAAAGATAATACAGATAGCAAAGATAGAGGAACGAGTACTGCTGATGAGAACACAAGACAAGAGTCTCCAATTCCGGTTACTTCTAGCATAAGCAATTGCCTAACTACTGGGAACCAAAGTGAAACAAGAAGGGACCAGAACAGAGATGATGTTATTGAACAACAACCAGGTATGTATGTGTCTTCGCAGGAAAAGTAAAACTATTTTCAGGTTTCAACAGATCTTAAGATGTCATCCTCAATGTAATCTAGGGCTTGTTTCATCCAAACTTTATAGGAATGTTACTCAGGTTGTACTTAATCATAAAAGATCAAATAATTATATTCCAACCAGAACTCTTGATTGCTCTGGCATCCCAGAGAAAACTAGACAAAGCTTCACCAGAATGTTCCTACTTGTGTAATTGTGCACCTACTAACTCAAAAAAAGTGATTTCCCATCATACCCTTCCTCCTCAAAATAAACAACTGATTTTTAGCTCCACTGGCTGTCAAGTTTATGTCATGGCGAATTGTCTGTCCTGCCAGTGTGCGTCAACTTTTTCCTTCAAATGCCCTCTCCTCCCTAACCACTTGGCCAATGGGGATGAAACTTCCTCCAAAATTGTTTGGCTGATTTTCAAATATTTGAAATGTTCCCTGGGTGCCTTTCTATCAGATTCCTTCAAGCCATGTTGATTGGTCTAAAACATGGCTGCCACAGGGCGCGGTTATTTTCCCTAATATGGCCATAGTGAAAATTGAGAAAATAAGTAATTTTGTAGAAATGTTCCTAGAGTGACCCTCTATCAGATTCCTTCATGCCATGTTGATTTGTTTAAAACTATGACCACCAGGGGGTAGCAACGCGGGCTGTCAATCCAGGGGTTGTGAGTTCGAATCCCGGCTCGTCCAACTTTCTTTCTGAGGATTGACATGCATCAATCGTCTTCCAGCAATGGGCTATGTGTAAAAGCAGCCAGTTGCTTAGGAAGATTGTTGTGTGGAGTACTGGTGTGAGAAAAACCAGGAAATACATGAGTAGGAGAACTGGCCGCCATGATATAACTGAGAACTTGTTAAAAAACGGTGTTAAACCCCAATCAATCAATCAATCCTAGAGTGACCCTCTATCAGATTCCTTCATTCCATGTTGATTGGGCCGAGCCCCGGTATCTCAATCGGTAGCGACGCAGGCTGTCAATCCAGGGGTTGTGAGTTTGAATCCCAGCTTGGCCAATATTTTTTCCGACGTTTGACAAAAGTCACTGACCTGCGTCATGCGTCTTTCACCAATGGGCTGTTTATCAGTCTATGTGGTGTATTGGTGTGCGAAAACCAGGAAACGCATGAGTAGGTGAACTGGTAGCCGTGATATGTTGTTGAAGACGGCTTTAAACCCCAATCAATCAATCAATCAACGATGTTGTTTGGTTTAAAACTATGGCCACCATGGGACGGGGCTATTTTTAGCTGATCTGAGCACTTATTACGCAAGGTGAGTTATTGTGACAGCCAGTTGTCCGGCGTCTGTCTTGTGTCGTGCGTCGGTCAACATCTTCTCCTCAGTAAACAGTGGGTCAATTTGGATAAAACTTCACATAAAGCATCCTCTCAATGACCTCACGAGAATTCGTTCAATATTTTGGATCCATGCAGAATTCTGGTTTCCATGGCAACCAAACAAAAGAAACTTTAAAATTCTTCTTTTCCCAAACTGGTTGGCCGATTTTCAAATTACTATTAGCTCTACTGGCCAATCAAACTTATACAGTAGTTAGAAATCCATGAGGGCATCCCTTTTAAAAACCAGCCAGATCCGCCCATGCAAGACTGGATAATGGCCCTTGAAAATGTCAAAATTGCTATAATACAGCTTGTGAACACAATAGAGCCTCCATTTACTATCCGATCTTCACCAAACTTAAATAGTAGTTAAATATTGATGAGAGCTGGGTTACCTTCGAAAACCTGCCAGATCTGCCCATGCATGACTATTATTGCTCTTGAAATTGTTAAAATTGCTACAATACAGCTTGTGAACACAATTGACCTTCCATTTCTTATCTGACCTTCATTAAACTTAGATAGTAGTTAAATATTGATGAGAGCTTGGTTCCTTTCGAAAACCAACCAGATCCGCCCATGCATGACTGGATTATGGTCCTTGAAATTGTCAAAATTGCTATATTACAGCCTGTTAAAACAATAGAGCCTCCATTTACTATCTGACCTTAACCAAACTAAGGAAGTAGTTAAATATTGATGAGAGCTATAATACAGCTTGTGAACACAATAGTGCGACCAAAGAACTATGTTATGAGAGCATAGGCCCATGAGGGCCTCTTGTTGAGAAATGTTCCTTAGACGAACCCCTATCAGATTTTTAGCTCAGCTATGAACGAAGTGCAAGGTGAGCTATTGTGATCACATTTTGTCATGCGTCCGCCCGTCATGCGTCGTCCTTCGTCAACATTTGCTCTTGTTAACACTCTACAGGCTACATTTTGCATCCAATCTTCATGAAAGTTTATCAGAACATTCATCTCCATCAAATCTTGGACAAGTTCGAAACATGATGAAACTTTATCAGAATGTTTGTCTTGATGATATGTTAGAAATTTTCGAACATGGGTCATGTTTGGTCAAAAAGTAGGTCACTAGGTCAAATTGAAGGAAAATGTTGTTAACTCTCTAGGCCGCATTTTTGGCTACAGCAGCTTGACATTTGATGAGAATGTTTATCTAAATAATATCTAAGCCAAGTTCGAATATGGGTCATGTAGGGTCAAGATCTAGGTCACTAGGCCAAATTGAAGGAAAATCTTGTTAACACTTTGGATGCCGCGTTTTCAATTTGAACATGTTGAAACTTGATCAGAATGTTTGTCTTGATGATATGTAGGTCAAGTTCGAAAATGGGTCATATTTGATCAGAATCTAGGTCACTAGGCCAAATTGAAGGGAAATCTTGTTAACACTCTTGATACTGCATTTTTAACTTGAGCATGATGAAACTTTATCAGAATGTTTGTCTTGATGATATGTAAGAAAAGTTCGAACATGGGTCATGTTTGGTCAAAAAGTAGGTCACTAGGTCAAATTGAAGGAAAATGTTGTTTACACTCTAGGCCGCATTTTTTGCTACAGCAGCTTGACATTTGATTAGAATGTTTATCTAAATGATATCTAAGCCAAGTTCGAATATGGGTTATGTAGGGTCAAAATCTAGGTCACCCACTAGGCCAAATTGAAGGAAAATCGTGTTAACATTTTTTGCTTCAGCAGCTTGAAATTTGGTCAGAATGTTTTTCTGAATTATATCTATAGTTCAAGTTCGAATACGGTTCATAATTGGTCAGAAACAACGTCAATAATGGAAAATGTTGTTCAATTTCCAGAGGCCGCATTTTTACTTTGAGCAAGTTGAAACTTTGTCAGAATGTTGTCTTGATGATATCTAGTCCATGTTGGAATATGGGTCATATCAGGTAAAAAAATATAGATCAAAAGGGACAAATGAAGGAAAATCTTGTTAACACTCTGGAGGTTGCATTTTGAACTTTTACAGAATAATTGTCTTGATGAGTTTTGCATTAGAAATAATTCAGGTGAACGATCTAGGGCCAATTCTATGCAATTTTTAGGGCTGTAACGAATAAACTAGGTGGCGAATACGATATGTGTCAAGAATACAGGGTAACGATTACGAATATTTATTCACGAATATTGTCATGAATTTAACCCTTTCCCTCATATAGACGCTTTCTGACGCCTCTGCAGCAGACAGCTTTTTGAAAACATGGTAACAAAAGAAGAAATTGCTCAAAACAAGCAATTTCTCCTTTTGACACAATGGTTTCCACTTTTAGTCATGGGTTATCCATTCAATTATAGAGATTTTCTATTTTTTGACAAAATATGTTCAAAGTCGTCTGCTGCAGAGTTGTCGTATGAGGTAAAGGGTTAACAACATGTAATCACAAATTAAATCAGAATTCAAATGATTAGAAAAAGTATAATGATTGACTAGTAAGTCTTGTCACTCTTGTGAAAATAAAATCAACTAGAACAGTTTAAAAGTCAATAACGTTTTCGAGTCTTTGTCCATTGTCCATAGTCGACATGCTTGTGATCCTCAAAAGAATATCAGCTTAAATACTTTCATTACTTGATTTTATAACAGGCATACACAATGGAGGAAATTACTAATTTAATGTAGCGTTTAACTAGTTTTAGCCGATGTCATAGTGTGATATGGAATGTCTTCCTTGAATCCTTTCGGAAATCCGAAATGCTTACATACAAGTGACGGAGAATTTAATAATTTAAATTTCCGTGTGGTTCGCCATTTTTTGTTGACGCGTTTTGATTGTCATTAAATGGAAATTCTCTTTTTTCAATCAATTTATAATTCAAAAAATGTCGCAAGAGCGGTGGTCTGCTGTTGTGGGTGGGGTACTATATAAATATAGCACCTAATGCACTATGAAACTAAAGAGGTTTGCAAGTGCGACAAAAGGTTTGTTATGTTTGTAGTTCAATTACATTGGATTTAGTTTTAATCATACAGCTTTTGATTATACTCGTAAATATTCGGTTCTGGATGAAACGAATAACGAATACGTATCGTACAGACCTGTATTTAGTGATATCGAATATTCGAATGTATCGTTACAGCCCTACTAAGCATCCTCTCAATGACCTGGCCAGAAAGCTTTCAATTGTTTGGGATCCATGCAGAATTCTAGTTTCCATGGCATTCAAATGAAAAACACTTTAAAATTATTCATCTCCCAAGCTGGTTGGCTGATTTTCAAATAATTGTGTAGAATGGCCTCTATCAGATTGCTTTAAGTCATGTTGATTGGTCGAAAAACATGGCCACCAGGGAGAAGGACTTTTTTCTGCGTTATATGGCTAAAGCGGAAACTTTAAAATAATTTTCTCCTCCTTGGGTGACCCTTTTATCAGATTCCTTCAAGCCATGTTGATTGGTAAAGAAAAAATACATGGCCAACAGTGAACGGGGCTGTTTTGCCTTATATCGTTAAAGTGGAAACTTTAAAAATCATCCCCTACGAAAGCGTCTTGCCGATTTTCAAATAATTGTGTGGAAATGTATCTTGGCTGGCGCTCCCTTAGATTCCTTCAAGCCATTTTGATTTTTTAAAACCAGAGGACGGAGCTGCTTTTCCTTAAATGCATAAAGGCAAAACTTTAAAAAAATATTAGCAAAGATATACCCGTACAAGAAATAACTGGTGGATGGAGTTATTTTAATCCCATGTTGGTAAAAGAAATTCCTGTAATTCCAGTAGATAGAAACATTGACCAAGTTGAGACCCAAGAAGATAATACAGATAGCAAAGATAGAGGAACAAGTACTGCAGATGAGAACACAAGACAAGAGTCTCCAATTCCGATTACTTCGACTAGCAAAAGCAATTGCCTTACTTCTCGGAACCAAAGTGAAATAAGAAGGGACCAGAACAGAGATGATGTTGTTGAACTACAAGCAAGTTGTCGCATGACACAACCAGGTATGAATAAGTTGTCACAAGAGAAATAAAATTATCATCAGGTGTCAACAGATTTGTAGATTGAATTATTTATTAGGGTTCAACGCCGCTTTCCAAAACATTTCAGTCATATCATGGCAGCCAGTTCACCTACGCATGTTTCCTGGCTTTCTAACACTAGTATTCCACACAACAGATATTCAAAGCAATTGGCTGCTTTTCAACATAGACTGTTAGCCCCTAGTTGTAGGTGAATGACGCTTGTCTTACTGACTTTTGTCAAACGTCAGAAAAAATGTTGGCTGAGCTGGGGTTCAAACTCACTACCGCTAAATTGACAGCTAGACATAGCTTATGGGGCTTATCTTTAAATGTCATCACTAACATAACTCTTTGGATTATTTCATCCAAATTTTATAGGAATGCTACATAGGTGGGCTTTTGTCATTAAAGATAAAGTAATTATACATGTATTCCATTCAGAACTTTGATTGCTGTGGCATCCGAAAGAAAACAATGGTGAACATGTACTTTTCTTAAATTTGCTTTAACTGTATTGTTGTGCCGGTTTTAAACTTTGATGAATTAGGGAACCCTTTGAGAGATTCAGGACCATGATGGCATACTTGTTATAACTAAATGCTCAGTCGGAACTCTGTCTGGTGTCAAAAATGTATTTAAACTACATCTAGAAATCTGGACAAATTTAGACAAAACTTTACAGAGATGTTCCCACTTCGGACAGTTGTGCACCAAGAAAATGAAAATTGCGACCTGTCTTTGTCCGGTGTCTGACTTCCTTCAACATTTTTCTTCAAACAACATCTTCTCCTAAACCAATTTTGATAACTCTTTACGGGGATGTGCATTTGGTGGTCCCCTTTAAAATGTGTTCAAAGAATTGAATTCCATGCGGAACTCTAGTTGCCATGTCAATGAAAGGAAAAATTTCAAAAATATTTTTGTCCAAAAGTACAGGCTCAATTTAAAAATTATTTGGCACAGATGTTCACTGGGTGAGCCTCTTTCAGGCTTGTTCAAATTATTCTGAAATATTGAAAAACATGGCCGCCAAGGGATGGAGCCTGTTTTCCCTATATGTGTTAAGTGAAAATTAAACAAACATTTTTGTCCAAAAGTCAAGGACCTATTTTAAAATCTGACACAGATGTTCCTTGGGTGACCCTTTACCAAAGTTGTACAAATTATTCCGATCCGTTGAAAAACATGGCTGCCAGGGGAGGGGCTTGATTTCTTTGTTAGAATATAAAGTGAATACTTTAAAAAAGTATCTGAATTTGAAATAACTTTGCACAAATGTTCCTTGGGCAATCTAGGGCCATCATGGCGCTCTTGTTTAAAACAAGCCAAGGGGGATGACTATTATTACGACAAAGCAGTCCCAACATATGATATTCTTTTTTTTTTTTTTTTTATGAACAATTGACAAAGAGGCAATATTATGATACCTTTGGCTGCATTGAAGTCTGATACATTTACATAGTGAGACTGTATTTTCATTCTATTATTGGCATAATTAATTTGTGGGACAATCATCATAATGAAAATTAAACAGTGGTAATCAGTGAGACAAAACATAAACTGGATGTTTCGAATACCACACAGAAATACTTGCTAAATAACAGTCACACTGCAGTTACTGCATATAAAGCTTCTAAAAAACCTCAATAACCTCTGACAGGATATTAAACTCGCCAAAGAGTAGATTTGCAGATGGCTAAGTTGAAATTGAACTGGAAGATGATGAATAAGAATTAACCCTTTCCCTCATATAGACGCTTTCGGACGCCTCTGCAGCAGTCGGCTTTTTGAAAACATAGTGACAAATGAAGAAATTGCACAAAACGTGCAATTTCTCCTTTTGCCACAATGTTTTCCACTTTTTGTCATAGGTTATCCATTCAATTATGGAGATTTTCTATGTTTTGACAAAATACGTTCAAAGTCGTCTGCTGCAGAATTGTCGTATGTGGGAAAGGGTTAAGCTCTGCTAAAATAAAAATAAAATGTAAAAGACCCTACATGTAGATTCATGTGCAGGGCTGTACAAAAAAAAAATCAGCGACTTGTCCAGGACAAGTGACTTTCAGAATACCACTTGTCCTGCTAAGATTCTCACTTGTCCCACTTCTGCACACCAAGTTTAACATGATGTCCACGTATGTGTTTACAATTGGTACCACAGATAACTCAGTTGTGTTACTTGTGAAATTAACTTCCATACTGAGTGATGATAACAAGTGTCCGACAAATTTTAGAATTGTGTGGTAGCGGGCGGTTTTCTAGTTCTGTATAAAGATAATATTAAGAGCACACAAGGTACATGATTTAAGGGTAGTGACCAATTCAAATAACATTATTGCCAAATACCTGTTGTGCAGCATTCAGTCAAAAGAAATGAAATTTGGAAAAGAGATTGGAGAAAATTGGGAAAACTAAGATTTCAAGATTATTTTTCACTAGGTTATTTGAAATATTCTGCATAAAATCAGTGCTTTCATTAAGCGGACGTGGATGTATTATAAGTCCAAACAAATCCAAAAAACATCCGAAAATTGAGCACTTGACGTTTATCATACTTCCAGAAATTCCCCAAAACGTCCGTAAATTTACACATAGACGTTTTCAGAATAGCCCTAAATAAAGTATAAAGGTTGAAAGTGCAGAAGTGGAGGGTAAAAAATCGATAATTGTCACACGCACAAGATTACACACTCACCCGGGTTCTTATCGTGTGTACCAGACATCACCTTGATGACCTCTTTGTTTGTAGGGAATGTAAAGAAATGTAGTTTAACTTTCTTTCAAATACCGTTAATTAATTAATTAGGTCGGTCGTTTTCTTTATTTTTTAAAAATATTGGATGACGAGAAATACCGATTCTCACTTCGTTAACTATAACATTCGGACGCTTTGTTTATTTGTTAAAAATATTTGTTGATGATTTATACCGATTATCACTTCGGAAACTATAAATTGAAGTTATTTTTATGCCCCCGGAATCACCGATTCGGTGGGCATCTAGTTTTTGGTCTGTCTGTCGAAAACAACTTTAACCTTGACGACTACTTTTGAACCATAACAGGTACGGCTACCATATTTCACATGTGTATTCCTTGTGACATGACCTTTCTGTCAGTACCAACATTTTTGACCTTGCGACCTTGACCTTTGACCTAGATGTTGCCATTCGGGGGCATCAGTGTTTCACAAACACATCTTGTTTTATTCTGTATGCATAACTAATTGGAAAATATGCAGCCTCGGTAGCCTCGTTCCTAATGGATTCCTCCCCGAATAATGAATTGGATTGGTCAGAATTGAAATAATAAATACGTTTCCGAAATTCCACAATGGCGGATGTCAATTATTTTTTGCCGAGATTCTTCGAAACTTTGACTCTGAAGCAGAATTTGAGGGCATTGAAAGTGCTGATTTGATAGATATTAGTTAGACGACTATATGCTTCTCTGCCATATCTTGATAATGACATTTCCCGCTATTAACAGCTGAATTGTTCCCGAGAAATTAGCGAACCACTCATCCCCCTATTTGGTCTGGCCTTTTTGTTGACATTGCCAGCAGAGCTTTACCGGTTGTCATCATTATTAAAATCATATAAATAAACACTCAATTTTGCTTTGTCATAGTTATTAAAATAAAATAAATAAACATTCATTTTTGTTTAAATAGATGTGTAACCAAAACGTCCCAGTTATGACACACATATCAATGACTTAATAAATGTCATTTCTCCTTTCAAGTGTCAAGTCCCCCCCCCCCCGCAAATTGATAAGGTTCAATGTAGTTATTAAATAAAAAAATATTGTCAAAAACAATGACAGACAACAAAATGTTATATTTGTTTCATATGTGCGGTATTATTCGCAACATAGCCGCCATTTTGTTGATCGCGCAATGTTAATACTCGGGGGAATCATTTATAGATTTCATTCCAAACAATGTTCTTTGATATTACCAGGGCCACTAGTGCACTCCTCCACACATCCCCGAGAAATAGGATTTTTTCAACTTTTGGTCCAATCTTAAATACTGTTATAATAGGCCCATACAATTAGATACGGTGTCTGTAGCACAGCAGGTCATGATTTATTACCCAAGCAAACTAGTGTCTCTGGTCATTGCTGGTTTAATCTGAGTAACTGTGTTAAATAACTGTGTTTTTATCCGAAGAGATATCTTTCATTATTTTTCTGGTAGAAATACAACAAAATGTTCTAGTATCAATATATTTGTAATATTTGTAATTAAAATATATACATTCTTAATTAGAGTAGATTTACTCAATTGTAATAAAGTAAAATATTTGTCTGAAACAACAACCTATGCATTGATAAATTTATACTGTAAATGCTTGGTTATAAATACATATTGTAGTCCTTCATGAAACAGATGACTTTTTATACCTTTGCTCCAGACAAATTTTGAAATAACTATAAAAATAGATGAAATTGCTTATAACGATCACTTTCTCCTTTTTTCCCAAAAACTTGCTCTCGCAAAAGCAACCTAGCAAGTTCAACCAGAAATCAACATGCATATACAGGAAGTTCAATATGTCTTTTAATTATTCACAGAGTATTTCAATTAACTTCTTACAGATATTGTCCATTTGGATCAAATTAGTCAAATGCATTGGTAGGTATTTATACAAAGTAGACGAATTTTTGTTAAAAAACGTTTAAAAAGGTATTGGGTGAACTTTTGAAGATGCAGAGATGGATTTTGCTGTATTTGCTGATACACCCAAGTTTTGAAATTATTATGGAGAACGGAGAGAAATAATTTCAACTCTACTAAAATTGTCACTTTATAGTCTTCTACAAAATAGATCTTTCAGTTCGTATTTTTCAAAGCAGACGACTCTAAATAATAGTTGAAGAAATTGCATGTATGATTTTGAAGCCTATGCAGCAGAATTTTTTTGAAATCACTATGGCAAAAGGAACGAAATTTCTCCTCACACAACATTGTTTACTCTTACAAACATATGCTTTAACCCTTTTCCCTTATAGTTATACAACGAATCTGCAGCAGACCGCTTTGAAAATATATGTTGACAATTGCAGCAAAACTCTAAATAGGAACGTATAACTATTGAATATATTTGAAAACTTGGTGGCAAATGGAGAAATTGCCCATCATGAGCAACTCTACTTTTTATCTCAATGTTTTCAAAGTCATCTGCATCAGTATCTTAACCCTTTCCCTCATGCGACAATTCTGCAGCAAACGGCTTTGAACATATTTTGTCAAAAACTAGAAAATCTCTATAATTGAATGGATAACCTATGATTAAAAGTGGAAACATTGTGGCAAAAGGAGAAATTGCTCGTTTTGAGCAATTTCTTCTTTTGTCACTATGTTTTCAAAAAGCCATCTGCTGCAGAGGCCTCAGAAAGCGTCCATATGAGGGAAAGGGTTAAATGATCGCAAATAGAGGGCGGTCATACAAAAATTCAAAGGGATAGGGTTAGCAGTTTCATTGGAGTAAGGAAGCATCTTTCTTCAACTTTATTAACTTTCCTTTTTCGCCCAGGTATATTTCAGATTCATTGTATGTGTTAACATATATATATAGGTGTTTATTGTGATCAATATTGCTGTCATATAAAAGGTATCTACCAGCATTTCATTCTGCATCAAAGCAGATGCAGGGGTTTATTTATAAGTTTCGGGATTCTAAGTCCTCTAGAAACTTACCCCCAATCTCACCCATACTAATTTGCCAACTTAAAGACGTTTTCCACAACATGTACAGACCAAAAGGCGTGGTCTAAATATATTATGCATCAAAAACAGTCAGAACTGCTGTTGCAATTTAAACATACAAATATTTTTGGAAAATAAAGCTTAAAATAGGGATTTTCAGATGTAGTGGTTGAGCTTATATACAGTTTATGCTTGCATGTGAGAAATACCTTACAGACTAAGAATGTATTCCGCATTTGTCTTAACCATAACACATAGTAAGTAATTGAACTAAGAATACTTAGCTAATTTCAAAATTTGAACTTCATAAAATGATTGTATTACAAGAAATTATAACAATGCATTTTTTTTTTTAAATAAACAGAAGAAATTCTTAAAAGAGGTTTAGCAATGACATTATTGTTTCAATTCTTTCATTTATATTAAGAGTATAGGTTTCCTATCAATAGAGCACAGTTTCAAGTTAAAACCAAGATTTTTCATGAACATTTAGAATTATTCTAAAATTATCCCAAATTGAAAGAAATAGAAGTTTTAAAATCAACTTACCTGTTAAGAGTTGAGAACAACTCCTGTGAAACTACATTCTTAAATTTGGTCTAGTCTTAGAATTGACAATCTGACCAAAAACAGTATCCTTATCTAGGTAATAAAATGCTTATGTTTTTGCCTCAAATGTGTTTATCTTATGAACGGCTCATTCTATTCTTACACTATGTTACGCATACCTTATGTAGATCTCTTACCCGTAATGACTTAGGTTCAAACTATTTTCTTTACATTAAAATCACATTCTTACCAAAATTTCTTTAAGTAACATGACATTAAATGTGTCTGCCAGTGGGAAAGGGTTAATATGTGAACGTAAATCTACTTAACTATTTCCCACTTGCAAACCAATGTTGACGTGTGTGCAGAAGATTAGTTACACAAGAATATTTGCTCATTATGAGAAATTTCTGTTTTTGTCATATTGTCTACAATTCTATTCAATAATTACTCTTACACTAATGGAAATTTTCCATATTTTTGCCAAGGCGTTTTCAAAGTCATCTGCTGCAAATTTGATGTGTATGGTAAAAAAGCAATACTTAAAACAAACATGTAAGCTCTACGACTTGGTAGGCCGAACAAATTGTGCTGAAATCATATATCCAATTTTAACCCTTTCCCTCATATAGACGCTTTCTGATGCCTCTGCAGCAGACAGGTTTTTTGAAAAAATAGTGATAAAAGAAGAAATTGCACAAAACGAGCAATTTCTCCTTTTGCCACAATGTTTTCCACTTTGAGTCATTCAACTATAGAGATTTTCTATATTTTGACAAAATATGTTTAAATGCGTCTACTGCAGAATTGTCGTATGATGGAAATGGTTAAACAAATAATAGTCATAATGTAAACAAAATCTATTACATTTTATTAAGTCATCTTTACTTCTTTATAAGTGTTATTCAAAAGCTCCTAAAAGAAACAGCAATCACAAATATGACTTCGCTTTTATATTACACTGAATGCAATGATAAAGCTACAGTGCAATGTTACTGCCAAACAATGCAGATGTTGTGATGGTGTCATGAATCGGACAGAGATAACTAATGGGGGACTGTCGCCCAGTAGGGAATCCCTGTTAATGGCAAATTAATTAATACAGCTGATTACCAGGACTGATAAGCCATGACTAAACTTTGGACAAATTTCTGGGGACAAGTGGAGGACTGTAGTGTCCCTGATATTACGAATATTATGTCGATCATTTCAAATTGATAAATGGCAAGATAATTTCTAGAAGTCGTCGTATTGTCTTTAATTTGGATCGAATAATTTTATTAACTTCTGCATAGTGAAAATTTTCTTCCAAGTCTTTCTGAACCGGTTTGCACCAGTCGAAAGTAGAAATATGGATCCATTGGTAATTCCCTAGCATTCATGGAAGAACACGGGCTCCACAGAACAATTGTTACTAATGATTGGACCGCATTATTGGGTATTATATATCACAATAATAGACTATTACTGAAGCGATTTGGTTGGCTTTAACCACTCGATCTGACAGGTGGGTAACTCCGCCTACTGTTATTGATTTTTAGCTCCACTGGCTGAAAGCCAGTCGAGCTTATGTCATGGCGAATTTTTAGCTCACCTGAGCTTTGCTCAAGGTGAGTTATTGTGATCGCCTTTTGTCCGTTGTGCATCGTGCGTCAACTTCTTCTCCTCAGTAACCAGTGGGTCAATTGGGATGAAACTTCACAGAAAGCATCCCCTCAATGACTTCACCAGATTTCCTTCAAATGTTTGGGATCCATGCAGAATTCTGGTTTCTATGGCAACGAAATGAAAAAAACTTCAAAATTCTTCTTCTCCCAAACTGGTTGGCAGATTTTCAAATAATTTTGTAGAAATGTTCCTTGGATGACCCTCTATGAGATTCCTTCAAGCCATGTTGATTGGTCGAAAAACATGGCTGCCAGGGGGGGGGGGCGGGGCTATTTTGCCTTATATGGCTATAGTGAAAACTTAAAAAATCTTATCCTCCGAAAGTGTCTGGCCTATTTTCAAATAATTTTGTGGAAATGTTCCTTTGATAACCCTCTATCAGATTCCTTCAAGTCATGTTGATTGGTCGAAAAACATGGCTGCCAGGGAGGCGGGGCTATTTTGCCTTATATGGCTATAGTGAAAACTTAAAAAATCTTCTCCTCCGAAAGTGTCCGGCCGATTTTGAAATAATTTTGTAGAAATGTTCCTTAAGTGACCCACTATCAGATTCCTTCAAGCCATGTTGATTGGTCCAAAAATATGGCCGCCAGTGGGCAGGGCTATTTTGCCTTATATGGCTATAGTGAAAACTTAAAAAATCTTCTTCTCCCAAACTGGTTGGCAGATTTTCAAATAATTTTGTAGAAATGCTCCTTGGATGACCCTCTATTAGATTCCTTAAAGCCATGTTGATTGGTCAAAAAACATGGCCGCCAGGGGGGCGGGGCTATTTTGCCTAATATGGCTATAGTGAAAACTTAAAAAATCTTCTCCTCCGAAAGTGTAAAACCGATTTTCAAATAATTTTGTAGAAATGTTCCTTGGATGACCCTCTATCAGATTCCTTCAATCCAAGTTGATTGGTAGAAAAACATGGCCGCCAGGGGGGCGGGGCTATTTTGCCTTATATGGCTATAGTGAAAACTTAAAAAATCTTCTTCTCCGAAAGTGTCTGGCCGATTTTCAAATAATTTTGTAGAAATGTTCCTTTGATGACCCACTTTCAGATTCCTTTAAGCCATGTTGATTGGTCAAAAAACATGGCCGCCAGTGGGCAGGGCTTTTTTGCATTATATGGCTAAAGTGAAAACTTAAAAAAAATTCTCCTCCAAAAGTGTCTGGCCGATTTTCAAATAATTTTGTAGAAATGTTCCTAGGGTGACCCTCTATCAGATTCCTTCAAGAAATATTGATTGGGCGAAAAACATGGCCGCCAGGTCCTATCAGGTGAGCGATTCCAGGGCCATCATGGCCCTCTTGTTTTTTATCCATCCATAATTCTGGTTTCCATGGCAACCAAAAGAAAAAAATAGTGAAAACTTAAAAAATCTTCTTCTCCGAAAGTGTCAGGCCGATTTTCAAATAATGTTGTAGAAATGTCCCTTGAGTGACCCTTTATTAGATTCCTTCAAGAAATGTTGATTGGGCGAAAAACATGGCCGCCAGGGGGCTGGGCTATTTTGTCTTATATAGCTATATATATATATATATATAAGTGTCAGGCCGATTTTCAAATAATTTTGTAGAAATGTTCCTTGGTTGACCCTTTATTAGATTCCTTCAAGAAATGTTGATTGGTTGAAAAACATGGCTGCCAGGGGGGGGGGGGGGGGGGGGGCGGGGCTATTTTTCCTTATATAGCTATAGTGAAAACTTAAAAAATCTTCTTCTCCGAAAGTGTTCAGCTGATTTTGAAATAATTTTGTAGAAATGTTCATTGGGTGACCCTCTATCAGTTTCCTTCAAGCCATGTTGATTGGTCGAAAAACATGGCCGCCAGAGTGAGGGGCTATTTTGCCTTATATGAACATAGTGAAAACTTTAAAAATCTTCTCCTCCGAAAGTGGTTGGCTGATATTCAAATAATTTTGTAGAAATGTTCCTAGGCTTACCCTCTATCAGATTCCTTCAAGCCATGTTGATTGGTTGAAGAATATGGCTGCCAGGGGGTGGGGCTATTTTGCCTTATATGGCTATAGTGAAAACTTAAAATATCCTCTCCTCCGAAAGTGTCAGGCCGATTTTCAAATAATTTTGCAGAAACATTCCTTGGGTGACCCTCTACAAAATTCCTTTAAGCCATGGTGGTTGGTAAAAAAAATAGCCACCAGGGGGCAGGGCTGTTTGGAGATTTTATTTTTGCCTTATGGCTGTGGAGCGATACTGGCCCTCTTGGGCCTCTTGTTTTTGTTTTTTTCGCATGTAACATACAGTCAAATTTATACACGACAGACATGTGTGTAAGTAATTAAGCCGGGCTACCAGACACAGGAATTTACAGTCACTGTTATGTAAATGGGTTAAAATAATGGGACGCAGATTTTTGGAAAATGCCAATTGTCCGGGACTGAGATTTTGCAATTAGCGACTTGCCCGATGCGAATTACGACTTGTCCCGGACGTCGGTATATGGATTTGTACAGCCTTGATGTGACCAAACTTAGTGATCAAACTAACATCAGTAAGATTGAAGTTTACACAAGCTAATGTCAACAAATTTAAAGGCAAAGATATACCGGTACAAGAAATTACTGGTGGATGGAGTTATTTCAATCCCAAGTTGGTATAAGAAATTCCTGTAATTCCAGTTGATAGACCTATTGACCAAGGTGAGATAAAAAAAGATGACACAGACAGCAAAGATAGAGGAACGTGTGAAACAAGAAGGGACCAGAACAGAGATGATATTGTGGAACTACAAGCAAGTTCTGGCACGACACAACCAGGTATGTATGAGTCGTCACAAGAGAAGTAAAAATATTTTTAGATATCAACAGATCTTTCGATGTAAACATGTTGCTAAAAGAAATTACTGTACACCTTCTCAAGTCTTGTTTATTGGCCTCTAGAAATGGCTGCCAGCGTTTTTTGACTATAGTGAATAGTTAAAAATCTTCTTGGTTTATTGTCTTTTCCCAATGGCAATGGAGAGAATGATACTACTAGCCCTCTTGGCCATCTTTATTGGCTGAGTTGAGCTTGAAGTGTTGTGTAAGCTATAGTTACCTTTCAAATTACATCTTTGTCTGTCCTATATGTCTGTTCATGTTCTCCTATACACAATTGAAAAACATTGCTGCCTGGTGGGAAGCTTGTATCTTTATATGTGTATAGTAATAATTTTAAGATCTGCTTGCCTAAAATTAAAGGCCCGATGTGAAAAATAACTCCTTGGGTTTTTAGCTCACCTATGCACGAAGTGCAAGGTGAGCTATTGTGATCACATTTTGTCCGCCGTCCGTCCGGCATCCGTCGTCAACATTTTAGCTTGTTAACGCTCTACGAGCTACATTTTGCATCCAATCTTCATGAAAGTTTATCAGAACATTCATCTCCATAAAATCTTGGACAAAAATTCGAAACTGGGCCATATGAGGTCAAAAACTAGGTCACTAGATCAAATTGAAGGGAAATCTTGTTAACACTCCAGAGGCCGCAATTTTTGCTTCAGCAGTTTAAAACTTTGTCAGAATGTTTGTCTTAAAAATATCTAGGTCAAGTTTAAATATTGGTCATATCCGGTCAGAAACTAGGTCAATAGGCCAAATATAAGGGAAATCTTGTTAACACGGTAGAAGCCACATTTTTTGCTTCAACAGCTTGAAATTTGGTCAGAATGTTGAGCTTAATGATATCTAGGCCAAGTTTGAATATAAGTGCTTGGTCAAAAACTAGGTCACTAGGCCAAACTGAAGGAACATCTTGTTAACACTTTGGATGCTGCATGTTTTGCTTCAGCGGCTTGTTCAGAATGTTGAGCTGAATGATATCTAGGCCAAGTTCGAATATGGGTCTTGCCGGGTCAAAAACTAGGTCACTAGGCCAAATTAAAGGAAAATCTTGTTAACACTTTGAAATTTTGTCAGGATGTTTGTCTCATAGATATCTAGGTCAAGTTCAAATATGGGTCATATTGGGTCAGAAACTAGGTCACTAGGCCAAATTGAGGGAAAATCTTGTTAACTCTGTAGAAGCCGTTCAGCAGCTTGAAATGTGTTCAGAATGTTAAGCTGTATGATATCTAGGCCATTTTTGGGGTGTTAAAAAACATAAATTTTGATGTATTTTGGTTGTTTAATTATGAGATTGGACATAGTTTCTTCATATTTTGTATCATTGATTTCAAATTTTCCCCAAACAATAGAAACATTATGTTCTTCAACATATTATAAATATCTCCAATCAGATTGTGTTTTGGGGGCCTAGGTCACTGTTACTAAAAATAGGAAAACAGTAATATATTCAATATCTTTAGTTGCAGTTAATTTAATGTACCAATTTCATTTGCCTGTTCATTCCATACACAAGACTCGGCTTATAATCTTGACTGATTGTGACAGCCGTCCATGAAGATCTTCCTTATAATGTATATGAACTTGGATTTATTTCCACACAGTTAATCTTGTTTCAATAATTGAAAAATAGCAGTTGTGTGCGGTCATTGTGATTTTTTTTAAAAATAAACCGTAAAAGGACAATATCAGACGAGCGTCAGGCACCCGCAGGCAGTGATCTTGTTGTACTCACATTTATAACTATTTACTTATTTATAGCCAAATGATTTTTCTATCACCATTTGTGTTTCCTCACCATGCTTTGGGAAGCATCCATCAGTTCCACCGATATCTTGTTTGAAATTGTAACAGAGGCATTTTTAGTTCGACTATTCTAAGAATAATGGGAGCTATTGTAGTCACGTCGGCGTTGGTTAAAGTTTTTGTGCAAGCTAGCATTTATTCTTATGACTTACATACGCCTAGGCCAATGATCTTCAAACTTGGTAAACACAGTTTGGAGTCAGTAGGTCAAAGGTCAAGGTCACTAACTTTCTATATAGAAACAGTTCATGGTTAAAGTTTTTGTGCAAGCTAGCATTTACCATTATAACTAACATATGCCTAGGCCTATGGTCTTTAACCTTTGTATGGACATTCGTTATAGCCAGTTGGTGATGCCTATAAACTTTGGAGTCAGTAGGTCAAAGGTCAAGGTCACTGTGACCTTCTATATGGAAACAGTTCATGGTTAAAGTTTTCGTGCAAGCTAGCATTTACCCTTATAACTAACATACACTTAGGCCTGTGATCTTCAAGTTGGTTTTGCCTAGAGAGTTTGGAGTTACTAGGTCAAGGTCACTGTGACCTTTCTGTAAAGAAACAGGTAATGGTTAAAGTGTTTGTGAAAGCTAGCATTTACCCTTATAACTTACATACGCCTAGGCCTATGATCTTCAAACTTGGTATGGACATACATCATAGCAAGTTGGTGATGCCTAGAGAGTTTGGTGTCAATAGGTCAAAGGTCAAGTTCACTGTGACCTTCAATACAGAAACATTCCTTGCTTTAAAACTACTGATTGCTTAGGCCTATGACCCTGAAACTTAGTTTGGGTAATGGTCATGATCCGCACTTGACTCAAATAGGTCATGGGATCATAAGGTTAAAGGTCAAGGTCACTTTGACCTTTAACGAAAAAACCCACTATTTTTTGCAATAACTTTGAACTAGTTGCATATGGTGCAAATTGTTACCCTATGGTTAAAGGTTTGCGTGCAATACATTAAGAGTCCATATCTTAGTAACTACTTGATGCATTCCATTGAAACGTTATACAACCCTTCCCAACCATCACACCTATGAAAATAATCAAGTTAAATAACTCTATCCTGCATGTAATGCAAATTATTACCTTTTAAGACATTGTGGTTAATGTTTAGCATTCAACTACATTTGAGTCCATTATCTCAGTAATCAAATAAGCGGAGGAATAGTCGAGCATGCTGTCCTCCGACAGCTCTTGTGATTGTACCCCCTTTCAAGAAGAGGGGGTATAAAGGATTCACTGTTTCGGGCTGTTTGTCGGTTGGTCGGAAAACATATTTTGTCTGGCCTATTTCTTACAAACCACTCGGTGGAATTCAATAAAATTTTACATGAAGCTTCTATACCAACAGGATATGTGAATATTATAAAGGTTTTACAATTGCATGTTATTAGATCACCTAGAGCCAAAGGCTCAAGGTGAGCTATTCTGATCACTTTTTGTCCGTCGTCCGTCCGTCGTTAACATTTAGCATTTAGATCATCTCCTCCTTAACCACATGACCAATTTCAACCAAACTTCAGAGGAATGTTTCATTGGTGAACCTCTTTTGAAATTGGCCAAAGATTTAAATTCCATCAAGAACTTTGGTTGCTGCGGCATCAGAAATGGGGAAAATTGCCGAATATTAAAAGATCTTCTTGTCCAAAAGTACTGGCCCGATTTGAAAATTAATTTGCACAAATGTTCCTTGGGATACCCTCTACCAAGATTGTTCAAAGATTTCCGATCCGTTGAAAAACATGGCCACCAGGGGGCGGAGCTTATTTTCCTTATATGTGCATTGTTAAAACTTTAAAAATCTTCTTGTCCAAAAGTACTGGCCCTATTTGAAAATTATTTTGCACAAATGTTCCTTGGGGCACCCTTTACCAAGATTGTTCAAATATTTCCAATCCGTTGAAAAACATGGCCGCCAGGGGGCGGAGCTTGTTTTCCTTATATGTGCATTGTTAAAACTTTATTAATCTTCTTGTCCAAAAGTACTGGCTGGCCCTATTTGAAAATTATTTTGCACAAATGTTCCTTGGGGCACCCTTTACCAAGATTGTTCAAATATTTCCAATCCGTTGAAAAACATGGCCGCCAGGGGGCGGAGCTTGTTTTCCTTATATGTGCATTGTTAAAACTTTATTAATCTTCTTGTCAAAAAGTACTGGACCGATTTGAAAATTATTTTGCACAAATGTTCCTTGGGTCATCCTTTACCAAGATTGTTCAAAGATTTCCGATCCGTTGAAAAACATGGCCGCCAGGCGGCGGAGCTTGGTTTCCTTAAATGTGCATTGTTAAAACTTTAAAAATCTTCTTGTCCAAAAGTACTGGCCCGATTTGAAAATTATTTTGCACAAATGTTCCTTGGGGCACCCTTTACCAAGATTGTTCAAATATTTCCGATCGGTTGAAGAACATGGCCGCCAGGGTTGCTGCAGCATCAGAAAGGGGGCAAAATGTCCAAACTTTAAAAATCTTCTCCTCTGAATCTGCATGTCAGATTCCAATATAGTTTAGTAGAAATGTTCCTTGGGTGAGCCTCTACAAAGATTGTTCAAGGCATACTGTCTGGTTGAAAAACATGGCATTCAGGAGGCATCAGAAAAGGGGCAAAATGACAAAATTTCAGGTGATCAATTTAGGGCCATCTTGGCCCTCTTGTTTAACAGAGTTATGGCCCTTTTACTTATTAAGTTGATGGTCCATCAAGGTGCTGTTTTGGGGGTATTCATCAGCTTCAGTGATATAGTTCTAGTTCACCTTGGTTGCATTGTATATATACACTCAAAAAGAGCTAATATTTAAACTTGTGCCAATAATCAATCAATAGCCTTTTCCCCCGACTTATTAAATGTAGGTGTTTCAGAATTAACTGTTCATGTCAGAGTTTATATCCAGCAACCCTTTTTTCAGGTGACACTAACGGTATACAAAACGGAACAACTGCACCAGTACATACTTCAATTTTACAACAATTCGAAACTCACGCCACAACAGTTTGCCCAACTTCAATGACAGCTGGTTTTTGTATGACACCAACATCACAAGTCAATCTTTTATCTCCACAATATCAAGCTTATTTTGATCCACAAGGATCTACAACAACAACACCAAAACCTATATCACCTAGAAATATGCAGGTCCTATCAAGGTGTGAACCTGAGCAAACAGAAGCTGTTGTTTCAACATGGTCATCCCTAGTAAATGCTACACTTCCACAGCCAATGTTTCCCTGGCTTCCTACATTATTGCAAAGTGAAGGTTACATCTTAAGATGGAGTGATCTTACAGTAATATCCAACACTACAGCAGTGACCACCAGACTTATTCAAGTGTTGGCTTCACCTCCGTTGCAAACAGGCATTGGTACTTTTCCTGTGCATCAATTAGCATTGTCTAACTCTTCAAGGACGGCAGGAGAGGGAGCAATAACTTCAACTACACAAGCAATCCCTTCTTCTCTATGGCAAACTGGAACTGTTGCAGAAACAAGGCCTACTTCAGCATTGCTTGCTTCTCAATTGCAAAATAGACCTGTATCAGTAGCATTGCATTTGCCGGCTCTGCTTACTTCTCAATTGCAAACTCTTCTTGTAGCCATAACCTGGCCTACACCAGCGTTACTTGGTCTTACATGCCAATCTACACTTGTCACAGTGCCTTATTCTAGACCAGGATTGCTTACTCATCGATGTCGTACTGGCCTTGAAATAACAACCTGGCCTACACCAGCATTGCCTATTGGAGCTGTAAGAGTAACCCTTTCTTCAGTGTCCATACCATGGCAGATAGCATTACAGTTTATATCAGTCAGACCACTGCAGCCAAGGCAATCTACCAGATACTCAAACTCCGAACAAAAGTCAAGCTTTGTTTCAATAGTGTCTGCTGGTGCCCGGGAAAGACTGACAATTGCCGAAACAACTGGTGATTCTACCTTGTCCTGTCAGTCAGCATCTTCAGCTTCAGTATTGGCTGCACAAGTTGGACAAGGGTTCATGACAGCTCCTTTACAGTTTGCAACTTGTCAACAAAGGCAAATTTCAGTTGTTGAGTCAGCTCCCTTGTGGCAAATGATGGCCTCAT
The DNA here is from genome assembly GCA_031761405.1 of Serripes groenlandicus. Classification (NCBI taxonomy): domain Eukaryota; kingdom Metazoa; phylum Mollusca; class Bivalvia; order Cardiida; family Cardiidae; genus Serripes; species Serripes groenlandicus. The sequence goes on along the minus strand of JASEVX010000129.1, from coordinate 312,175 downwards.
TGCAAAGAAAGCCTGAACTGGAACAATCATTGCTAGATTCAGCCAGATCGTTCGGATCTGAACCTGCATGTTCTCCTACTTACCAAGACAGGGAGAGAGAAAAAAAGGGTAAATATTATTTGTTATACTTAATAATTATTACACACACACCAAATCGAAAAATGGCTATAGTGAAAACTTAAAAAATCTTCTTCGATTGGTCGAAAACTATGGCCGTCGGGGGGGTGGGGGGCTTATATGGCTAAAGTGAAAACAAAAATAAAAATCAGGTGAGCGATTCCAGGGCCATCATGTTCCTAGGGTGACCCTCTAACAGATTCCTTCAAGCCATGCTGATTGATCGAAAAGCTTATATGTCTAAAGTGGGAAAAAACCACAAAGAACAGGTGATCGATCCAGGGCCATCATGGCCCTCTTGTTGTTTTTTTAGCTCGCCTGTGCACGAAGTGCTCAAGGTGAGTTATTGTGATCGCCTTTTGTCCGTCGTCCGTCAATATCTTCTTCTCTGTAACTAGTGGGTCAATTGTGATGAAACTTCACAGAAAGCATCCTCTCAATGTCCTCAACAGAAATCCTTCAAATTTTTGGGATCCATGCAGATTTCGAAAAAAACTTAAAAATTTTCTTCTCCTAAATTGGTTGGCCGATTTTCAAATAATTTTCAACAAATGTTCCTTCGGTGACCCTTTATCAGATTCCTTCAAGTCAGGTTGATTGGTCAAAAAATATGGCCGCCAGGAGGCGTGGCTTTTTTGCTTTATATGGCTAAAGTGGAAACTTAAAAAATCTTTTTCTCCAAAAGTGTCTGGCCCATTTTCAAATAATTTTGTAGAAATGTTTCTTGGGTGACTCCTATCAGATTCCTTTAAGCCATGTTGATTGGTCGAAAAACTTGGCCACCAGGGGGGGGGCGGGGCTATTTTGCCTAATATGGCTATAGTGAAAACTGAAAAAATCTTCTCCTTCGAAAGTGTCAACCCAATTTTCAATTAATTTTGTAGAAATGGTCCTCGGTTGACCTACTATCAGATTCCTTCAAGCTATGTTGATTGTTTAAAATAAAACATGGCCACCACAGGCTGGGGCTATTTTGACTTATATGGCTATAGTGAAAACTTTTCCTAATGTTCCTAGGGTGACCCTCTATCAGATTCCTTCAAGCCATGTTGATTGGTCGAAAACTATGGCCACCAAGGGGCGGGGCTTATATGGCTAAAGTGAAAAAAAAAAAATATCAGGTGAGCGATCCAGGGCCATCATGGCCCTCTGGTTTAATCAAAAAGTTATAAAAAAAATATTTTCAAAAAGCGTTCAACATTGAAAATATAATCCTTGCATAGAACAGGTAAAACATACAAAAACATTATACAACCCTTCCCAACCATCACACCTATGAAAATAATCCAAGTTAAATAACTCTATTCTGCATATAATGCAAATTATCACCCTTTAAGAAATTCTGGTTAATGTTTTGCTTGCAACTACATTAAAGTCCATATCTCAGTAACTTTAATAAGCGGTGGAATAGTCAAGCGCGCTGTCCTTCGACAGCTCTTGTTATGCCTGATACTTGTTTCCTTTGACTTCGTATGAAACAATTGAGTCTCGTGTATCTCCAAATCAAATTGAAACTTTATCAGAATGTTTGTCTTGATGATATGTTAGTCATGGAGATGAATGTTCAGATAAACTTTCATGAAGATTGGATGCAAAATGTAGCCTGTAGTGTTAACAAGAGCAAATGTTGACGATGGACGGACGCCAGACAAAATGTGATCACAATAGCTATATAAGGCAAAATAGCCCCGCCCCCTGGTGGCCATGTTTTTCGACCAATCAACTTGGCTTGAAGGAATCTTATAGAGGGTCACCCAAGGAACATTTCTACAAAATTATTTGAAAATCGGCCAGACACTTATGCAGGAGAAGATTTTTTGAGTTTACACTATTTTGCTTTCTGAAAATTTATCAGAATGTTTGTCTTGATTATATGTAAGTCAAGTTCTAACATGGGTCATGTTGGGTCAAAAAGTAGCTCACAAGGTCAAATTGAAGGAAAATCTTGTTAACACTCTTGAGGCCGCAATTTTTGCTTCAGCAGTTTGAAATTTTGTCAGAATGTTTGTTTTAAAAATGTCTAGGTCAAGTTCGAATATGGGTCATATTGGGTCAGAAACTAGGTCAATATGCCAAATTGATGGGAAATCTTGTTAACACTGTAGAAGCTACATTTTAAGCTCAACAATGCACGAAGTGCAAGGTGAGCTTTTGTGATCGCTCACCGTCCGTCGTCCGTCCGTTCATATTTTCCTACAAACAACTTCTCCTACACCAATATACCAAATTCAAAATAATTTTACAGGAATGTTACTTGGGTGGATCTCTTTCCAACTTGTTCAAAAAATTCTATTCCATGCAGAACTTTGGCCGCCTTGGCAACAAAAAAGGGGAAATTAGCTAAAACTTAAAAAATCTTCTTGTCTGAAAGTAGAAGGCCCATGCCTTTGATATTTGGTATGAAGCATCATCTAGTGAACCTCTACCAAGATTGTTCAAATTATAGCCCTTGGGTCAAAAATGACCCCTCCCCTGGGGTCACTTGTTTAACATAGACTCATATAGGGGAAAAACTTTAAAAATCTTCTTGTCTAAAAGTAGAAGGCCCATACCTTTGATATTTTGTATGAAGCATCATCTAGTGAACCTCTACCAAGATTGTTCAAATTATAGCCCTGGGGTCAAAAATGACCCCTCCCCGGGGGTCACTTGTTTTACATAGACTCATATAGGGGAAAAACTTTAAAAATCTTCTTGTCTAAAAGTAGAGGCCAAGTCCTTTGATATTGGGTATGTAGCATCATCTAGTGGACGTTTACCAAGATTGTTCAAACTATAGCACTGGGGTCAAGATGACCCCTCCCCTGGGGTCTATTGTTTTACATAGACTCATATAGAGAAAAAACTTAAGAAATCTTCTTGTCTAAAAGTAGAGGCCCCAGGCCTTTGAGATTTGGTATGTAGCATCATCTAGTAGACCTCTACCAAGATTGTTCAAATTATAGCCCTGGGTCAAAAATGACCATTCCCCAGGGGACCCTTGTTTAACATAGACTCATATAGGGGAAAAACTTTAAAAATCTTCTTGTCTAAAAGTAGAAGGCCCATGCCTTTGATATTTGGTATGTAGCATCATCTAGTGAACCTCTACAAAGACTGTTCAAATAATAGCCCTGGGGTCAAAAATTACCTCTCCCCGGGGATCACTTGTTTTACATAGACTCATATAGGGGAAAAACTTTAAAAATCTTCTTGTCTAAAAGTAGAGGGCCCAGGGGCTTTTTTGCCTTATATGGCTATAGTGAAAACTTAAAAAATCTTCACCTCCAAAAGTGTCAGGCCAATTTTCAAATAATTTTGTAGAAATGTTCCTTGGATGACCCTCTATCAGATTCCTTTAAGCCATGTTGATTGGTCAAAAATCATGGCCGCCAGGGGGGGGGGGGAGGCTATTTTGCCTTATATAGCTATAGTGCAATCTTAAAAAATCTTCTCCTCCAAAAGTGTCAGGCCGATTTTCAAATAATTTTGTAGAAATGTTCCTTGGATGACCCTCTATCAGATTCCTTCAAGCCATGTTGATTAGTCAAAAAACATGGCCGCCAGGGGGCGGGGATATTTTGCCTTTTATGGCTATAGTGAAAACTTAAAAAATCTTCTCCTCCAAAAGTGTCAGGCCGATTTTCAAATAACTTTGTAGAAATGTTCCTAGGGTGACCCTCTATCAGATTCCTTCAAGCCAAGTTGATTGGTTGGAAACTATGCCCGCCAGATGGCGGGGCTTATATAGCTAAAGTGAAAAAAAAAATCAGGTGAGCCATTCCAGGGCCATCATGGCCCTCTCTCTCTTGTTCATACTCATATACGGAAAAAACTATAAAAATCTTTTTCACTAAAATTAGAAGGCCAAGGCCTTTGATATTTTGTATGTAGCATCATTGTGGACCACTACCAAGATTGTTCAAATTATAACCCTGAGGTCAAAAATGACCCTTCCCCGGGGGTTACTTGTTCTCCATAGACTCATTACATAGAGAATTTTCTTTTAAAAATCTTCTTGTCTAAAAGAAGAGGGCCCAACCTTTGATATTTGGTATGTAGCATCATCTAGTGGACCTCTACCAAGATTGTTCAAATTATAGCCATGGGTTCAAAAATGACCCCATCCCAGGGGTCCCTTGTTTTACATAGACTCATTTAGGGGAAAAACTTTAAAAAAGTAGAGGGGCCTGGCCTTTGATATTTGGTATATAGCATCATCTAGTGGACCTCTACCAACTATGTTCCAATTATAGCCATGGGATAAAAAAATGACCTCGCTTGTTTTACAGAGATAGGGAAAAAACTTTAAAAATCTTCTTGTCTAAAAGATATTTGGTATGTAGCATCATCTAGTGGACCTCTACCAAGATTGTTCAAATTATAGCCCTGGGGTCAAACATGTGGTCACTTGTTTACTCATATAGGGGAAAGAACACTGATTTTTTTTTAAGTTTGATTAAATCAGGTGAGCGATATAGGACCATCATGGTCCTCTTGTTTGCTTTAGCAACTTAAAATTTGGTCAGCATGTTGAACTGAATGATATCTAAGCCAAGTTCGAATATGGGTTATGCCTGGTTAAAAACTAGGTCACAAGGCTAAATTGAAGAAAAATCTGGTTAACACTCTGGATACTGCATTTTTAGCTAGACTTTTGAAAAAGCAAGAGCTATTGTCATGACCCTGGCGTCGTCGGCGGTGGCGGCGACTGCAGCTGCATGGTCGTCCAGTTAAGGTTTTTTGTTCAGCTCAGCTTTTTTTAGCTCACCTATGCACGAAGTGCAAGGTGAGCTATTGTGATCACATTTTGTCCGGCGTCCGTCCGGCGTGCGTCGTCAACATTTCAGCTTGTTAACACTCTACAGGCTACATTTTGCATCCAATCTTCATGAAAGTGTATCTGACAGAACATTCATCTCTATAAAATCTTGGACAAGTTCGAAACTGGGCAATATGAGGTCAAAAACGAGGTCACTAGGTCAAATTGAAGCGAAATATTGTTAACACTCTGGAGGCCACATTTTCAAATTGAGCATGTTGAAACTTTATCAGAATGTTTGTCATGATGATATGTAGGTCAAGTTCGAACATGGGTCATGTCGGGTCAAAAAGTAGGTCACTAGGTCAAATTGAAGGAAAATCTTGTTAACACTCCAGAGGCCGCAAGTTTGAAATTTTGTCAGAATGTTTGTGTTTAAAATATCTAGGTCAAGTTCAAATATGGGTCATGCCGGGTCAAAAACTAGGTCACTAGGCCAAATTGAAGGGAAATCTTGTTAACACTGTAGAAGCTGCATTTTTTGCTTCAGCAGCTTGAAATTTAGTCAGAATGTTGAGCTGAATGATATCTAGGCCAAGTTCGAATATGGGTAATGCCGGGTCAAAAACTAGGTCACTAGGCCAAATTGAAGGGAAATCTTGTTTACACCGTAGAAGCTGTATTTTTTGCTTCAGCAGCTTGAAATTTAGTCAGAATGTTGAGCTGAATGATATCTAGGTCAAGTTCGAATACGTCATGCCAGGTCAAAAACTAGGTCACTAGGCCAAATTGAAGGGTAATCTTGTTAACACTCTAGAGGCCACATTTTCAACTTGAGCATGTTGAAAATTTATCATAATGTTTGTCTTGATGATATGTAGGTCAAGTTTAAATATGGGTCATATTGGGTCAGAAACTAGGTCACTAGGCCAAATTGAGGGAAAATCTTGTTAACTCTGTAGAAGCTGCATGTTTTGCTACAGCAGCTTGAAATTTGGTCAGAATGTTTAGCTGAATGATATCTAGGCCAAGTTAATACGGGTCATGCTGGGTCTAAAATTAGGTCACTAGGGCAAACTGAAGGAAAATCTTGTTAACACTTTGGATGCCGCATTTTTTGCTTAAGCATCTTGAAATTTGGTCAGAATGTTTGTCTAAATGATATCTAGTTCAAGTTCGAATATGGGTCATATGGGGGTCAGAAACAAGGTCAATAAAGGAAAATATTGTTCAAACTCCGGAGGCCGCATTTTTACTTAGAGCAAGTTGAAATTTGTCAGAATGTTGTTTTGATGATATCTAGTCCATGTCGGAATATGGGTCATATCAGGAAAAATAATTTATAGATCACTAGGCCAAATGAAGGAAAATCTTGTTAACACTGGAGGTTGCATTCAGAATAATTGTCTTGATGTGTTTTGCATAACAGTACATTGTATAATTAAGGTGAGCGATCCAGGGCCATCATGGCCCTCTTGTTCTGTTTTCTATCAGTCGAGCGTCTGTGCCGTACGCGATGCTCTTGTTAACTTGAGCATGATGACAATTTATCAGAATGTTTGTCTTGATTATATGTAAGTCAAGTTCTAACATGGGTCGTGTTGGGTAAAAAATTAGGTCATAAGGTCAAATTGAAGGAAAAATCTTGTTATCACTCTAGATGCCGCAATTTTTGCTTCAGAATGTTTGTCTTAAAAATGTCTAGGTCATGTTCGAATGTGTGTCATATTGGGTCAGAAACTATGTCATTTTTTGCTTCAGCAGCTTGAAATTTGGTCAGAATGTTGAGCTGAATCATATCTAGGTCAAGTTCGAATATGGGTTATATTGGGTCAGAAACAAGGTCAATAAAGGAAAATATTGTTTAAACTCCGGAGGCCGCATTTTTAGCTCACCAGAGCACGTAGTGCTCAAGGTGAGTTATTGTGATCGCCTTTTGTCGTTCGTCTGTCATTCGTCGTCCGTTGTCAACATTTGCTTGTAAACACTCTAGAGGCAACAATTTGCATCCAGTCTTCTTGAAAGTTTATCAGAACATATATCTCCATCAACTCTAGGCCAAATTCGAAACTGGGTCATGTCCGGTTAAAAACTAGGTCACAAGGTCAAATTTATGAAAACTCTTTTTAACAACATTTTTTGCTTGAGCATGTTGAAACTTTGTCAGAATGTTTGTCTTAGTGATTTCTAGGCCTAGATCGAATATAGGTCATTTTGAATATTTGTCAGAATATTTGCCTTGAAGATATCTAGGCCAAATCAAATATGGGTTTGGTCAGGTCAAAACCTAGGTCACTAGGCCATATTGTATAAAAATCTTGTTAACACTATAGAGATTGCATTTTTAGCTCTACTGGCCAAAGGCCAGAAGGGCTTATGTCGTGGCGATTTGTCCGTCGTCTGTGCGTGCGTCCGTCCGTCCGTCCGTAAACAATTTCTTGTTAACACGATACAGTCTTTTGATTGTATCTCAACTAAACTTATACAGTAGTTAGATATCCATGAGAGCTCGGTTCCTTTTGAAAACCCGCCAGATCCGCCCATGCATGACTGGATTATGGCCCTTGAAATGGTCAAAATTGCTATAAAAGAGCTTGTTAACACGATAGTTTTCTTTTTTGATTGTATCTCAACCAAACTTATACAGTAGTTAGATATCCATAAGAGCTCGGTTCCTTTCGAAAACCAGCCAGATCCGCCCATGCATGACTGGATTATGGCCCTTGAAATGGTCAAAATTGCTATAAAAGAGCTTGTTAACACGATACAGTCTTCACTTTTGATTGTATCTCAACCAAACTTATACAGTAGTAAGATATCCATGAGAGCTCGGTTCCTTTCGTAAACCAGCCAGATCCGCCCATGCAAGACTGGATTATGGCCCTTGAAATTGTCCAAATTGCTATAATTGAGCATGTGAACACAATAGAGGCTCCATTTACTATCTGATTTTCACCAAACTTAGATAGTAGTTAAATATTGATGAGAGCTTGGTCCTTTTGAAAATCAGCCAGATCCGCCCATGCAAGACTGGATTATGGCCCATGAAATTGTAAAAATTGCTATAATACAGCTTGTGAACACAAAAGAGCCTCCATTTACTATCCGATCTTCACCATACATACATGCTCTGGATTGAAAATGACCAAAGAACCATACCAGTAGAGCATAGGCCCTCATGGGCCTCTTGTTTACTTGAGCAGCTTTAAATTTTCTCAGAAAGTTTGTCTTTGATGATATTGCCATTGGCGCTGAAAGAGTTAAGTCTTAAAAAGCCCATTCTCTGGTGAGCGATCCAGGGCCTCATGGCCCTCTTGTTTACTTTGAGCAAGTTGAAACTTTGTCAGAATATTGTCTTGATGATATCTAGTCCATGTTAGAATATGGGTCATATCAGGTAAAAAAAATATAGATCACTAGGCCAAATGAAGAAAAATCTTGTTAACACTGGAGGTTGCATTCAGAATAATTGTCTTGATGTGTTTTGCATTGCAGTACATTGTATAATTAAGGTGAGCGATCTAGGGCCTTCATGGCCGTCTTGTTGTAGAAATGTTTCTTTGGAGACCCTCTGATTCCTTCAAGTTTTGTTGATTGGTCGAATATGGCTATAGTGAAAACTGAAAAAATCTTCTTCTCCGAAAGTGTCGGGCCGATTTTCAAATAATTTTGTAGAAATGGTCCTAGGTTGACCCTCTTATCAGATTCCTTCAAGCCATGTTGATGGGCAAAAAACCATGCCACCACAGACTGGGGCTATTTTGCTTTATATGGCTTTAGTGAAAACTTAAAAAATCTTCTCCTCCGAAAGTGTCAAGCCGTTTTTCAAATAATTGTGTAGAAATGTTCCTATCAGATTCCTTCGAGCCATGTTGATTGGTCGATGGCTGCCAAGAGAGGTGGGGCTTATATGGTTGAAGTGAAAATAAATAAAAATCAGGTGAGCGATCCAGTGCCATCATGGCCCTCTTGTTTTCACTCTTGGTCAAAGTTTCACCTGTATAAGCAGTAGCATACTATAACTCAGGTGATCGATTTAAGGCCATCTTGGTCTTATGTTTTTATTCTTATTTTTTCAGAATTAAAGGAATATAATGAAAAATTGAGAGCTCAGAACACATGCATAATATGCAAGGAGAGACCTCGCACCAGAGTGTTTCTACCTTGTGCACACTTTGTCAGTTGTCAAGAATGTGCACGTCGTGTGGGTGACAGATGTCCGATTTGTCGACAGACAATTGAAAGCGTAGAGGCTGCCTTGATGTAGTGAGTTCTAGGCATGTACAAACCTTTTTTTACTGCAATGTTAAATTATTATTGTGTTTTGGTAAGTCAAACCCAAAATAGATATACTGTTGAGCTTAACGTTACTTGCAAAGTTTTCTTTATTCCCATAGAAACAGTACGAAATTAGCATACTGATTTTGGACGTTTTCTGCCTTTGTAACAAAAAGAAAAAAATATACGAATATCCTTATTATAGTTGAAAATATTGATTGATTGATTTGATTCAGCAAGTTCATATTACTATCTTGGCCAGACCATCTAGTCATGCTGCCATGCTTTCTCACACCAGTACTCTACATAACAGTCTTCCCAAGGCTCAACAAACTGCTTTTCCACATACACTGCTGGTGGAAGACGAAAGTCACTTGGTGCATTGACTTTTGTCAATCTTCAGAAAGAATGTTGGCCGTGCTTGGATTCAAACTCAAACCCCTGGGTCGACAGCATGTTAAGATCAGCTGTTTATAATGTTTATTCAATGTAGATGTCAAACATCATGCTGCTAATTACAAGTATCTATAAACACAGTGGTGCAGTGGTACAGCGTCTGCCTCTCGTACGAAAGGTTCAAATCCTGTGATGAGTGGGAATTTGCCTTTGTATTTTCAGACACAAACAAAGTGAGTACTGGTTTTGTCACCTGGAATCAGATATTGAGTGTGAATAGTATGGTAATATATTGACAAAGATCAGATTATTAGTTAATTTACAAATGAGCTTATTATTAGGATTGAGTTTGCTGAAGAACATATAAAACAACATCTTATCGCTCAGTGGTCTACAAGTGACCAATAAACTCCAAAATTAAGAACCTACAAATTGTTAAAAATATATATATATTTTTTTGAATTTATTGAAAAATGAACATTCATTTTCAGCTCGACTTAGTTGTGGAATGGTACCGGTAAGGATAGAGCCACGTTGGGGAACCAGAACGCTTTGTACATGTTTATTCTGCAAAAGCACAGAGACGGAAAGACATTTTGTGAGTTTGTGATCTTTACAGTGAATTAAGATCCGACATTTTTGGTGATATTATCGATAAAGACAATTTTAAACAATAATTTCCAGAGCAACTGCTGTGCTACTTTAATAATGGAACATGTCCAAAAACAAAACAAAAACTATGGTTAAAGTTAAAGCCTTTTAATTGAGACATAGATCACTTGATAATAGCCAATGAAAAGTTAACATGTTTATTGTATATAAAGATATATGTTTGTTGTTTATATATACATGTAAAGTTTATATATACTGAAAGGATTAAAAAACGCAGGGTAACAATATATGCAACAATTTTTTTAAATCCATTACCTAAACTTATGAAAACTGGTCAGACGTCTATCTTGGTCATTGTGCACTCAAACCGGTGCCTAAACTTACTCAGCCGTGAAATGCACCTTTGTCTCATTGAGAAAATGATAACAAGCACTAAACACTACAGAATAATGATGACAAGTTCGTCAAAACATCTTGTCGTACCACTTGATACTATTGAGGTATACACATCGCTTTCCGCTATTTACATTGCATTTGAATCTCTTGTAATTATGGTACGGCTGACGGAAGTTCAGAGGGGTCAGGCTATTTCATTGCTCATGCAAGGTCAAAGGCAACAACAGGTTGTTATGCAGTTAGGTGTGAATATTTCCACCATACAACGTCTTGTCCGTCGTGTAAGAGAAAGGGAAGGGTTGCTGACCTAGCGCGAACGGGATGTCCATGTATAACGTCGCGACAGGCTTGTTCGTCTTGCCCACCTGCGTAAACGCCACGTTACTGCTACTGAAACCACTTTTAATACGGTAGGCAATCATAATCGCCACATTTACCCAAAAACTGAAAGGAATCAATTGTGCGAGGTTGGAGAGGGAGGGAAAGAGAGAGAGAAAGAGAGAGAGAGAGAGAGAGAGAGAGAGAGAGAGAGAGAGAGAGAGAGAGAGAGAGAGGTATGCCTCTCACTCGTACACGACGCATGCTTCATTTGGCTTTGTTGGCGGCACATGCTCCCAGACGATTTCCAATAAGGCAATTGAGACGTGTCTTTTTCACAGATGAATCCAGGCTAACTCTTTTTCGTCCGGACGGTCGACGTCATTGGGAACGATTCGCCGACGCTTTCGTTCTTGAGAGGGATAGGTTGGAGGTGGCTGGGTTATGACCTAGGGAGGGATATCTCACAGATTTTAGTCATCTTTGATTGTGGTAGCCGGGAATTTAATCGCCGTAATATATAGGGAAGAAATCCCCCGCCCGGTTGTAGTTCCATTTGTGCAACAGCATTGCTTAATTTTCCAGCATGATAATGCCTGGCCCCATGTAGCCCGAGTTTTCAAGACTTTCTCGCAAACCGATACATTTACCCACTCGACTGGCCGCCGTACATATTTGTCCCCAATCGAACATCTGTGGGACGAACTTGACAGGAGGATAAGGGGGCGTATGAAGTCCCCTTTTACTCTCGACCAACTAAGGACTGCATTGTTGGAAGAGTGGAACAATATATCCACATGAGAAAGACTAATGCACTGATAAATTCCATGCACAAGATAATCAGGGCTGTGACAGATGCGCAAGGGGGTCATACGAGATACTGACGAGTCGGTCGACTTCACTTTGAGATATTGGGTGGTACCGTCAAATGTGCTTCAAATATTAATGAATTATCGGTCAAAATCTTTTGACATTTTGGTAATTTGTTGATAAAAGATGGTTTTGTTACTCATATAAAATAATGTTTATAACATCAAACACATCACTTTCAGTCACCTCAAATATTTTCCCCGTGTTTCTTTATCCTTTCAGTATATTTTGTTGTACATGCAAAGTTTGATTCGTTCATTCATTAATTTGTGTGCTCGTTCGTTTGTTTGTTAATTAATTCATTCACTGAGTTTATATTGTTTAAATCATTCACTGCAATGTTTATTTTAGATGCTATACGTGGACACTGCTTTACCTTTATGTTTCCTTTACCATATATAAGGCAGGGTTGGGTGGATTTTATTAAAGCTCAATTGAAAATGTTAACCCCCAGAGGGACATGTCAGACCGCAAGTTTCACTAAGATTGCCTGAAAAAGAGTTATCTCCACCTGAACCTTACAGTGTATTTGAACTGTTTTTCATGGTGTATATCACAATTACCTTGTGATCACTCGACAGGCCACATTGAACATCCAATTTCCGTGAAAGATCATAAGAATTATTTTCTTCTTCTTCAAATCTTGGTCAAACTCTAAACTGTCAAATTTTAGAAAAACCTTATGAACACTCTAGAAGCCTTATTATTCACCGGAAATCCTCATAATAGTTCATCAGCATATTCATCTCCATCAAATCTCAATTAGAACAAACATTGGTTAATGTGGGGTCAAATACTATGCCACTAGGCCAAATGTGAGAACACTTTGTGAACACACTAGAGGCCAAATTTTTCATCCTATATTTGGCCAAGCCTCGGAAGCGGCGCCGTATTTCTTTCGGACCTTCCTCAAAAGATACTGTGACAAACGTCATTTGTCTTCCACCAAAGGGCTATCAGTCTATGTAGAAAAGCAGCCAGTTGCGTTGAAAGACTATTGTGTGGAGTACTGGTGTGAGAAAACAAGGAAACACATGAGTAGGTGAACTGGCCGTTGTGATATGACTGATTTTTTTTTAAAACTTTGTTAACCCCAATCAATCATCCTATTTTTAGCTCGACTATTCGAAGAATATGAGAGCTATTACTGTCACGTGTGCGTCGGCATCAGCGTTGTAACTTTGGTTAAAGTTTTGCATTCAAGGCTTTTTCTCACAAACCACAGATGCTATTGCTTTGAAACTTCACACACTTACATGTATTGGATATCATCAAATGACCTTGCAAGACAAGTCCCAAAACTCTACATCAGATTTTGACACAATAATGCCCCTTTTTGGACTTGGAAAGTTTGGCTAAAGTTTTGCATGCAATATACTATCATGGACATATCTCAGTAACCACTAATGCTATATCATTCATATCTTCAGGGGTGTCAGACAGTCAAGTTATATAACTTGTATGAATTCAGTACTAATTATGGCCCTTGATTGACTGACAATTTGGTTCAAGTATGGCATGCAAGGTACTATCATGCACATATCTCATAAACCATTGTTTACTATAGAATCAAATGGCAAATAAGAAACCCATTAGCATGCTGTATTATGGACAGCTCTTCTTTTGAGAAATCATCTGGCACTTACATTCGTCTTCATCGAATACTAGTAAGTTCTAAATTGGGTCATGTACGTGGGTCGAACAACCAGGCTACTAGATTGAATTTTAGGCCACATTTTTCAACTTATTTTCATGAATAATCATCAGCACATTCATCACCATCAATTTAAATTTCCTGAAATAAACTGTCGGCTGCCTCAAAGACAAATGACAAACCTCAGCCCCCTTACGCTACAAGGGCCTTTTGTTGCTAATGACACCAATTGTTTTAGCTCATCTGAGCACGAAGTGTCGCGCTCAAGACCCGGGCCTGAACATTAAAAGGTCAATGTCACACTTAAAGGTCAAATGTCAAAATGAGAAACCATGCATCATAGGATTTCCAAGTTACTGGGCACACATGTTCACCATTATGAGGTGATGATGGTAGAAGTGAAAACAAATTTCGCAAACAAGGAGACGTGTTTTGATGCATTTGCAGCAGACAATTTTTCTTATTACTGTTCAAAGTGTGATACTGTGTCGGCTACAATTATTTATTTGGTAATTTTCTGAATAAGACCTAAACAAAAACTCACTTTCCTATGGTTTCCTATGTTTGTGTCCACTACTGACAACACTTCTCTACACAATTAATGTCTACATTCAAAAAGTGGGATTGAAGTACCTTAAAGCCAAAATTTACATCATTCAAAAGATATTATTATTTGATGAGGATAAGTACATTTGTCTTTAATTACATGTGTAAGTTTTACAATGATTCCCATGTTAAATATGCCTGAACTTTTCATACACAAAACATACTAAAATTGATGTATGTTAAACCTCAAAAATAAAAGCAAAATGTTGGGTTATTGTACTTTTGACATTTTACAACCACTTCGGTATCGCAGAAGGCCCTTAATCAACTGCTATCATTCAAATTCGTGTCAGTCTGTGTTGCAATTGCATGGTAGAGCACTGTCTGTGATCCAGTTTAAATTCTTCTTCTCCAAAGCCGTTGCTTGATTTGAAAATAGTTTGTAAAATAGTCCTTGTTAGACCCTCTGTCGGATTCCTTCAAGACATGTTGAGTCGTTAAAAACCAAGGCCGCCAGGTTTAATATTGCCAGAGTAAAAACTTTGAAAAACTTCTTCTCTGAAAGTATCTGGCCGTTTTCCAAATCAATTGTTCATTGGGTGACCGACCCTCTATCAGATTCCTTCAAGCCATGCTAATTGTTCGACAAACATGGGCTATAGAGAACAACTTAAAAATCTTCTCCTCTGAAAGTATCTGGTCGATTGGCAAATCATTTTGTAGACATGTTCCTTTGGTGGTCCTCTACGAGATAACTTCAAGCCATGTTGATTGGTCGAAAAACAAAATGAGTTATTGTGGTTGGCATGACAAAATCACATTACATGAACTCAGGTCAGCAATCCAGGGCCATCATGGCCCTCTTGTTTTATGTATATAAACTAATCTTATTGTGGCGATCGGTTCAACAAATTGTAGGACTCGGTTCTGATCGACTCCTATTTAAATTTGAGCAAGGCACTGTGCTTTAGCCGTTGTTCTTATTTATTGTGAAAATAAAGTATTTTGATATACATGTTTATATATATATATATTTAATTATAAAATAAATAACTATATATTTAAATATAAAATTAATAACTAATTCTCGGTGCAAGTAGGCAGGACCATGACGCAAAAAAAAAGGTTTCCAACGGTGACACAATAGTCTTATTTGCAAAAAATATTGATAAAAACAACGGTTGCATCTCTTTATTCCTGAAAGTACTAACTTGGACAGGTAAGAAAGGGAATGTTGACTAGCGACTATACAATCAAATTTCTTAATCGTGCAATATTGTACCTAGAAATGGATTGAGATTCACCCAATCAAAGGACATAGCACAGTCCCATGGTTGCATTGAAATTGCGACCAATCAGGACCCTTCATACGGGGAATCGGCTGATTGATCATTTACATATGCAAGTAGTTTTGTGAGCCTGTCTTTTTCCCACAGTCTCTGTGGTGAATTTCATTAGTATAGTTATTACTTGGGGTTTTAGCTCGACTGGCTGAAAGCCAGGTGAGCTTATGTCATGGCGAATTGTCTGTCGTGCGTGTGTTGGCCTGTGGCTTTATATACTTCTCATCTATAGCTACTGGGCTAATAAGGATGCAACTTCATAGGTAGCACCCTCCCAATGTCAACTGTTAAATTCCTTCACTTTTTGGATCCATGCATAATTCTAGTTTCCATTGCATCCGAAAGAACAAAATCTTAATAATTTTTAACATTTTAAACATCCTCCCAAACTGGTAGGTTTGATTTTTGAATATTTTTGGCCGGATTGCTCTAGCAATTCTGGGCTATAGATTGGCGATGTCCGTCCGTCTGTCTGTCTGTCTGTCCGTCAACAGTTTGGTTAAAGTTTCAGGTTGAGGCAAAATCTCAGCAGTGGATGAGGTTACAAACTTGAAATTTTGCCTGAAGGTAACCAGTAACAAGTTCTATTGATTTCTATGGTTATTGACCTTCGTTTGTCGATTTTCAAGGTCAAATTGCCAATAATCCGGCCTTACCGTCTTCAGCGGTTTCTTGTTCAGAAATGGTCATTTGGTAACCATCTATCAAACTCCTTCATGCCATGTTGATTGGTAAAAAAACATCATCGCTAGAGTGCAGAGCTATTTGGCATTATATGGCTTTAGATAAAGCCTTTAAATTCTCCTCCCAAACTGAAGACTTTAAAAATGGTAGTATCTGCCCCTAACATGATTCCAACAAGCTATGTTGATTGGTATAAAAAAAACATGGCCATTAGGGGGCAGGCTGTTTCTAATTATATGAAAATAGTGGCTTAATTTTTGACTTGTTACAGTGGAGCGATACTGGCCTTCATTGGCCTCTCGCTAGACATGTTATGTATACTATAGCAACATATATTATTATTCTTATCGTTTAAACAATATATATCTGTTTGTCTCGTTCAATGTATTTTAAAGATACAAAAAGAAATTATTTTTACAAGCATCGTTTTAAATTATTATTTAATAACATTGTATCCCGATCACCCTACCCTATAGATACTAGAAAGGAAAATGGTATGCGCATCTGTAGTCAATAAATATATATATTATGAATGATATATAGACGAGTGTGAGGGTAAAGAAACCAAGAGAGTCTGTCAGTCATTGAGTCAATTCCTAGCCAGACTTTAAAAATGGTAGTAATGACTTTCCCTCCTTGACGCTCAGGGTTGTGAGGTTTATCATTACGACTGACTCGCTGGTGTCAGTATAAATGGACCAGCAGTACTGGTAACTTACGCAGGAAACGCCGTGATATAACTAAACAATTGTTGAAAGCGGCGTTATAAACCATGCAAACAAACAAATAATTCCCAGCCAGGTTTGAAATTGTGACTTGTTCATACTGTTAGAATGGAAATGGTCCTGTAATTTAATTCGGGCGCGTGATTGGAATGTCTCTAGCCCTGTATGTACTTAATTCGCCGTGATATAACTGAAATAATGTTGAAAGCGGCGTAAACCCCCAATAAATAAATAAGTATGTACTTAAACGTTACAAATATTGGTCAACAGGTTTAACCTGTCACTCAATAATATTCGACTATCTGAGCCTGTTATCACTCGATATGTTTTCCAGCGTTCCTGATTTTCTAAAAAAAAAAAAAAAATAGTGCTTCTACCCTTTCCTGATTTTCTAGAAAAAAAAAATAAAGTGCTCCTACGTGCTAGCTCAGCTTTTGTGATCACTCACCGTCCGTCGTCGTCGTCTGTACGTCCGTTCGTTAACAATTTCCTACAAATGAATTCTCCTACTAAACCAATGGACTGATTTCAAAAAAGCTTCACAGGAATGTTCCTTAAGTGGTCCTCTTTTAAAGTTGTTCAAAGAAGTTGATTCAATTAGAACGTTGGTTGCTGCGGGGTCAGAAAAGGGGAAAATTGCCAAAACTTTAAAAATCTTCTTGTCCAAAAGTACTGGCCCGATTTAAAAAATTCTTTTGCACAAATGTTTCTTTGGGCACCCTCTACCAATAATGTACAAATATTCCCGATCCTTTGAAAAATATTCCTGTCAGGAGTCGGAGTTTGTTTTCCTTATTTGTATAATCTTCTTGTCTGAAACCGAAAGGCCTAGGGCTTCGATATTTCTTTGTAGCAATGTCTAGTAGCCCTTTGCAAAGATTGTTTATATTATGCTCCTGGTGTCAAAATTGGCTCCACCCCAGGGGTGACCTGTTTTACATAGAGATATATAGGGAAAATCTTTGAAAATCATCTTGTCTGAAACTGAAAGGCCTAGGGATAAGATATTTGGT
Organism: Serripes groenlandicus; assembly: GCA_031761405.1. NCBI lineage: Eukaryota > Metazoa > Mollusca > Bivalvia > Cardiida > Cardiidae > Serripes > Serripes groenlandicus. The sequence continues at coordinate 294,482 of JASEVX010000129.1, read as the reverse complement.
GTGTAGCAATTTCTAGTAGTCCTCTACAAAAATGTTCAAATTATGTCCCTGGGGGTCACCTGTCACGAAGTGACAAGGTGACCTTTTGTGATCGTCCGTCGTCCGTCATCCGTCCACAAGATCAAGTCTTCATTTATTATCCCATGTTTACCAAACTTATTCAGTAGCTAGATATGCATGAGAGCTCGGTTCCTTTCGAAAAACAAGTAAGTCATCATTTATTATCCGAAATTTACCAAACTTATACAGTAGCTTGATAAACATGAGAGCTCGGTTCCTTTTGAAAACCATGCATGACTGAATTATGTATTTAAAATTGGCAAAATTGTTATCTATTTTGTAGAGCAATTAAATTAGGACCCTAAAACACTTACTCAGGTGAGCGATATAGGGTCATCATGGCCCTCTTGTTTAATATATAGGGAAAAACTTTGAAAATATTCTTGTCTGTAACTGAAAGGCCTAGAGCTTAGATATTTGGTGTGTAACAAAAACTGGTAGACCTCTATCCCTAGGATCAAAATTGGCCCCGCCCCGTTGGTCACCTGTTTTACATAGAAATATATATGGAAAAACTTTTAAAATCTTCTTGTCTGAAACAAAAAGGTCTACAGCTTAGATATTTGGTGACTAGCATTGTCTAGAAGTCCTTTACAAAGATTGTTCAAATTATGCCCCTGGGTTAATCATCTGAATTACATATATAGATATATAGGGAAACATTTTGAAAGTCTTATTGTCTGAAACCGAAAGGCATAGAGCTTAGATAGTGTGTGCGAAGCATTATCTAGTTGTCCTCTACCAATATAATTCAAATTATGCCAATGGGGTCAAAACCGGCCCACCCTGTTTTTTAAAGAGATATATAGGGAAAAACTTAGAAAATCTTCTTATCTGAAACGAAAAGGCCTACAGCTTAGATATATGGTGTGTACAATAGTCTAGTGGTCGTCTACCAAGATTGTTCAAATTATACTCCTGATGTCAAAATTGGCCCCGACCTGGGGGTCACCTGTTTTATAAAGATATTTATAGGGAAAAACTTAGAAATGTTCTAGTTAAATACTAACTGGTGCAGCATAAACATTTCTTGGGTGACCCTCTTAGTCATGTTAACTTGACAACATAGGGTGTGGGTTTGTCGCTCTGTGGTCCTCTTGAATTGGATTACCTGACTGCAAAATGAGTTACTGTGGTTGGCATGACAAATCACATGTCATGACTCAGATGAGCGATCCAGAGCCATCATGGCCCTCTTGTTCCTATTTTTCCAAACAAAGCCCCTAGTATTTCTACTTTTTGATCAGCAGAGAAGTATGTGGAATAAGGTCTAGAAATGTTTAGATGTGTTTTGGGAGATTTTCTTCCAGAAGAAGACAAGAGGCTGTTTAGTTGACAGGCTCCTTCGCTGAAAGGGTGGTCTGGTCTCACATAGAGGAGCCATCTTAAATGATGACTGTAAAGGTTGGCCTATGTTTCAGTTATATCTACAAGTGACTTCAGAAACAAATAACCTGTCAACTAAATAATCCCATTGCCTTGGACTTTGGTAATTTAAATAGAAACACTCTGCGGAGGTTTCATATTTCCTTTAACTCTTTCAGCGCCCAAGGCAATATTGTTGTGTTTGCAAACAATACTAATTCAGGTGAGGCAGCTCGTAACGAGCTGTCTCACCTGAAATCAGCATTGTTTGCCTTTAAGTTATCAGAATAGTCCAAACTTTCATAACTTGAGAAATGGAGACGCCCGATTTTTAATATGGAAGAGTCTATTGTAAACAACTCGGCGCTGAAAGAGTTAAATAATTCCTACTTTTTATCATTGAATTTCATATAGTTTCCTACTTTCCTTCTGTGATTTTCGTTCCTAGTTATCTCCTGTATTCGGCAGTATAATAGTTATTTAGTTGATAATTGAACCAAAGAAATCATTATCAGCGTGTGACTTGAACATCGATGCTGTGATAGCGCAGTTGATAAGATCGCGATTTTAACGAACGAAGTAGCATCTCTGTGTTTTTCGATACTTTTATATAAAGCCTGGTGTTCGCGAGAAATGGCTCGACAAGACTTTGGCCTTGGAAAAAGGAAAAGTAGTTATAAGCGAACAGTAAAAGTTCAGATAGCCAATAAATGAGAACGAGTTACTTTTATTGATTGGAGTTTAACAGCGCGTTCAACGGTATTTCGGTTATGAAACGGCAACCATTTCTTTTCACTTGAGTTCACTGTTAGTGTCAACGGATATCAGGATTTCTTATTAGCATATCAACTAAATTTCGGATGTCCGGTCATCCTTTTTCCATCTGCAATATTATTCTGACGCATATGGGGAACTTTTTAAACCGCTGTGGAAAGTGGAAAAATTGCTCATAACGATGGTACGGCGAGTTTGGTGTACACTTTACGAATGAATTGGGACGTTGCTTCCCTGACGTTCAAGTTGCAGTAATAAACACAAATTTATGAGCATCTAGAAGACGACAAAATTTAATTAAATTTCTGAAACTGGGAAATGTGCATAATTATCTGCACATTATAGACGCACAGTGTTCATGTAGGGTCGTATTTAACCCTTTCCAATATGCAAACTAATCTGCAAGGTGAAAACATTGCTATAATATCCTGGAAAAACCACCCCGTACACTTGCCGATCGTTGATATTGAGTCAGGTCACGCAAAGAAGTCACCTTCGAATGCTTTGAACCACTTCTAGGACCAGTGCATGAAAACATCTACAAGTTGGCATGTCTGATTGATTGATTGGTGTTTTACGCAGCTTTCAAAATGGTTTCAGCTTATATGACGGCGTTGCACGTGTAAGTTACCAGTACTAGTGGTCCATTTATCCCGATACCAGCTAGTCGGCCACAATCCTGATCGCCAAGTGGGGCAGCCACTACCATCATATTGATTGATTTGAAAACATGGTCCCGAGGCTGCATATAAAAGTGCCTAAAGTGGCAAAACTTAAAAACTGTTCTGCTCGTAAAGTAGATGCCTAATTTCAATATAAGAAATTTTCCTTGTACTTCCTACTTTTAAAATTGTTCAACCTATATTGATTGGTAAAAAACCATGGCCTCTGGTCAGAAATTCAGAAAAGGGGAATAATGGCAAAACTTGTTTCTGATTTTGGTTATAACATTGGCTATACAGGACCCGAAACTATTCGGTTTTCATCATTTTCGAACGTCCTAAATATCATGGTTGTAAACATTTGGCAACTGTTTATATTTGATAAGTGTACACAGAACATTCTGTCACAATAATATATGCCTCGCAAACCATGTGTACGTTCGTCCTTGTGTACAGTACGAGTTCCACGTTTCCAACTTCTCCTCTAATTATCATTGTTTATGATTGATTAGTTGATTCGTTTTCAACAATATTTCAGTCATATCTCGGCTGCCAGTTCACCAACTCATGTGTTTCCTGGCTTTCGCAGACCAATAACCCACGCAACAATCTTTCCAAGCAACTGGCTGCTTTTCAACATATACTGTTAGCCCATTGGTGGAAGATAAATGACGCTTGTCACAATGACTTCTGTCAAACGACGGAAAGAATGCTGGCCGAGCTGGAGTTCGAACTTACAACCCCTGGATTGACAGCCCACGTCGCTACCATTGTTTATGTGCTAAGTCTTTCTTATAGGCCTATAACTCCTCTATATCACTGGTTCAAAACAGGGATGTCTGTCTGTCCATGCTCTCGCATGCTTGACCACCTGTCAAAGGTTTACATTACATGCCTCGAAAATATTCTTATTTTTCCTATTTGAACCCTCTGCATTTCTTAAGATGCTGGTACCATATTGGTACTTTTTTTGGATATTGTACACAACTCATCATGCAATAATATTTCAGTCCTTTGGTGCTATATGCATTGCGTGCATGCCAACATTCTAGTATAACCTATATTTCAATGATATGTATGTATACATATAAAGTTTATAAACATATATATATGTATATGAATATATTTCCACATATCTTTGTTTGATATGTTGTACTATTTATATGTATGTAACTAGAAACTTTGTTACAAATAAAGATTCTTGAATCTATACAGAAATGTGTCTTTTCACAAAAAAGCGAACAGTAAAGGCTTCGATGATCAATTTAACAGTCCGAATAAGTTATCGATTGGAGTTTAACGCAGTCAGAACGTGACGAACATGTATGCAGACAGACGACATAGAAGTAATTACTAAGTGCCAATCCAGGTCACGTCACTATAATATTTACCCGGTCTTGACCGTTGTGCAAAGATGTATTTACAGTGAAACATGTGATACAGCCTACCTATGTTTAGCAATTCCCTGTCTATAGCAACCACACTTTTAATTTCCCAATAAACAACTTCTGCATAAATGAGCCCGTAATTAAAGACCACCTGTGAAGAAAGGCCAGACCGTTCTCTTCCAATGGGTGGTCTTTAAACCCAGGTTGGACTGTATATAATTATTAAACGAGATGTTCCATAATTTCGCAAACATGTTTTCAAAGTCGGCTGCTGCTAATTCATTTTATGTTGGAAAGGGATAAATCTATAATTAGTTGCCATATCTGCATTTGCGGCATTGTTTTCAAAAGTCGTCTGCTGCAGAAGCCTTAGAAAGTGTCTCTGTTTGAGAAATGGTTTAAATATCATGCAATAATTTCAAGATTTATTTCCGGGAGAAAAATGTACAATTGCCGATCGTTGAACTTAAGTTAGTTACAGATCTCGGTCTATAGTATTCTTTAATATACGCCTTTGTACCAACGAGTAACTTTTATCTTCAAGTTTCAAGGTTTATTAAAGTGTTCAATATAAGTTCATAGACCCATGCGGTAAGTAAAATGAAAGTATCTCAACTTACTTAAGTTGGAAATAGTGTGGAAAAGGGGGATTTCTTTTATTATGAGCATTTCTCCTGTTGCCTCAATATTTTCAAAAGTCATTTGCTGCAGATGCGTCAAATTGTCTTGGAAAGGACCAGCATAAAAGGAGAAATTGCTTCAATTGACCGATTCCTATTTGTTCAAGAATCTTTAATATATTTTGTACTGTAATAGCCAGTGGCTATAGTGGGCACCCTGAAATAACGACAACAATTTTCCAAGTTATGTTTCCAAATAAAGTCCACACCTCATTGACTTTATTTGGAGTTCAGTTATTTCCAGATATAACCCAGTTGTTATTATTATTGTTCGCAGATGATGTAGCCCTGATCAATTATACGATACGCGGACTACAAATGCAGTTAAATCTGGTCAGTGATTTTTGTGATGCATATGGCCTTAGCTTAAATGTTAAATAGACAAAGGTTGTAGTTTTTGTGGCGATTGGTTTGACAATCGCCACAATGCTAACAGAAACAACAACAACGAAAAATATTTACATAGTCGGTTTTGAACAATCGGTTGATATTTTTTTTCCTTACTGCAAACTAATTTACTCACATCCGTTATAGTTCCATCATTGATGCAGAGACGTGATTAATAATAATTATGTCAGTGCTACTTTGGTACCGGATTGTTACTAATATTTGAGTTTTATCGAGACATTATCTACATAGAGTTAAAATATGTAAATATTATCTACATCATGATTGGGCAGATAATAAATATCATTGCGCGCCTTGCAAATACCGGTAACTCTGATGATACTCAAATCTGGAAATTCCAAAAGGTTCTATTAATAGCTCGCGAGACTGCATGGTTATCTCAATATTATAAACGCTTTATTGTGTAGTTGTTTAAATATATGAAAGCGTCTAGATAATAAGACTGGTTTACAAAGGTTTAAAGGACACACAATGTCAGTGTGTACACACGTTATGTATACACGTCTGCACGTTCTAGAGTCAATTAGCAATCAATGCTGAAAGTGTAGCCTAATTTAGTTTGGAAATCGAGCATTATAATATATGCCTATATTTTTATAAATTGAACAGTTTTGCAAATAGTGAAATTGTGCTTTTCGAGCATGTTTTGTGTTTCTTTTTTCACTCACATTATTCGAAGCTATTTAACAACCTCAGAGACATATAAATACACTGTGTTTATATGTCTCTGACAACCCTCAATCATGCAATGTGAAGGGACTAAATTGAACAGACCTGTTTAATATCGGACATCATTGAAACAAACACCAAACTAATGGATACTGTTTTCTCTCTTTTCTTGATAATTTAGTCATTTCTAAAGTGTAAAAAATATTTTATCTTAATATGGCCTAGCGACTTGGTGATTCACATGTGATTACCCGAACAATTTAGTTTACAAATAGCCATTCTAATGAGCTAAAACGGTAGTCTATCGAATACCAACTAGATTTTTCATAACTTTGGAATGGCCTAATTTTGAACACATCATGACCAATTTCAGAACGTAACTAAAAAATCACCAACACAACATTCTGGCAAACTAACATTATTCTACTGTCAAAAGATGCAGGGTTGATACATTCTCAAATTTACCCGCACCAGAGTCATCGCAAGCCCTACACCGATATACTGCTTGTTACTTTGCAGGATTTTCCATACGATCGCCACTACAGTGCCATTGGCGCTTTGATTAGAAATGGTGGGATATTGAAAAGAACAGAGCAGTGGAGATATAAAAATGAACGTTTGGAATGTGTTAATGGTTTCACATATGTTGGTGTTTATTTCTCATCTACTTCGTCTTTGTATCGCATGGCTGAGAAAATGTCTACAAAAGCGAAACATGTATTTGTGATCTTATTTAACAGTTTAAAATCGTTTATGCCTATTGATCATAACACCTTCTTCAAGATATATGACAGTAAAGTGACGCCAATAATATTGTACGGTTCAGAACTGTGGGGTTTAAATGAGTTTGTGCGTGTTGAGAAGGTACATACATGAAGCGCTACATGTCGGTACCGTTGAGAACAGTTAATGACGCAGTTCTCGGAGACAGTGGAAGATTTCCCGTCTATATTTATGCATCAAAAAGGATTATTAAGTATTGACTAAGAGTTATCAAATTGCCGTGTCACAGACTTGTTAGAAAGTGTTATGATATGTTAAAGTTGTATGATGGTTTAGGACATTCGAATTGGGTAACACAAATTCGAACCAATCTTACTAAAAATGGTTTTGGATATGTGTGGAATGATCATAGTGTTACCAATAAATCTAAATTTATATGTATATATCTACAAAGATTAAGAGACCAATATGTACAGAAATGGCGTGAACGATGTTACAGTAGCTCAAAGTTAAACTTTTATATCAATTTTAAGACAAATTTCGAATTCCAGAATTATTTAGATGTGATCAATGTGGGGAAGTTCCGAAGGGCATTGGCAACCTTTAGAACTTCATCACATTGTCTCATGATTGAAAAGGGCCGACATCTGGGATTGGATCGCGCTGATCGATTATGTCCCTTGTGTTGTCAGTCTGTTGAAACAGAGTACCATTTTATGCTTGAATGTAAAGCGTATAATGATTTGAGGTTAATTTATATACCGACATGCTTCTGTAATAATCCTACTATTGCAAAATTCAACTGTCTAATGAGCCAAACGAAAGGAAATGTCATAACAAAATTAGGAATGTATATTTGTTATTCACTAGAAAGACGAAAGTCTCTTATATAGTCTGTTATATATGTATGTTATTACCTGTTTGTTATAATTTTGATGTGTTTTGTGTTTAGGCCGGTGGCCATATCACTAATAAAGATGTTTTTGACTGTCATAGCAGCCATCAGATCCTCTTTTCTGTCAACCTTTATCATACTTGAATACAAAGTTGTTTCATGTGCATTAAATTCCCACTCTTGATCAAATTAATACCTTAATTAGCAATAGCATTTACTACTAAACTATAACTCAGGTCATCACTATAGGGCCATCTTGTTTTAAATAAGTTAAATATTTAATCATTTTCAAATGGTGCTAGTTCTTTTTGACAAGACGAAATTTCGAGTGTTTAATATATAGACGTTCAGAAGCTGCCGCCGAACTGAGTGATCACAATAGCTCACCCAACATTTCTTACTTATGGTGAGCTTAAAAGGGTGATAATTCTAAAAACATGAGTGATAGAATATTAGCAAATGTGTAAGTACTAATATCGGGAGAAAATTTTATCAAGATCGGGAATGAAACTGCATGGAGTGTAAACAGTAAATGAAACAGCTGAGCAGTAAAAGACATTTGTAGTAATGCACTAAATTGGCCCTGTTGGTTAGGAAATGTCATTTAAACCTAAAAATCATTTTCCCCATTTTCTGTTGCTGCCAGGCTGCTACGTCTTTCAGCCAATAAATTTGGCTGGAACAAATTATGTAAAGGTTCACTAAGGGAACCATTCTACCAATTAATCTTGATATCAGAAAAGAACTTTCATATGAATGTATTTTTTGTCATTTTGTCCTATTTCTGATGTTGCCTGGCTGCCACGTGTTTTCTACAAATCGATATGGCTTGAATCCTGTAGAGGCTCACCCAACGAACATTTCTACTAAATTACCTTAGAATTTGACAAGCGGTTTCAGAGGAGCCGAATTGTAAAGTTGTGCACCCCCACCCCCTTCCTTATGATAATGCGGCAACTAAAGTTCTGCATATACTAACAATAAAGGAACAATTTTGATGAAGATCAACTAGGGAACATTCCTGTAAAGTTTTGTTGAAATCGGAAACTCGGTTATGAACGGATAACAAACGCCAGACGGACGGAGGATGGTGATCTAATAAGCAGGCTAGATTTATATTTCTTCTTCTTCTTCCAATATACCGGCCACCTGCAACAATCTTAAGGTACTGTCAATGGCGATGCGCAAAATGCATCAGGAATAAAGTGAAATTGAACAAGAGCAGACGGACGGAGGATGGTGATCTAATAAGCAGGCTAGATTTATATTTCTTCTTCTTCTTCCAATATACCGGCCACCTGCAACAATCTTAAGGTACCGTCAATGGCGATGCGCAAAATGCATCAGGAATAAAGTGAAATTGAACAAGAGCACCGCAAAGCGGATGCATGCATCCCCTCGGTATTCAACTTAAAAATATGGATTAAAATATGGCCACTGACCTTGATATTAATGTTATGTACCAGAAAACTAATGTTATTTGTCCTTGCCTTTATTAAATTGTTATTAATGTTATGTACCAGAGAACTAAGTGTAATTTGTCCTTGTGTCCGCCTTTGGCCTTTGCCAAATGACCCCGCCTTTACTATCAATAGGCTTCTATATCTTACCATATATTAAATGTATGGAAAGTTTGGTTATGATCTGCCAAGAGATGATCAGTGTAGAGTGGTCACAAGGTTGTTGATATGGGAAAATAGTCAAAGTCCGATTTAGACATTGACCTTTAACCTATGACCTTGAACATAAATATGCTTCTAGACCTTGCCATATACTAACTGTATGGCCAGTTTGGTTATGATCTGCCAAGAGAAGATCAGTGTAGAGTGGTCACAAGGTTGTTGATATGGGAAAAATAGTGAAAGTCCAATTTTGACCTTGACCTTTAACCTATGATAAAATAAATAGGCTTCTAGACCTTGCCATATACTAACTGTATACCAAGTTTGGTTAATATCGGTGGAAGGATGTTCAGTCTAGAGTGGTCACAAGGTTGTCGATATGGAATAGTCAAAGTCCAATTTGACCTTGACCTTCAACCTATGACCTTAAAAATAAATAAGCCTCTAGACCTTGCCATATACTAACTGTATGGCAAGTTTGGTTATGATCTTCCAAGAGAAGATCAGTGTAGAGTGGTCACAAGGTTGTTGATATGGGAAAAATAGTGAGTCCAATTTTGACCTTGACCTTTAACCTATGATAAAATAAATAGGCTTCTAGACCTTGCCATATACTAACTGTATACCAAGTTTGGTTAAGATCGGTGGAAGGATGTTCAGTGTAGAGTGGTCACAAGGTTGTCGATATGGAATAGTCAAAGTCCAATTTGACCTTCAACCTATGACCTTAAAAATAAATAAGCCTCTAGACCTTGCCATATACTAACTGTATACCAAGATTGGTTAATATCGGTAGAAGGATGTTCAGTGTAGAGTGGTCACAAGGTTGTTACGGACGGAGGCATGGACGAACGAACGAACGAACGAACAAACAAACAAACCGACAGTCTCGTTACTATAACCCTTTGTAAACTTCGTTAGCCGAGGGGATAATAATAAAGGGTTAAGTATGTGCAGTAGTAGTTCAAACAAGAAGCACCCGATGGTCCTATATCGCTCACCTGATTTAATAATCATTAAATAGTTGTTTATGTTCAAACTCTTTACATATAATGAAAATGAGCCCTAATGGCCATGATTTACAACATTTATGCTAAATTATTTACGCTTTTGGTCAAGAAGATTTTTTAAAAGTTAACACTATATATACATATAAGCCACGCCCCATGGCTGCCAGGTTTTATTATGGTTCCAAAAATATTGATTAAGCTTTCACTATTGATATATACAAGGAAAGAAACCCCCGCCCCTCTGATGCCGCGGAAACAACTTCGAATGAGGACCACTGAAGGAACATTCCTGTGAAATTATTTTGAAATCAGTCCATTGGTTATGGAGAAGTTGTTTGTAGGAAAATTGTGAATGGACGGAAAACGCAGCCGCCGCCAGTGAGTGATCAATATCGCCATTTTGTCAAGGTTCATCAACAAAGACTTTATAAAGTTAAGAACATCATGAAATTGACAAATTTACCGTTCACGCTACGCTCCGTTCCATTCAGTTTCGCTTCGCTCACGTTCCAATCCGATATTAAAGCATTCGGTCGTTCAAATGAATGATTGTGATTGCTTTTTTCCGTTCCGTTCAAATTGATAAATTCGTAAAATAATTATTTAGTAAATTGTTGCAACCGCTCAATGAGCGAAGCATTCATGTGATTATAATTTTTCGTTCATTATTATTGTTTCGTTCAGAGCGCAAAATTCTGTACCGCTCTTAAAGAGTTCCAACTTCGTTCCAATCACGCTCGCGATCCAATCACCTTCTGCTCTGACTGTCAAGTTAATGATGTTCTTAGCTGTTAACAGTTAAGAACATCATGAAATTTACCGTTCACGCTCCGCTCCGTTCATTTCAGTTACGCTCCCACTCCTATCCGCCCTTAAAGCGTTCGGTCGGTCAAATGATTGTGATTGCTTTTTCCGTTCCGTTCTAATTTATCGCTTTTTTACGCTCACTCCGCATTTTTTCGACCAAAAATAGTTTCGTAAAATAATTATTAAGTAAATTGTTGAAACCACTGAATGAGCGAAGTATTCATGTGATTGTATTTTTTCATTCATTATGATTGTTTCGTTCAGAGCGCAAAATTCCGTTCCGCTCTTAAAGCGTTCCAATCACGTTCCGCTCAGGTTGTAAATTGCATGATGTTCTTAACTGTAGTTGGATATAGAAGGGATATTTAATGACGAAACGTGAAATCGGGAACTGCGAGCGGGTCACCCAACTCTTACCTGTCGTGTTTTTATTAAACAGGGGGGAGGTGAGGAACGATCAATGCTCTGATCAGTTTTAGGCGTCTTCTCCGCCCTCCGACATTATTCAATTCGTTTCTCTTAAAACATATTATGATATAATTAAAACAGGATTATTATAACAAAACGTATTTCCAGAAGTAGCTTGTTAAAAGACCTTTGGTTCATAATTGAATTGGCTTGTAATGAATTAGCTAAATACTATACATGTTCGTAATTCATATATTAAATAACCCCGAAACGATTGATAGGTCATTGAACTTGGATCAGAACTCGACTCCTAGCATTGCTTTCCTGTGAGCGAATTGCATAAAACGAATATGTTTGAACTTGTTATTCGCAATCTGCATTGAAATCTCTTAGACATCAAAACATGGACATTTGATAACAGTCTGAACAGTTGAACGTTTACTCCTCGATGACTATAAACCGCGTGTACAGTTCACAAAACCTGCTTCGTACGAGCTTACTTTTCCTGCCAGCATACAATACAAAAGACTAAACAAAAAACTCATTATATGGTCATTCCCCACTTTACATATGTGTATACACTATGTTGTAGATAATCAAACAAAGAAACTAAAGATCAAAATATTATCGTACATGAGTAATTAATATACATATATTCCTTTAAAACAGTTATAGTAAGTCATGAATATCAAACACTAGTAAATACATGTATCAAAACATAAATAACAGTTACTACATCTGCCACTTAACCCTTGCCCATGTATATATACGCATTTTCATGCCTATGAAGCGGACAACTTTTGAAATAATTGTGGCAAAAGGAGAAATTGCTCAGGATGAGCAATTTCTCGATTTGTCACAATGATTTCAATTCTATTTAATAATCTAACACTCATTTATGGAAATTTATCTAGTTTTTGCCAAAATGTTTTAAAATCCTCTGCTACAGATTTGCTTTATATTGGAAAGGGACAAGATGACTCTAATACCCCGACAGACTACAGTGACAGTCTGAAAGAAATCATATTTCAAGGGGAGACGACTCTAGAATGACTCGGCAGATATACATATAATTCATATTTAAGTCTTGACACAAATATGATTAAATACCAAAAGTTTACAATAATGAATTTAACTTTTCAACGAGATATAATAAATTATAACAGTATTACATGTAACTCTTATGGCAAAGAATGTATAAAAACAATTTATCTAATTGAATGGCGGTTAACTTACAAAAGTTTCAATACCAGAATGGAACTTTTGGACTGCAGGCCAAACAATATCCTAAACCAAGCTTGTTTTGTGGAGCAAATTAATGACTTAAACTAATAACAAAAGGAGCAAAAGTATGACAAAGACATCAATGATCTGGTTCAATGTTATTGTAAATGATGCTTCATGTAGGTTAATGACAATATTTCATTATCTTTAAACCCCTTGGCTGATGTATCATTGACTGTTCATATGCAGATACAATTTAAACCTTTGACAAATTGAAATTTAGCTTTCGAGTAAAGTAGAAAGCATTATTGTAATCGAACAAATAATCATTAAAAGCAATCGTCTGTTTATTCAAATGTTTCTGAAGTCATTAACTACAGAGGAATCAACATTCATACACATCAGGGAAAGGGTTAATGCCACATCAAATAGAACAAGAGGGCCAGTATTTTGGCCCTCTATCACATTATTCCAAGCCATTCTAATTGGTCAAATAACATGGCTTTCATGTGGCTGGGCCGTATTGCCATGTTGATTCGTTGAAAAACATGGCTACAAGGGGTGAGGTTGATTTAATAGTTGCCTTATGGCATGTTATTTGACCAATTAGAATGGCTTGAAATAATGTGATAGAGGCCCAACAAAGTAACATTTCTACATAATTATTTGAAAATAAGCTAACCAGTATGGAAGAAAAAGATTTTTAATGTTTCTTCTCTTTTGGTTGCCATGAAAACCAGAATTGCAAATATCCTAAAAAATGAAGGAATTTAGGTGAGGAGATTGAGAGGATGCTACCTAATTGACCCAGGGGTTACAGAGGAAAAGTTGTTTGAAGGCAAAGGTTTACATACGCACGGATACACTACAAATACTACAGACAAATCGTCATGACGTAAGGTTGAATGAGTTTCAGACAGTGAAGCTTAACAAGAGGCCCCTACATTGATCATCTGATTTATTGCATTGTAGCAAATGCTACTGCTTATAAATTTGAAAATGTGACCAAGAGTGTGAAACTGTTAACTACACAGCTTATCAGTAAAGGATATTTGTAATAATATATTTAAATATTTGAACAATTTCAAAGAGGACCACCACAGGAACATTTCTTAGAAGTTTGGTCGATATTATTTCAATGGTTTAAGACGAGATGTCATTTGAAGCTAAACGTTCCTTTTACCCCTTTCCTGATGCTGCCCAGCAGCTATCTTTTTCAACCAAATCAATATGGCTTGAACAAATTATGTACAGTGTCAATAAAGGAACATTTCTGCTAAACTAGCTTAAAATCGGACGAAAACTTTAATGAGAATTAAATTTTTAAGTTTTGTAATTTTGCCCCTTTTCTGATTCCATCTGGCGGCCATGTTTTCCAACCGATCAATATGTCTAGACCACACTTTGTAGAAGTCAACCAATGAACATTTCTACAAAATTATCTTGGAATCAGACGAGAGCGTTCAGAGAAAAAGAATCTTAAAGTTATGGCATTTTTCTCCCTGTCTGATTCTGCAGCAAACAAAATTCTCTATATATTTTATAGCTTTTAACAAATTTGAAAGAGTACCCCTAAAGTAACATTTCTATTAAGTTTGACTGAAATTAGTCCAGTGGATAAGGAGATGTCATTTGAAGCTAAAAGTTAATTTTACCTCTTTACTGATGCCATCTGTATGCTTTGTCTTTCAACAAAGCAGTATTGATTGGAACAATTGTGAGGAGGCTTTCTTAAGGAATAATTTTCTACACATTTATCTTGAAATCACAAACTAGTTTCATAAAAAAAGTGCCCCTTTTCTGATGACACCTCGCAGCCATATTTTTCAACCAATCAATATGGCTTGAACATTGTTTGCAAAGGGTCACCCAAGGAACATTTCTATCAAATTATATTTGAATCTGACCAGAAGATTCAGAGGAAAAGAATGTTTAAATTTTGATATTTTGCCCCCTTTCTGATACCGCATCAACCAAAGTTCTCAATGGATCTTAAATCTTTGATTTTTTTTTGAAAAGGGACTACCAAAGGAACATTCCCCGTAAAGTTTGGTTAAAATAAGTCCTGTGGTTTAGGAGGAGATGATATTTAAAGCTAAAAGTTAACGACGAACGGACGAAGGACAGATAGTGATCAGCCTTCGGCTCAAGTCTTGCCCTAAACAAGTATAATATTATGTAAAACAAGTGACCCAGGATGGGGCCATCTTTTACCCCAGGGCTATAATTTGAGGTCAACTAGATGAAGCTACATACCAAATATCAAAAGCCTGGACATTCTACCTTAAGACAAGAATTGTTTTAAGTTTCTCCCTATACGAGTCTTCGTAAAACAAGTAACCACCGGGGCTGGGCCATTTTTGACCCCAGGGCTATAACTTGAACAAGATTGGAAGAGGTCCAATAGATGATGCTACATGTACATACCAAATATCAAAGGCCTGGGCCTTCTCCTTTTAGACAATAACGTTTTTAAAGTTTTTTCCCTATACAAGTCTATGTAAAACAAGTGACCCCCGGGTTGGGGTCCTTTTTGACCCCAGGGCTTAAATTGAACAATCTTTCTAGAGGTTCACTAGATGAAGCTACAATTCCAAAATATCAAAGGCCTTGACCTTCTACTTTTAGACAAGAAGAGTTTTAAAGTTTTTTCCTTTTACAAGTCTATGAAAAACAAGTGACCCCAACGGAGGGGCCATTTTTGACCCTAGGGCTATAATTTGAACAATCTGGGTAGAGGACCACTAGATGAAGCTATATACCAATTACCAAAGGCCTTGGCCTTCTTCTTTTAGACAAGAAGATTTTTCCCTTTACAAGTCTTTGTAAAACAAGTGACCCCCAGGGAGGGGGAGCTTTTGACCCCAGGGCTATAATTTGAACAATCTTGGTAGAGGTCCACTAGATGAAGCTACATACTAAATATCAAAGGCCTGGGCCTTCTACTTTGAAACAAGAAGATTTTTAAAGTTTTTCCCCTATTTATGTAAAACAAGTGACCCCGGAGGAGGGGTCATTTTTCACCCCAGGGCTTTAATTGGAACAATCTTGGTAGAGGTCCACTAGATGATGCTACATACCAAATATCAAAGGCATGAGCCTTCTTCTTTCAGAACAATTTTGAAAGAGGGCCACCAGAGGAACGTTCCTGTGAAGGTTGGTTGAAATTAGTCCTGTGGTTAAGGAGGAGATGATGTTTAAAGTTAAAAGTTAACGACAGACGACGGATAAAAAGTGATCAGAATAGCTCACCTTGAGCCTTTGCCTCACAGGTAATCTAAAAAGGGGGTAGCTTTACAATAAAAACATTACAGCAACTTGACAATAAAACCCATTATAGCAGTAGTTCTTTAAAATAGCAAGAATAATAACTATTTGTCTCACAATAAAAACAATATTCCTTATATAAACATTACAAAAAAGATGTTTTAAGCCAACATCTGGGGCCTGCATGTGTATCACACGCCACAAAGAAATATAACAGTAAGTGAAAACATGAAAGACAGATGGACATACCTATGAGATATGAACCCTTCATTATTAAATGGTATAATTTGATACTTTCTAACAGTTTAAATCAGCCTGTACATGTACATCTACTCAGTCTTATCAGATTATACACAAGATGACAGAAGCTTCTTGCAAGCTTATGTACTTGAAAGGAGAAGGGGAACAGTGTATATACACAGGATTTATATTGTTCACAAAAGCCAACTTGTGGACATAATGATTTACATTTGTCATTTTCAATCTTATTTGACAAAAAGCAAGGTTGACCAGAATCAGATTTTAAATTTGTATCCACAATGAATAATCTAACATAAAACAATATATTACAAATGATACGAGTGTAGACAAGATTTGATCAGTGAGCTTAGAAGTCACTACCACCCTTTGAAAACTGAACGCTAACTTTGCTGCAAACGACGGTTGAAAAGATTAAATAAGAAACTGTTCACTATGAACAATTTCTCCTTCAGCTGCAATGTTTTCAACTCTCTAAATAAAAGAATTCTAATTTTTTACTTATTCTCTTCATCCCCAGTAGGACAAAAGGCCACAACAAACAGTCTCCACTTCTCTCTGTGCTTCGACATGAATACAAATTATACATTCATTAAATTTTATTGATGTTTCCATTATTTTTTCTTCCATGTTTCCCCCATAGACTGCTGCAAACTTGATGCATTCAAGTAAGGGTTGCATATTTCATAGCTAGCTTAATATGTTGTGGCACATTCATATTTTTGGGTAATTTTATATATATATTTTTTTCTCATCTTTTAAGCCATTTTCTCTTCTTCTGTTTTTAGCTCACCGGAGCACGTAGTGCTCAAGGTGAGTTATTGTGATTGCCTTTTGTCCGTCGTCCGTCGTTCGTCGTCCGTCGTCAACATTTGCTTGTTAATTCACTAGAGGCAACATTTTGCATCCAATCTTTATACAAGGTTATCAGAACATATATCTCGATCAACTCTAGGCCAAGTTCGAAACTGGGTCATGTGGGGTCAAAATCTAGGTCACTAGGTCAAATTTAAGGAAAATCTTGTTAACACTCCTGAAGCCGCATTTTTGGCTTGAGCATGTTGAAACTTTGTCAGAATGTTTGTCTTAGTGATATCTAGGCCAAGTTCGAATATGGTCTTGTTAACACTCTGGAAGCCACATTTTAAACTTGAGCATGAAACTTTATTAGAAAGGTTGTCTTTTGATATCTAGGCCAAGTTCGAATATGGGTCATGTCCGGTCAAAAACTAGGTCACTAGGCCAAATTTAAGGAAAATCTTGATTACACTCTAGGGCTTGAGCATGTTGAAACTTTGTCAGAATATTTGTCTAAGTAATAGCTAGGCCAAGTTCGAATATGAGTCATGTCAGGTCAAAAACTAGGTCACTAGGCCAAATTTAAGGAAAATCTCGTTAACACTCTTGAAGCCGCATTTTAAACTTGAGCATGTTGACACTTTATCAGAAAGTTTGTCCTGATGATATCTAGGCCAAGTTCGAATATGGGTCATGTCATGTCAAAAACTAGGTCACTAGACCAAATTTAAGGGAAATCTTGTTAACACTCTGGAAGCCACATGTTTGGCTTGAGCATGAGAGAGTTATGTCTTAAATAGCCCATTCTCAGGTGAGCGATTCCAGGGCCTCATGGCCCTCTTGTTAAGTTAGATTTTATTTTTTTCTTGTATATGTATTCTCAGACTGAGAACAATATATAAGGCTCATATACAATTATAATATATATAATCACATTCACACATAATATATATATGAACATAATATATATTTTGATGACAGATATTCGTCACAAATGGGATAGTTAAACTACAAGCACACACAACTATTCAAACTAAAACTGTATTTTAGGAACATTATTTTTTTGCTTTTTGTTTTTAACCTCTTTCATCTGTTCATTATTCAAACTATATCAAGCTCTCACAAGTTCTAGAAGTTACAATATCTAACATAATTATTGATCTAACATGATATCATATATTACAAACCAATCTAATCCAATCCTTCAACAACATTTGTATATGGCCATTTTCAAAGTGGAAGAATTTGGCCATTTTAAAAGTAAAAAGTTCAATACAGTATGTCATATAAATAACTAGAAGTATTATGTAAATCAAATGAAAAAGGTACACAGTATGAATAGCTTAGGGAACAGCACCAAGCTTTATTACATCATTGTGAATAGAATAACCTTCCACATTATTAATATATCTACATCAATTTATTGACATTTTCTTTTAGAACTTGACAATAATCTGTTTAATTTATAAGTAATAGGATATATTACATATTACCATGATGATTTTGTCTGATGACCGAATATTTTGAACAACATAAAGGAAAATTATATTTATTTTCGATTAGGTTGAAAGATCATATTTTGCAATGCCTCTGATCTCTAGGAATACCATTAAATCAACCAGATTCAATTTCTTATTTATTAGAAATTAATCTAAAACAAGCAAATGCTTTTTGTTCTATTTTCTTTTTTGTTCATGAACTAACAATAAAATGCAAACTTTGGTGAGTTTTAAATTAACATAATTATTCCACCTTGAACAAATTGGCCATACAGTCTAGTTTTAAACAAGAGCTGTCCATAAGACAGCATGCTGGACTATTTGCCATTTAATTTTTATTGTAAACAGTGGTTAATGAGATATGTGCATGATAGTACCTTGCATGCCAAACCTTAACCAAATTGCCAAAGTCAAATAACTAATAAGGGCCATAATTTAAACTGAATTCATACAAGAGTTATCTTACTTAACTATCTGACACCCTTGAAGACATGAATGAAGTTTCAAGTCAATATCATAAGTGGTTACTGAGATATGTCCCATGATAGAATCTTGCATGTAAAACTTTAACCAACATTTCTAAGTCCAACAAGGGGCATAACTGTGTCAAAATCTGAATTAGAGTTTTGGCACTTGTCATTTGATGATGTGGTTTGTGAGAAAAAGCCTTGCATGCAAAACTTTAACCAATGTTGCAACGCCGAAGTTGACATGACTGTAATAGCTCTCTATATTCTTCGAAAAGTCGAGCTAAAAATGCAAAATAATTAAAGTTTCTGTCTATTATTTTTAAGGCCAAGATGATCAGTTTTTGAATTAATTTTCTTTGCCCAACAATAACACATTGATCAAAATAAGTATTATTATATAACGAAGCTAGAGTTCATGTTTGACAATATGTTGTACTTAAACTTTAAAGACATGGGTATATATGGGTATATATGTAGATGAAATTCAATCAATAAGATGTGACATTCTTATTAACTCTTTAAAACTCAATGGTAGTCACCAAGGAATACATACATGTTACTGCTAAATGATTAAATTACAGTCCAACCTGTGTTTAAAGACCACCCATAGGAAGAGAAAAATCTAGTATTTGTTCACATGTGGTCTTTAATTACAGGGTCATTTATGCAGAAAAGGAGTAATTGGGAAATAAAAAAGTGGTTGCTATGGATAGGGACTTGATAAACAAAGGTGGTCTTTAGCATAGGTTTGACTGTATATATATTAATAGTCTTATTAACTTTTCAAAACAACATTTCTTTTGTATTGTGTTAGTCCATTGATCTAAGACACACACAACGAAAGTATTTCATATTTATACATTACTGGCTTTTTAAAAAGGGCAGGACTACTACAAAATACTTTTGTTGATGCCGCTTTTTAACCATGCATTGATTTTAATTGACATCTTTTTATAATGTAAAGTATATTTTATTCATTTGAAATTTTCTTAAAATTTCTGTTTTGCTTATCAGTATTGTCACATCCAGAGCATTCCTATAAAGCCTCCTTGAACAATCATTGATATACAACAAGAGATAAAAGACCTTATAACATGACTGTTGGAACCAATTTTGTAAAGTATATGCCAGGCCAGACATCTAACAAGACAAAATACTTTAGCTACTCAACTCAACAATTTTATCTCGATACTCCTACAATTGGATATGCAACCTTCTAAATGCAAAGCTGAATAAGTCATTTTAAAAGTTAGCATTGAAAGGGTTACGAATCAAGTATACCCCTCTGTCTACATTCATTGTATACCTCAACACAATCTATGCCAGAGAATTACTAGTAGCCTTTGACTGTTTTCTCAACACTGTCTCTATTTTCTGTACACCATCCTTCACTTTCAACAACCCAGGCACTTTCAAAATCCAACACCTCAGGCACTTTTGGTTATCCTCACAAGTCTCTGCCGATGTTTACATAGTTTGGCCTAAAATTGAACAAGAGGGCCATGATGGCCCTGGATCGCTCACCTGATTTTATTTTTTTTCACTTTAGCCATATAAACCCCGCACCCTGGCGGCCATGTTGTTCGGCCAATCAACATAGCTTGAAGGAATCCGATAGAGGGTCACCTTAGAAACATTTCTACAAAATTATTTGATTTTTTAAGTTTTAACTTTAGCCATATTAGGCGAAATAGTTTTTATCGTCACAAAGTCAATTATAACAATTTTGCCCGAGTTTTCAAAAGGAACAGAGCTTTCATGTATATCTAGCTACTGGATAAGTTTGGTACACATAGGATAATAAATGATGTCTTTATCTTGTTCACAAGGTCAATTAATCCCGTCATGCATAAATGGATCTGGCTGGTTTTCGAAAGGAACCGAGCTCGTATAGATATCTAGCTACTGAATGAGTTTGGTAAACATAAGATAATAGATGAAGACTGTATCGTGTTCACAAGAAATTGTGGATAGTCGACAGACGACGGACGAAGGGTGATCACAAAAGCTCACCTTGTCACACAGGTGAGCTAATAAAATGTATTTGGTTGGGTTTAATGAAAAATATCAAAGGGATAAAGTATGTTAACCTTTTCCTTCATAATGATGCATATGCAGCAGACAACTTCGAAAAAGTCTCGGCAACTATATGAAAATAATAATTACTAAATAGAGTTAAAGTCATGTTGGCAAATGAAGAAATAACTCATTCCTTGACTCAATGTTTTCAAAAGTCCTCTGCTGCAGATGCATACATATGCATTTGATTGTGAGAAATTGCTAAAAAAGGTTGAATCGAAGCAAACTCTTAATCTCCTTATGATTCTTTTAAAAAAATCAGTTACATGGTTCATTTCAACATTTCCCTACTTTTCCTAATACAAGATATCTGCAACAGGCGACTTGAAATATATCAAGGCAAAAATATGGAAAATCTCTCAAAATGAGGGTATTGAATGGTTTGGAAATCATTGTGGTAAATGCTCTCAAGGTAAATGTACCAATCAGTTGACAAATGAGGCCATATGTAAAGTGTTATTTACAATCTGGCTTTCTGATGCCTTTGCAGATGACAACTTTTGGAAACATTGTGTCAATTGGAGAAGTAGAATATAATAATCCCTTTTTTTACAGAGAATTTTTACAACAATGCCTACATACTTTTCAAAGTAGTCCTTGCAGATTTGTCATATGTGGAAAGGGGTTATCCGGTAAGGATATTTCAACAGTGGCCTGCTATGATAGCATCTGGGTTAAAGTAAGTCTCACAGAGAAAATTTCATTTTTAAATTTAATCAAGTCTTCTTTTTCGAAAGTGACCTGTAATGGCCAACTGCTTACAACATAAGTAATTTCAGAAGTTATTTATATTTAAATAGATTAGACATAAATGCATGACCTTACCTCTCATAACATTTAGGTTTTCACTGAGTCCTCAATATGCTTTCGACATATAGGACATATTCTCAGGCGAGGAGCACAAGCCTCACAACAAACAAGGTGACCACAGGGCAATAGGACCATGTTTACTGGTTTATCCATACAGATCTTGCACGTCTGCATCATACGTAACTTTTTGTTCTCTTCCTTCAAAGATTGTGTATCTTAAAATAAACAGAATAATATCTTATTTGGTTAAATCGTTTCCGACGTCTTTCGAAACCATTTTGTGACAAAAGGAGTTCCCCTTTTGCCACAATGTTTTCAACTGCATATTTAAGATAAACCTTTCAATCATAGATATTTTCTTTCTGATGCAAATGTTTTCAAACATTCATTGTTATCTTGTAAGAGTTTCAAAGTTTTGTCATTTCATCACTTTTCTTATGCCACTTGAAGGCTATGTTTTTTAACAAATCAACAGGGTTTGAACAAATAATACAGAGGGTCACCCAAGCACCCAAGAAACATTTCTTCTAAATTATTTATATTATAGACAAAAACAATCATTGGAATGAAATGTTTTAAGATTTGTCAGACTGCCTTATTTTTCAATCAATCAAAATGAATTGAACAACTTTTGTAGAAGGTCACCCATCGAACATTTCTACTGTATTATCTTGAAAAAAAATTCAGGATAAGAATGTCATTTTCCCTCATTCAAATACCACAGCAATTAAAGTTATACATAGTATTAACATCTTTGAACACTTAAGAAAGAGGACAATCAAAGTAACATTCCTGTGAGGTTAGTTTGAAATTGGTTCAGAGGTGTAGAAGGAGATATTGTTTGAAGCTTAAAATTAAATACGGACAGACGCTGGACAGATAGTGTTAAGAATAAATCACCTTAAGGCTCAGGTGATTTAAACAAGACAGCTTAATTCATGGTTAAGTGAATATATTTGTTACAAAAATGCAACAATCTAAAAAAAAGCTGAATAAGTTTTTAAGTCCATAGCTTAAGTTTAGAAGACAATAGGATGTAAACCCACAACTGAAACAATAAAGTTACACTGTGGCAATGTAGTGATTGATTGAGTATCACCAACACACATGTCTTAACTCTTTCCCACTTTTTTGGATGACTCTGAAGCAGACGAGTTGCAAAAACATCATGGCAAAAGGAGAAATTGCTCATAACGAGCAATTTCTCCTTTTGCTACAATGTTTTCAACTTTACAGAATGCATCCGTTTCAGTTTGTTCAGTTTGAAATCATAATGATTAACTTGTCCTTTTGACACAATGTTTTGAACTTTATTCAATATTTGTTCTCTCATTTATAGAGATTTTTCCCTTTTGTACCTGGTCATTTAAAAGTCATCTGCTGCAGATTTGGTGTATTTGGGAAAGGGTTAAGACAGCAATGTCTAATGTGCATTTCTTCCTAAATTGGTCCTATGGTTTTTAAGAAGAGTATTTAAATTGGGCCGGTAATAATTGAGGAGAATATATTAATTCTAACACAGAGGTATGTTCGCCACAGGGTAATCCGAAAAAACTAATTAATAGCATTCCAGGGAAAAGTGAGCTAGTGAACATTAAATGAGCTGTCCCGCGAGAAAACCAACATTGTGGACTCTATGTAAACTATGGACCGAGATCAGCCTAAGCATGCCGCGTGGGCTTACCTGGATAGACACTTTTCGCCTCCAGTGGATTTTCTGTTTCAGGAATCATTAATCTATACCTCTATTCCCCGGAGACAGAATGTGTCGGCCTGGATCAGTATGCACGGACTGCGCAGGCTGATCTGGTCCGTGCAGGCTGATCTGGATCGATACATTACGCAGAGGCCATGTTGGTTTTCTCGCGGAACGGCTCATATCAGATTGTCAACATAATGTATAGCAGAAGTTTATTTTTTCAATAATCCTTACCTCCATATTATATTGACACATTCTTATGATTTTTTTGAAATCAGTGTGGCAAAAAGAGAAATTGTTCTTTTTGAGCACTTTTTCCATTTACCATAATGATAATGATTTGAACTCTTTTGACTGATTGATTGGAGTTTAATGCCGTTTTCGAAAAAATTTCAGTCATATCACGGATGCCAGTTCACCTTCTCATGTGTTTTCTGTCAACTCTATTCAATATTCAATATATTTTCAATAACCGAGACCTTCTTTATTTTTGCTTTGATGTTTTCAAAGTTGTCTGCTGCAAATTTGCTGTATGTTAGAAAGGGTAAACATTGACCTACCAATTTCACTTGGTTCTGATGAACCTTCAGCCTCCACCCGAATACTGGCTCCTCCTACAACTGCATTGGCTCCTTTTCCTTTTCCTTCTTTCTTTCCATTCCTCTTCTTTGGCTTACCAACAGGTTGTGTTCCTTCAGCCCCACCTTCTGTTATCATTTAAACCATAAGCTCAAATTATATTCTTAAAATATTTTTTTCAAAATTCAATCATATGACAGCGAAAACACAGTTACTGTTACCCTTTCCCACATACAACGCATTTGCAGTGGACATTTAATCCTTTCCAAAATACAGATGCTTTCTGATTGTATTTAACTTGGTCTCAAAGGATTTCTTTGTCTTTTATTATAAAACACATTGCTTCATTAGTTTGAAATTACTGGGTGTGTGTGTGTGGGGAGGGGGGGGGGGGGGGGGGGGGGGGGGGGGGGATATCAATCCAGGTGACCTGACTTCAAACAGGTGGCTCAGACATTTATTCTTTGTAATTAATGTAGAATAAATTTAGCAATTCACACACAAGTGTGGAAGTACTCACAAGTACTGGCCATTTTGCTTAAGTACTCAAGTAAGTACAAGTACTTGTACTCATAATTTAAGACAAGTACTGATTACTGCTGAGTACTTGAAAATTGGTACTCGAGTAAGTATGAGTAAAAGTATAAGCACATCCCTGGTTTTGTGAAAGTGAACTAGATGAACTAGATCAAATCAATCAATTAGTCTTTAAATGTTAATTTTTTGATAATTCAACAAATACTCTGACATAAATTATGATTAAGGTATACTTTCAACTTTATTTGCACAAAGAGATGTACATGAATTCCATTTATTAGAAAGACGCACTGAAATATCAGTAATCAGTATTAAAACTGAAAATGATATAGTTGCTCTCATCAATATTTAACTACTATCTCAGTTTGGTGAGATCAGAGAGTAAATGGAGCCTCTATTGTGTTCACAAGCTATATTATAGCAATTTTGACAATGTCAAGGGCCATAATCCAGTCTTGCATGGGCGGATCTTGCTGGTTTGCAAAAGGAACTGAGCTGTCATCAATATTTAACTACTATCTAAGTTTGGTGAAGATCGGATAGTAAATGGAGGCTCTATTGTGTTCACTAGCTGTATTATAGCAATATTGACAATTTAAAGGGCCATAATCCAGTCATGCAAGGGCACATCTGGCTGGTTTTCGAAATGAACCGAGCTCTCATCAATATTTAACTACTATTTAAGTTTGGTGACGATCAGATACCCAAATAAAGCCTCTATTGTGTTTACAAGCTCTATTATAAGAATTTCGACAATTCCAAGGTCCATAATTTATGCAAAAGGAACCGAGCTCTCTTGGATATCTAACTACTGTATAACCGTTTGATTGAGATTCAATCAAAACTGAAGACTTTGTCGCGTTCACAAGCTCTATTATAGCAATTTTGACAATTTCAAGGGCCATAATCCAGTCTTGCATCGCCGGATCTGGCTGGTTTGCAAAAGGAACCAAGCTCTTATAGATACCTAACTACCGTGTAAGTTTGGTGAAGATCAGATAGTAAATGGAGCCTCTATTCTGTTCACAAGCTCTATTATAGCAATTTTGACAATTTCAAGGGCCATAATCCAATCTTGAATGGGCGGATCTGGCTGGTTTGCAAAATGAGCCTCTATTGTGTTCACAAGCTCTATTATAGAAATTTTGACAATTTCAAGGGTCAAAATCGAGTCTTGCATGGGCGGTTTGTAAAAGGAACCGAGCTCTTATGAATATCTAACTACTGTATACGTTTGATTGAGATTCAATCAAAACTGAAGACTTTGTCGCGTTCACAAGCTCTATTATAGCAATTTTGACAATTTCAAGGGCCATAATCCAGTCTTGCATCGCCGGATCTGGCTGGTTTGCAAAAGGAACCAAGCTCTTATAGATACCTAACTACCGTGTAAGTTTGGTGAAGATCAGATAGTAAATGGAGCCTCTATTCTGTTCACAAGCTCTATTATAGCAATTTTGACAATTTCAAGGGCCATAATCCAATCTTGAATGGGCGGATCTGGCTGGTTTGCAAAATGAGCCTCTATTGTGTTCACAAGCTCTATTATAGAAATTTTGACAATTTCAAGGGTCATAATCGAGTCTTGCATGGGCGGTTTGTAAAAGGAACCGAGCTCTTATGAATATCTAACTACTGTATACGTTTGATTGAGATACAATCAAAACTGAAGATTGTATCGCGTTCACAAGCAATTTTTTACGGACGCACGGACGACGGACACCACGCCACGGCATAAGCTCTTCTGGCCTTTCAAACAAAGAGAAATCATGCAATGGATGGGATTTCGCACACCAATTAGCTGACACATATTCCGCTATTCCCTTCTCCACCATTATTTTTACCATTTCCAGTTGGAGTTCCTGAGCTAGACGTCGTTGTGCCAAACTTAGCCTTTGGAGATGTACCCTGACTTTGACCTTCTACCTTCTACTTTTAGACAAGATTTTAAAAGTTTTTCTTTCCCTATATGAGCATATGTAAATCAAGTTACCTATACGAGTATATGTAAAACAAGTGACCCGGGGTGGGGCCATCTTTTAACCCAGGGCAATAATTTGAAAATCTTGGTAGAGGTCCACTTGATGATGCTACATACCAAATATCAAAGGCCGGGGCCCTCTACTTTTAGACAAGAAGATTTTTTAAGTTTTTTCTCTATATGAGTCTATGTAAAACAAAATACCCCAGCGGAGGGGTCATTTTGACCCCAGGGCTATAATTTGAACAATCTTGGTAGAGGTCCACTAGATGATGCTACATACCCAATCTCAAGGCCTGGGCCCTCTACTTTTAGACAAGAATATTTTTAAGTTTTTCTCTAGATGAGTCAATGTTAAACAATAGGCCCCAGGGGTTTAGTCATTTTTGACCCCAGCGCTATCATTTGAACACTCTTGGTAGAGGTCCACTAGATGATGCTACATACCAACTATCATAAGCCTGGGCCCTCTACTCTTAGACAAGAAGATTTTTAAAGTTTTTCTTCCCCAATATGAGTCTATGAATAACAAGTGACCCCGGGTAGGAGTAATTTTTGACCCGAGGGCTATAATTTGAACAATGTTGGTAGAATTTCACTAGATGATGATATATACCAACTATCGAAGGCATGGGCCTTCTACTTCGGGACAAGAAGATTTTTTAAGTTTTGGTTAATTTCCCCATTTTTGTTGCCGTGGCAACCAAAGTTCTGCATGGAATAGAATTCTTTGAACAAGTTTGAAAAAAATCCACCCAAGGAACATTCCTGTAAAATTATTTTGAATTTGGTTAATTGGTTTAGGATGAGAAGTTTAAAATGTTTATTTGGTTCTAAACAAATAAAACAAGAGGGCCAAGATGGCCCTAAATCGATCACCTAATTGATAGTAAATTAGTAGCAAATATTTAACTGCAAATATCTGGGAAAATGTTATCAGAGAGTGTAAATGAAACTGCAAAGGAGTGGACACTTCTCAAGAAACAGCTTATCAGTAAAGGCCATTTATATCTTGAAATCTAACAAGAACTTTAATAAGAATGGAATTATAAAGTTTTTGTCATTTTGCACCTTTCCTGATGCCGCCTTGCTGCCCTGTTTTTCAACGAAATCAATATGGTTTCAACAGTTTATTTTGAGGGTCACTTAAGGAACATTTCTACCAAATTATCTTGCAATCGCACAAGTAGATTATGGAGGAAAAGGATTTTAAAATTTGGGTATTTTTCTCACTTTCTGATGCCGCAGCAACCAAAGTTATCAAAGGAATTTAAATCTTTGAACAATTTTGAAAGAGGACCACCAAAGGAACATTCTTGATTCGTATTATATTTTCTTAAAATCAGACAAACACTTTCATAAAAATGGAATTTTCAAATTTTGTCATTTTGCCCCTTTTCTGATGCCGCCTGACTGCCATGTTTTTCGACCAATCAGTATGGCTTGAACAATTTACATAGAGGGTCACCCAAGGAACATTTCTACCAAATTATATTTGAATCTGACAGGCAGATTCGGAGGAGAAGATTTTTAAAGTTTGGACATTTTGTCCCCTTTCTGATGCCGCAGCAACCAAAGTTCTCATTGGAATTTTAATCTTTGAACAATTTTAAAAGAGGACTACCAAAGGAACATTCCTGTGATGTTTTGTGGAAATTGGTCTATTGGAATGGTAGGAGTTGGTTGTCATTTGTAGCTAAAAGTTCAATTTACCACTTTTGAGATGACGCCTGGTTGCTATGATTGTGTAACCAATCAAAACGCCTTAATCAAATTAAATAGAGGATCATTACAGTAAGATTCATATTATATTTTCTTAAAATCAGACAAGCACTTTCATAAAAATGGAATTTTCAAATTCTGTCATTTTGCCCCTTTTTGATGCCGCCTGACTGCCATGTTTTTCGCCCAATCAGTATGGCTTGAACAATTTTTATAGAGGGTCACCAAAGGAACATTTCTACCAAATTATATTTGAATTTGACAGGCAGATTCGGAGGAGAAGATTTTTAAAGTTTGGACATTTTGTCCCCTTTTCTGATTTGCCGCAGCAACCAAAGTTCTCATTGGAATTTTAATCTTTGAACAATTTTGAAAGAGGACCACCAAAGGAACATTCCTGTGATGTTTTGTGGAAATTGTTCTATTGGAATGGTAGGAGTTGGTTGTCATTTGTAGCTAAAAGTTCAATTTAGCCCTTTTGTGATGACGCCTGGTTGCTATGATTGTGTAACCAATCAAAACGGCTTAAACAAATTAAATAGAGGATCATTACAGTAAGATTCATATTATATTTTCTTAAAATCAGACAAGCACTTTCATAAAAATGGAATTTTCAAATTTTGTCATTTTGCCCCTTTTTTGATGCCGCCTGACTGCCATGTTTTTCGCCCAATCAGTATGGCAAGGAACATTTCTACCAAATTATATATTTGAATCTGACAAGCAGATTCGGAGGAGAAGATTTTCAAAGTTTGGACATTTTGTCCCCTTTCTGATGCCGCAGCAACCAAAGTTTTCAATGGAATTTAAATCTTTGAACAACTTTGAAAGAGGCCAACCAGAGGAACAGTCCTGTGATGTTTCCCGGAAATTGTCCTTGGAGTTTGGGAGGAGATGATGTTTAAAGCTAAAAGTTAACGCCGGACGGACGACAGACGACGGACAAAAAGTGATAGGAATAGCTCACCTGAGCCTTCGGCTCTGGTGATCTAAAAAAGAACAAACCGAGATAAAAACTGGTTTAAATAGAAAAAATACGAACACTCTCTGCCTATAAAGAGAGTTTCAAGAACGACACCCCTGCGAAAAAGAATGTGGGTCACGATTCGGGTCTTTCGTACAAATTATTTGGTCCTTGACAATTTTTAAATGTGTCATTAAATTCCCTAAAGGCATATTGCTTCCGATCTGCATATTGTTATGCATCATTGATACAAGGGCGCTCAGCATAATATAATTTTAAAACATGAGTAGTTTGTTATTTTCGTTATAAAAAAGGAAGGAAAGAATAACAATAAATTAACATGTTGTAGGGCACAGTTTATGTTTGAAATTAAGTTTAAATTATACAACTTCAATGAGATTTAACTGTTTAGCTGATATTAAATTTCGAAGGTGGTCTAATTTATAAATATTGGACTACATTTCAACAATTGTTAAAGTATGATATAATTAGGATGCCAAGCTAATATAATTTTGAGAAAAAGAGAAAACTCATGTCTTCAGCGATTTAACCCTTATCTCATTGTTTTAAAAGTAGATTGCTGCAAAGGTGTCATATGTTGACTATTCTGACAAACATCTTGAAAAGTGTATGTGGAATTCACAAATCTTATAATGATTCCTTAATGAAAGCACTGTATACATACTAAGACTAATGATTGGCAAGATTACTCATTTCCATAACTGTTTATGATCAACCTACTTTGGAATGGAGATTGATCATTAACAATGAAAGGCTTCAATTATCATTCACTTCGTTGACAAAACAATGCAAGTTATGATACATTTTCACTTGACCCCACCCCACAATATGCCCCTCAGTTGATACCTGTGTATTCAACTACTATAATGTTTGTGTTATGCATAACTGCAGTATGGATTTCCGGCGACATTGATGCGCTGCATCAACTTTCTCTTGTATATATATAAGATTATCATTCATGTTTAACTTAGTAACCAAAATAAATATATTTATCATGTTTAACTCAGCTGTTACTTGGCCTCAATGAATACAAAACAAAAGGTGCGCGTCTGCACATGCTTATAAACATTACTGACATCTTCATGACTAAAATACTTTTGGAGATCAATGCCACAGAATGTTCCACAAAGTCAAAGGCAAACATTTAATATGCTGAATAAAATTCCAGCAATCTTTTAAGACACATATACAAATTTTCTTGAAGATACACACACAAAAAAACCCAAGATGTGCTGTGAAACACTGATGCCCCCGAATGGCAACATCTAGGTCAAAGGTCAAGGTCGCCAGGTCAAAAATGTTGGTACTGACAGAAAGGTCATGTCAGATGTGAAATATGGTAGCCGTACCTGTTATGGTTCAAAAGTAGTCGTCAAGGTTAAAGTTTTTATCGAGAATGGAAAAATCTAGGTCAAAGGTCAAGGTCGCAAGGTGAAACATTTTGGTATTGACAGAAAGGTCATGTCACAAGGTATACACATGTTAAATATGGTAGCCTTACCTGTTATGGTTCAAACGTAGTGGTGAAGGTTAATTTCTTTTTTGAGAATGGCAACATCTAGGTCAAAGGTCAAGGTCGCAAGGTCAAACATGTTGGTACTGACAGAAAGGTCATGTCACAGGAAATACACATGTGAAATATGGTAGACGTACCTGTTATGGTTCAAAAGTAATGGCCAAGGTTAAAGTTTTTTTCGAGAATGGCAACATCTAGGTCAAAGGTCAAGGTCGCAAGGTCAAAAATGTTGGTACTGACAGAAAGGTCATGTCACAAGAAATACACATGTGAAATATGGTTGCCGTACCTGTTATGGTTCAAAAGCAATGGCCAAGGTTAATTTCTTTTTCGAGAATGGCAACATCTAGGTCAAAGGTCAAGGTCACAAGGTCAAAAAGTTTGGTACTGACAGAAAGGTTTTGTCACAAGGAATACACATGTGAAATATGGTAGCCGTACCTGTTATGGTTGAAAAGTAATGGCCAAGGTTAAAGTTCTTTTCGAGAATGGCAACATCTAGGTCAGAGGTCAAGGTCGCAAGGTCAAACATTTTGGTACTGACAGAAAGGTCATGTCACAAGAAATACACATGTGAAATATGGTAGCCGTACCTGTTATGGTTCAAAAGTAATGGCCAAGGTTAAAGTTTTTTTCGAGAATGGCAACATCTAGGTCAAAGGTCAAGGCCGCAGGGTCAACAATTTCGGTACTGACAGAAAGGTCATGTCACAAGGAATACACATGTGAAATATGGTAGCCGTACCTGTTATGGTTCAAAAGGTTTTTTTTTGTGCAGACAGACAGACAGACAGACGTGCAGACTTTTAAGCATTACGTTTAAACTTTGTGAAACAAGTTCTTACAACTAATATAGATCACTATGGGTGCTTCCTTTATGCAAACTTCAGGAGGGTTCTCTTTAACTCAAAATCAGCACTATTCATCCTTTCCTGAATGCAACTGTTTCTGATGCCTCTGTAGTAGACATGTTTGAAAACATTGTGTTAAAAAGAACAAGAGGCCCAAAAGGGCCAGTTGCGCTCCACGGCCATTAGGCAAACAAAATAAATCTCCAAAAAGCCCCGCCCCCTGATGGCCATGGTTTTTGACCAATCAACATGGCTTGAAGGAATCTGATAGAGGGTCACCCTAGGAACATTTCTACAACATTATTTAACAAGAAACCGCTAAAGACGGTAAGGCCGGATTGTCGGCAATTTGACCTTGAAAATCGACAAACCAAGGTCAAGGTCAAAGTAACCCTAGAAATCAATGGAACTTGTTACTTTTTACTTTCAGGCAAAGTTTCAAGTTTGTAACCCTTTCCAGTCCTGAGATTTTGCCTCAACCTGAAACTTTAACCAAAATGTTGACAGACATCGCCAATCTATAGACCGGAATTGCTAGAGCAATCCGGCCAAAAATAATAAAATAATAAATAATAAAATATAAATAATATAAAACTATAAAACTGTTGAAAGCAAATTAAAACACAAGTCCATATAACTATAAAACTGTTGAAAGCAAATTAAAACGCAACTTGCCGTGATATAACTATAAAACTGTTGAAAGCTGAGTAAAACGCAATTTGCTGTGATATAACTATATAACTGTTGAAAGCAAATTAAAACGCAACTTGCCGTGATATAACTATAAAACTGTTGAAAGCTGAGTAAAACGCAATTTGCTGTGATATAACTATACACTGCACCATTTTACTCCAGGAAAACCCAGAAAAACCAAAAAGCAGGTAACTGTACTAATAGTTAGCACCTCAGCAGGATCCCTAATTAAACCCTGGCAGTGACCCCATATTCTTCACGGTGTATTATCTTTGCACATCTGTTTGGGTCAAGCTTATCAAATACAGGACAGGGCATGATTACATTATAACCTTTATTCTATGAATCACAAGAAAGTCTAAGTGAAGTTAAAACCGAGTATTTATTTCATTAGAATTCAAGCTTTTTTTTCTTTACTGTGATGATTACTAAGTAATACAAGAATGAAGGAAAACATGCAAACATTAATTTGTACTAAACTATTTCAACTATTTCTCTTTTTTGCAGACAGAAAAAGGTGCTATTTAATATCAGTTTCTGCTAGAGTAGTCAAAAATACAATGACAATCTAAGTCTGCACATTTTACACAGAAACAGAAAGTATAATCAAACTGCCTGTAAAGTAACAATGATGCTGTCTTGGTTCAAAATTCCTTTTTTATTTTTTGGTGCTGTTTACAGATAGTACAATACATTGAAAAAGAGCAATTTCTCTAATTTGACTTCAATGATTTCAACTCTTATTCAATAAATAAATTTTCACTTATATATATTTATAGGTTTATGCATAATTTTGTCTCAACAGTTGTTTGCTGCAGAACATATGTTGGGAAAGGGTTAAGAGTTGTTTATTTGTTTGTTTGAATGTTTTTTAGGCTGCTTTCAACAATATTTCCGTTATATCATTATACATTACAATAATTTGTAACCTGTCATATCTTTCTGCACACTGATGCAGCCGTGTTAATGCTATCCCAGCATTACTTTGCACCAAAGATAAAATTTAAAAAGTTTGATTTGAAAATATCTGCAGAAAATATGAAAACATTTTGAAATTGGAAGCATTTTTTTGTGAATGAAATACTGGTGTGAGAAAGTTAGGCAGCGCATGGTTAAATGAACTGGCTGCTGTGATATATCTGAAATAATGTTGAAACCTTTATCTGAAAGTGAGGGAGGTATCAAAATTCAATGCAATTATTGAAAACAAAATGCTTAATGGTATTTATTTGTTTTATTGGTGTTTTAAACCATTTTCAATATTATTTCAGTTATATCATGTTGACAGTTCACCTTTTCATGCTCCCTGGGTAAACAAACCAGTACTTGGCAAGGAAATGTGCCTTGCCAAAGGGCACTCTGCCATGACCACCATGATCGGAGGATTGAACCCTGGATGCCCGGTTCCAAATCCCTGACAGCGGATTCCTACTTGATCATAATACTGATATATTGTTTTTTATTGTTTTTAAAGTAGGAATTCCTTTAACTTATGCAAAGAAAGAAAACTTGATTAAATCCACTATACGATTATCAGGGGCCCTGCTTGGGCACGATTTGAACCAACACATCACGTATAACATCGCTACATAATAAAACATTGTCCGCTATATACATGTATTATTTTCTTTTTATGATTTCCTAGGGGTTGAAGTCATTGGTCTCTTTCTCCTTGCACCTTGTTGTGGTGTATCTATATGATGCCGTTTTGTCTTTTTGTGTTAGGTGATGGCAAATCAGCAAAGCACAGAAACTGTGCCTCCGTACCAAAATTGTATTCAATTTCTCCATTAATAGTTTTATGTAAGCACTTACAGTCAAGGAAATTTAAAGGTTTGCTTTCATGCTTCCCTGCTGTTTGTAAGTAATCACTCTGAAATTGAATTAAATCAGAGATTCTCTCAATTGCTGATTTGGGTGGTAGCCATTTTCTCGGATCTGCCGTCTTAAACCTGACTTTGTGTTAGTAGCTTCTTTTTTGGCTATACTTAAGTCACGGACATCCTCATAAGAAATATTAGAACCCAGTCTTTTGGGTGTGTATACATGTTTGATAAGGTCCACATACATTTGTTTGTTTAGGTAGTACCGTTCATCTTTAAAGACAAACTACATATTTCTAAAGTCACTGTTCTGTAACACAAACTTGCAAATAGTATCATGTGACACTGCAAAATATTTTGGTATGAAGTCATTCCCACCAATAGATAATATGATTTATTACATTTTTTACAATCGTTTCACACGACTTCAAACTTGCGTTCACAAACAGATACTTAAGCACAGAAAAAACGGTAGCACTGTCCTTTCCACATGTTTTCTTTGAGCCACCTTGAAACTTTTGTAAAGATCTTTTTAAGGTATATTTATGTGCTTTGTCATATATATTTCTTCAAAATATCAAAAACAAATTATATACAAATATAGTTTTCATCGTCTCCATCATCTTTGCATATTTTGAATAATTTGGAAAACTACATAGCTCTTTTCAGTAGCTACATTCTGAAACTGAAAAGTACAAATGTATTTATATTATCATCCTTTAAACAACCTCCGGCTGTAATCGGGGTACAACTTATATGAAAGTTGTGGTTGTCCTTCTGCACTATAGCTTATAACTTTATGCATTTTCAATAACTCCCGGGAAATACTTTTTGTATTATGGAAATACCTGATATAAACTATTAAACAAGAACTATCTTTCAAAAAGATTGTTGGCGCAATTTTGAGTATATGAAAGCGATTGGTAGCTACATTTTATAGTAAAAAGTCCGAAGGCGCTAAATGTCACAGAGTAAGAAAAAATGTGCACTCAATGTGCCCCCTGACCGGGACAAAAACTCATGGCCCTGCGAGTACAGAAATGTAGGGGAGAATACCCTCCCAACTGAGCTAACCGGCCGCTTACATATTTTCACTCAAATTTTGATTAAATCCGTACCATAATAAGTAGGATATACTAGAATGGAGTGCTCCCCGGAGCATGTGTGTCACCTGCCGGCGCCTTGTCAGAAAATTTTAATTTTTGACAGAAAAGGGGTAATAACTCTGATATAAAAAATATTTGGATTATCCCCCTTTTATGAACCCATCACAAAGATTGATATAAACATTTGTCAGAAGTTTCAATCCAATCCTTTGAGTAGAACAAAAGTTATTTGAGAACGTGACGAAAAAGTGTGACGAAAAAAGTGTGGCGGACAGACAGACGGACGGACAAACAGACGCCGGACAAAAAAAACCAGTAATCCCTAAGTGCCAACCATGCTACGCAGGTGACACAAAAATTAACTTGAATAAGATTAACAAACAATTCCTTGTAACATTCCAGAGTAAGAAATACATTTACAGTAAAAAAAAAAGGTTAATATATAGGGAGCAGTGTATGCAATATTGATATAGCAATATTAAATTGATATTTTTGAAAAGTCACCACTTCATGGTACCGAATAACATTTTATTAAAACAATAATGGTCATTATAGATTACATTCAACTTTTATATTGTCAAAGATTAAATATAGTGTCCCTGATTAAATTCATCCAAGAAAAGAAACAAATTATGAACAAAAATAAAAGTTATCTTTCCTTTCTTCAACGTTTGTACAAAATTAAAAAATATTATTGCAATCACAAAAACTATTCACTACTCACTGGTATGTACATGTATTTTATTTTTGCACTGTGCATCTTCAGCATTCAAAAATTGATATAACAGCAATCAAACAATAACCAGAGTCTGCAAAGTCTGGTGGTCAGTGTTTATGTAATTTATGGCTCCCTTGCTGTGCCTTAGTGGTCCTAATTGACCTGTGGAATCTAGTAATTACTTGATAATTTAACAGACATCATTCGTATAACTGTAACAGTATTCTCAATATTGAGAGGTTTTCTTGGAGTAAAACGGTGCAGTGTATATAACTGTTGAAAGCAAATTAAAACGCAATTTGCAGTGATATAACTATAAAACTGTTGAAAGCAAATTAATACGCAAGTTGTCGTGATATAACTATAAAACAGTTGAAATCAAATTAAAACGAAAGTTGCCATGATATAACTATAAAACTGTTGAAAGCAAATTAAAACACAAGTTGATATAACTATAAAACTGTTGAAAGCAAATTAAAACGCAAGTTGCTGTGATGTAACTTTAACCAAAATGTTGACGGACAGACAGACAGACAGACGGGCAATAGGAACGTGAAGGTCAAGAGTTATCATGGAAATCAAAAGAACATGTTAGTGGCTACACACAGACCAATTTTCAAGTTTGTAGCTGTTTCCATGTCCGAGATTTTGCTTCAACCAGAAACTTTAACCAAAATGTTGACGGACAGACAGACAGACAGACAGACAGACAGACAGGCAATAGCAACGTGAAGGTCAAGAGTTATCATGGAAATCAAAAGAACATGTTAGTGGCTACACACATACCAATTTTCAAGTTTGTAGCTGTTTCCATGTCCGAGATTTTGCTTCAACCAGAAACTTTAACCAAAATGTTGACGGACAGACAGACAGACAGACAGACGGGCAATAGGAAGGTGAAGGTGAAGAGTTATCATGGAAATCAAAAGAACATGTTAGTGGCTACACACATACCAATTTTCAAGTTTGTAGCTGTTTCCATGTCCGAGATTTTGCTTCAACCAGAAACTTTAACCAAAATGTTGACGGACAGACAGACAGACAGACAGACG
Organism: Serripes groenlandicus; assembly: GCA_031761405.1. Taxonomy (NCBI): domain Eukaryota; kingdom Metazoa; phylum Mollusca; class Bivalvia; order Cardiida; family Cardiidae; genus Serripes; species Serripes groenlandicus. Next base: position 257,344 of record JASEVX010000129.1, on the reverse strand, counting down.
GGCAATAGGAAGGTGAAGGTGAAGAGTTATCATGGAAATCAAAAGAACATGTTAGTGGCTACACACAGACCAATTTTCAAGTTTGTAGCTCTTTCCATGTCTGAGATTTTGCTTAACCAGAAACTTTAACCATTTTGCCTAACCTAAAACTTTAACCAAAATGTTGACGGACAGACAGACAGACAGACAGACGGACATCGCCAATCTATAGACCGGAATTGCTTAAGCAATCCGGCCAAAAATCAACCAGATACCTTCGGAGAAGACGATTTTTTAAGTTTTAATATAGCCATATCAGGCAAAATAGCACCATCCCTGGCGGCCATAGTTTTCGAGCAATTAACATGGCTTGAATCTGAAGGAAGGTCACCCAAAATTATTTGAAAATCGGCCTGACACTTTCAGAGAAGATTTTTTTTTTAAGTTTTCACTATAGCCATACAAGGCAAAATAGCCCGCCCACTGACGGCCTTGTTTTTCGATCAATCAACATGGCTTCAAGGAATCTGACAGAGGGTCACCCAAGGATAATTTCTCCAAAAAATTATTTGAGAATCGGTGTTACACTTTCGAAGGAGAAGATTTTTTAAGTTTTCACTATAGCCATATAAGGCAAAATAGCCCCGGCCCCTTGCGGCCATGTTTTTCGATCAATCAACATTGCTTGAAGGAAACTGATAGAGGTTCATCCAAGAAACATTTCTACAAAATTATTTGAAAATCTGCCAACCAGTTTGGGAGAAGAAGTTTTTTTCGTTTCGTTGCCATGGAAACCAGAATTCTGCATGGATCAAAAGAATTTGAGGGAATTCTGGTGAGGTCATTGAGTAAATGCTTTCTGTGAAGTTTCATCCCAATTGACCCAATGGTTACTGAGGACAAATGTCTGTGTTGTTTTGGAATTACCATGACAAAATTGATCTACAAATGCGCATGTACCATAATTAGAGAAATCCATTTTTAGGTATGTATGCCTATGCAGTTGTCTTTAAAGGTATAGTTTACGTTATGTAGCAACTAGTTACTACTTTTCTGAATAATGCAAGTCATTAAATGAAGTAGAGTTTGCCCCTGTGCCACATGCCCAACACATCCCACTTCGACGATGATTTCATTTTATTTATTACCGAGTTCATACATAAATATTATTATATACATGTCACACAGCAGGTTGGGCAAATAAGGTATTTCTTCCTTGACTTAGATAAGCAATGGGTTAAATGCCGGCAGTTTTGGTCCATTGATAGAAACACGCATCAATTTGTCAAGCATATCGATGCTTAGACTGCACCGACGTTGGGTCTTAAGTAATGAGGTTTTGATTGGAAAACCTCGCTCTCACTCCACAGAACGAACAGGTAGCACTCTGCTGATAGCCATAAGCTTAAGCCTGATCATGTTTGGAAAATCCTTTCCAAACTGTTCTGATGTAATAATTTCTTCGGCGAGTGCGGACGAAGTCACGCGGTCCTGCTTTTCTGATAAAAGTCTCCCTCATTTAGCGAACATGTGGTTTTTGAAAAAGGATCATTCTCGTTTTGTATCATTTATATTTATGGGGGTGTGCCACTTCCCCTTTTCTCACCAAAATGATTCAACAGAAGCGTCAGTTTAGATTTCTCCTGATCTGACTTTGAAATGTTTCCGATGTAAAAATGGACAGATCATTCCATTATTTCAATTTCTTGAAACCGATTTTGGAAGCTTTCCTTCAGAATAAGTGCGAACTCAGACACCGCCACGGGCTATCTTACATTTCTATGAACATCGCAAATAAATTTCTTAGAGCCATTTCAAGAAAGTATCAAAAGACAAATGGATGTTGTTCGGTGATGTTGTTTACCCTCGCGCTCGGCATTAATGCCATTTGGCGAGCATATGGACTTGAAACTTCTGCATTATATATAAAAGATGAAATTTCTTGAGTTATAAAACATCAAATTCTAATTATCGACATCAATAACATTTCCATATTTCAACGAGTTATTGTATGTTCTAATAAAATACAAAGAATAAAGAAATTCTATGATTGGGAATTTTTTTGTGAAAAAACTGTAGGATACGCCTTTAAGAAAGAGGACAATCAAAGTAACATTTCTGTGAGGTTAGGTTTAAATTGGTTCACAGAGGTGTAGAAGGAGATATTGTTTGAAGCTTAACGTTAAATACGGACAGACGCTTGACAGATAGTGTTAAGAATAAATCACCTTAAGGCTCGGGTGGTTTAAACAAAACGGCTTAATTCATGGAATATTTTTGTTACAAAAATGCAATAATCTAAACAAAGCTGAATAAGTTTTTAAGGCCATAGCTTAAGTTTAGAAGACAATAGTATGTAAACACACAGTTGAAACAATAAAGTCACACTGTGGCACTGCAGTGATTGGTTGAGTATCATCAACACAAATGTTTTAACCCTTTCCCACGTTTTCGAACAACTGTTAATGGGCAATTTCTCCTTTTGCCACAATGTTTTCAACTTTACAGAATGCATCAGTTTCAGTTTGAAATCATAATGATCAGCTTCTCCTTTTGACACAATGTTTTGAACTTTATTCAATATTTGTTCTTTCATTTATAGAGATTTTTTCCCTTTTTTGCCTGGTCATTTAAAAGTCATCTGTGGCAGATTTGGTGTATGTGGGAAAGGGTTTAGACTGCAATGTCTAATGTGCGTTGAACTAGATGAACTAGATCAAATCAATCAGTTAGTCACCAAATGTTTAGTTTTTGATAATTCAACAAATACTCTTACATGCAATATGATTAAGGCATACTTTCAACTTCATTTGCACAAAGAGATCTACATAAATTCCATTTATTAGAAACACGCAATGAAATATCAGTATTCTTTTGCTCTTTACGTCTGATTTCCGGCTATAGATTTGTTGACCTTCTGACATAAAAATCAATAGGGGTCATCTACTGGTCATGACAAACCTGCATACGAAGCATGAAGTTCCTACGCCCAAGTGTTCTTTAGATATTGAGCGGAAACAAGTGCGACGGATAACGGAAGGAAGGATGGAAGGACGGAACGGGCAAAAACAATATGTCACCCCAATGAATGGGGAAGACATAATTGCTGAACACAGTTGAAAACATTGTGGCAACTATTTCAAAAGACGTCTGTGGCAGAGGTAAACATTGTGGTAAACAGAAACATTGAGTAACTTCTCCTTTTGTCACCACGTTTTGAACTTTTTATTCAATAACCTTTTTTTCAGTTATACAGTTGGTCACAAAGACTTTGTCAATCTCCTGTTATGTGAAGTAACATATGTCACAGGGAATCATACTCAAGACACGTCGATTGTTGTAGGTACTCAAAAAAATCGGTTCCTTTGAGAATACAAATGAGTGTTATTGTTAATGAGTGCATTCAAATCTATTGAGGATGAAATACCTTCTATCTCATCCTTGTTTGTCTAGTACACTGGTGAGGGAACACATGCAAGCTGCCAATACATGTATGTCAGTAAGGGAAATCATGACGGTGGAATGGACAGCTGCCAATATATCAGTAAGTTAAAGAATGCTGGTGAAATGGACAGCTGCCAATATCTCAATTAGTGAAAGCATGACATTGGAATGGACAGCTCCCAATATGTCAGTAAGTGAAGGCATGACGCTGGGATGGACAGCTGCCAATATGTCAGTTAGTGAAATGATTACAGTGGAATGGACAGCTTCCAATATGTCAGTAAGTGAAGGCATGACACTGGGATGGACAGTTGCCAATATGTCAGTAAGTGAAAGCATGACACTGGGATGGACAGCTGCCAATATCTCAGTTAGTGAAAGCATGACAGTGGAATGGACAGCTGCCAATATGTCCGTAAGTAAAAGCATGACGCCGGGATGGACAGCTGCCAATATGTCAGTAAGTGAAAGCATGACAGTCTAATTAACAGGCGAGCCTAAATGAACCTTATGTGTCAGCCTACCAAGATGACACAAAAATAAATAACTTTATCCATCATTGATAGTTGATTAGTATTCTCGAACTTGGCTTTATTTTGTTAATGTCATAACATTGGCATGACTCATTGAACTTTCTATAATGTAGAAATTGATCAGCACTTTTGCGCTAATCTAAGAGCTGAAAAGTAGTTAGGCCTAGTATGAGTTAGGACTTTAAAAGGAGTTTAACCACTTTATATTTTAGATTGTGTATCTATTCCATTTTTCTTAACAATGGATTAGATATACAAACATTTACCATTTCAACCTTGAGTGCAAAGGATCAAATAATCAATCTTCCTTTTTTCAACATTTTCATATCTAAGCGAATTACACCTAACCGTAGCATATGTTCATTTGAAAGAAAATCCATAAAACATCTATCTTAAATTTGCTAGTCCGAAATGATCTTTCAAAATGTCTTAAATTCAACCGAAGAGCAGTAAGCTCTTAATTTAACAGCTGTGAAAGAGTCCTTTTTCATTGAAAAGTTGGTGTTTTTCAAACTTTGGCAACACATTATCTAGTTTGGAAGAACAAGAACTTGATGGCAAAATGTCCACTGGGTTAAACTTGAGAAGATTTATTCCAGTGAATAAAAAAAGTAATTTTGATAACTAGTGGCTACTTCACTTCATTCACAGAGACTATTCTATATATCAGTTATGGGATTTACCTGGTCTTCTCTGCTGCTGCTGTTGTTGTTGTTGTTGTATTCGCCTCTGTTCCTCCACCTATGAATATATACAAGGAAATAGAATGTTAACATGATTTATCTATTGTTCAAAATTGCAATCAATTTACGCAGTTATATGGAATGTATTTGTTTACTCTATATTTTCTTTAGCCCTATTCATTATTTGGACACATCTGTTACAGACAATTTTTTAATACATTGTTGACAAAGGAAAATAAATAGGCAATTAAGCCTTTTCACTAACCCTTTACTACAACGAGACTGCTTTTGACGCCTCTGCTCATGATGAGCACTTTCTCATTCTTGTTCCAATGTTTTCAACTCTATTCAATGATTAAACTTTAATTGATAGAGGTTTACCATATTTTCAACCAGATCTTTTTAAAATTGTCTGCTGCAGAGTTGTTGTATGTGAGAGAGGGATAATAATACTTTCATTTAACCCTTTCCTACATACAGACGACTTTTGAAAACATTAAGACAAAATGAGAAATTCTCATTTTGAGCAATTTCTAATTCTGTCACAATGTTTTCAACTATTTTCAATAGTTCTACAAGTCATTTGCTGCAGATTTGTTGTATGTAGGTAAGGGCTAACAAGATTTTTTTTTTTTTGCCTCAGTGTTTTCAAACAATTCTGCTGCATACGTATGCGAAAGGGATTACTTACATGTTTTTGTTTTTGTTGTCTCATCACATCCTTGATGTATTCCGTACCTTTCAGTTTTTCCATGTACTCACAACTAGGATGCCATCTTGTATGTTCGAAACATGGATCATCGTCTGAAACATGACATATTGTAGGATCAAACTTGGGTAACTGGTCAGCCTTGTTAAACAGCCAACTTGTATTAAACAGCCTCTTCCGGATTGATCAAAACACATATTTTTCTTTATTTGTCTTGTATTAAGCAGCCACATCCTGACTTATCCTTAGAGCCATCTAAGACAAGTTTTAGTGTAATCATTTTAGGCTAAGGATACCTTAATCCTTAGCCTAAAATTATTTGCTAATCCCACGTACAACACAACTGCAGCAGATGAATTTGCAGATGAACCCAGGTAAAAATATGTTGGCTTATGGGAACAGTATAGATCCGGAACAGTATGATCAAGATCTACACTGATCAAATATTATCTAAACAAGCTTGTTAGCAAATTGTGGAGATTCTGTTTAGTCTGAGCAGGTGGAACAGATGATCTGAACCTAAATTTTTCAGAAAGGCCAAATTGTACCTTTTCTCATGCACTGACTCATATTATCTTTTCGTTCTTTACTATAAATATACACAGAGCTCTAGATAAGAGGCGTTTTTCATGTTCTACAATACTTTTTTGTCCTATACATATGTTGTTGGTACTGAAAAGAATGGACTCAGTGCGATGATGCCTTTGAGTATCCGCAACATAGGTTTTAATGAGGGCCACAAAAGATATATGAAGTAAGTCCCGTTTACTCATTCATATCTAGTCTTGTGTATACAATACCCAAGTTTAAACTGAACAGGATCATTAATATCCCTTCAAATGATGATTTTCATTTGGATGTCATTCCCACACAGGATCTTTAAACGTGTTTGCAGAACCCTTCTATGTTAGATCCGCACAAGACTTAAAACGTCCTTGCACAATCAAAGACAACTGATATATACATAAAGAGAGAATTTTGTAAATCTTATGCAAATTATATTTATATAAGAAAATACAACTCAAATATTTGATGTTATTCAATTTTGTATATTGTGTTATTGGTCAAAGGCCTTTGTTTACAAATAACATTTTGAATTGAAAAAATTGAATTGAATTGAATAGAGACTTACTAGCTTCCCAGTGTTTAAGGCCACCTCCACATGCAAAACATCTGGTGTGGTCAGCAGCTTCAGCACCTCCTGCGAATTAAACAAATTTGGGTTATCTTACAAACGATCATTATCAAAAGTCAAGCAATATGTTTTCTAACAAAAATATGTCTACAAATGAGAAATATTTGTATAAAGGTCACAAAATACAAATAAATTCAATGTTTCCATGTAAATCTATGTAAATCAACAAGTTTCAATCCTCAATTGCTACACTTTCAAGCGTTATTCACCCTGCGAAAAGTATTACTGTCATTTTGGACGAAATCGGGCAGGGAAGAAAGTGGTTTTTCACATTCCTTTCTTTCACTTTCAAACAAGGTCAAAACTATCAAGAGGGCCATGAGGCCCTGGATCGCTCACCTGAAAATATGCTATTTAAGACTGATACAGCGCCAATAGCAATATCACCAAGACAAAGTTTCTGACAAAATGTCAAGCTGCTCAAGTCAAAAATTCGATGTCTATAGTGTTAACAAGATTGTTCTGCAATTTTGCCTAGTAATCTATCTTTTGACCTGACCCAATATTCGAACTTAGCTTAGATATCTTGAATACAAATATTCTGACAAAGTTTCAACATGCTCAAGCTAAAACTGCGGCCTCCAGATTATTAACAAGATTGTTCTTCAATTTGGCGAGTGACCTACTTTATAACAGACATGACCAATATTCGAACTTGGCCGACATATCATCAAGACAAACATTCTGATAAAGTTTTAACATGCTCAAATTAAAATGCAGCATCCAGAGTGTTAACAAGATTTTCGTTTAATTTGGCTTAGTGACCTAGTTTTTAACGCGGCATATTTGAACTTGACCTACTTTTTGACCCGACATGAGCCTCGTTTGAATTTGACCTTCATATCATCAAGACAAACATTCTGATAAAGTTTCAACATGCTCAAGTTAAATATGCACCATCTAGAGTGTTAAGAATAATTCTTTTCAATTTGGCCTAATGACCTAGTTTCTGACCACTTTTGACCGAGTTTCAAACTTGACCTAGATATCATTCAGACAAACATTCTGAAAATATTTCAAGCTGCGGAAGCAAAAAATGTGGCCTCCCGAGTGTAAACAAGGTTTTCTTTCAATTTGGCCTAGTGACCTAGTTATGGACCAAGCATAACCTATATTTAAACTTGGCCTAGATATCATTAAGATAAACATTCTGATCAAATTTTAAGCTGCTGAAGAAAAATGCGTCTTCTACAGTGTTAACAAGATTTTCCTTCAATTTGGCCTAGTGACGTAGTTTCTGATCCGATATGACCCATATTTGAACTTGATCTAGATATTATTAAGAGAAACTGTCTGACATGATTTCAAACTGCTGAAGCAAAAACGACCGCTAGTGTTAACGAGATTTTCCTTCAATTTGGCCTAGAGACCTATATACTTTTTGACCCAACATGGCCTATAATCGAACGTGGCCTAGATATTACTAAGACAAACATTCCGACAAAGTTTCAACATGCTAAAATTTAAAATGCGGCTTCCAGATTATTAACAAGATTGTTTTTCAATTTGGCGAGTGACCTACTTTATAACAGACATGACCAATATTCGAACTTGGCCGACATATCATCAAGACAAACATTCTGATAAAGTTTTAACATGCTCAAATTAAAATGCAGCATCCAGAGTGTTAACAAGATTTTCGTTTAATTTGGCTTAGTGACCTAGTTTTTAACGCGGCATATTTGAACTTGACCTACTTTTTGACCCGACATGAGCCTCGTTTGAATTTGACCTTCATATCATCAAGACAAACATTCTGATAAAGTTTCAACATGCTCAAGTTAAATATGCACCATCTAGAGTGTTAAGAATAATTCTTTTCAATTTGGCCTAATGACCTAGTTTCTGACCACTTTTGACCGAGTTTCAAACTTGACCTAGATATCATTCAGACAAACATTCTGAAAATATTTCAAGCTGCAGAAGCAAAAAATGTGGCCTCCCGAGTGTAAACAAGGTTTTCTTTCAATTTGGCCTAGTGACCTAGTTATGGACCAAGCATAACCTATATTTAAACTTGGCCTAGATATCATTAAGATAAACATTCTGATCAAATTTTAAGCTGCTGAAGAAAAATGCGTCTTCTACAGTGTTAACAAGATTTTCCTTCAATTTGGCCTAGTGACGTAGTTTCTGATCCGATATGACCCATATTTGAACTTGATCTAGATATTATTAAGAGAAACTGTCTGACATGATTTCAAACTGCTGAAGCAAAAACGACCGCTAGTGTTAACGAGATTTTCCTTCAATTTGGCCTAGAGACCTATATACTTTTTGACCCAACAAGGCCTATAATCGAACGTGGCCTAGATATTACTAAGACAAACATTCCGACAAAGTTTCAACATGCTAAAATTTAAAATGCGGCTTCCAGAGTGTTAACAAGATTTTCATTTAATTTGATTTAGTGATTTAGTTTGCGACCCCTCATGACCCAATTTCAAACTTGACCTATATTTGATGGAGATGTATGTTCTGATAAACTTTCATAATAATTGGATGCAAAATGTTGCTTCTAGAGTGTTAACAAGCAAATGTTGACGACGGACGACAGACGACAGACGAATAACGATGGACAAAAGGCGATCACAATAACTCACCTTGAGCAATTCGTGCTCTGGTGAGCTAAACATGATCAAATCAATCCTTTCCATTGTATCCTATACACATTTACAACGGATGTAAGCTCTATGTCATATATTCAATGCATTCGGGTGAAGGTATACACTCATTTCTACGCAAACAAAGTTTTTTTAGGGACTATTTGGCTGAAGATCAGCATGGCAGTGTGGATGTATTTGGTGTAATTTGACCTTTAAATGAGAGTTTAATTTTGTTGAAAACTAAAAAAAAATCAATATTAACAGTTTTTCCTTTTGCCACAATGTATCAAAATTGGTGGGAATGGGTTAATATCAATAATGTCCAAACATTCTGTGACTTGATGGCATTCAATGTAGAATGTTATCTCACACCGGCCATTATCTACATTGGTCCAAAATGCGTAATGGCTGATTTTCATTGCTCATATACTCTGTGTTGTCAACTTTACAAACCTGCATAGAATAAGCCAGCCTCAGCCATTTTTCTGGGTGTTTGGGTCGGATTGCTAGGCCACATAGGAGGAAATGAAGCTGACCTAGAATCTATAGATGTGTACTCGGGGTATTTGCGACTCATGACCACAACCTGCTGTGGGTCGTTCAGTCCAGAAACTGTGCTGTCACTCTGCTCGCCAGTCAGGCCAGATGGACCTGAACGAACTGATGCACCTGTTATATATAATAAAACATATATTTTAAGTTTGAGAGACAAATAGAGACTTTGACCCCATTTCCAAAATATAGCAAATTCACACCTGATAAGATCTGTTAGAACTAATATATAAACAAGAGGGCCATGATGCCCCTAGTTCGCTCACATGAATTATACAATGTACTGCAATGCAAAACACATCAAGACAATTATTCTAAATGCAACCTCCACATTGTTAACAAGATTTTCCTTCATTTGGCCTAGTGATCTATATTTTTTTACCTGATATGACCAATATTCCAACATGGGACTAGATATCACCAAGACAACATTCTGACAAAGTTTCAAATTGCTCAAAGTAAAAAATGTGGCCTCCGGAGTTTAAACATTTTTTTCCTTTATTGACCTAGTTTCTGACCCAATATGACCCATATTCGAACTTGAACTAGATATAATTCAGACAAACATTCGGACAAAATTTCAAGTTGTTGAAGCAAAAGTGTGGCATCCAAAGATTTTCCTTCAATTTGGCATAGTGACCTAGGTTTTGACCATACATGACCCATATTCGAACTTGGCTTAGATATCATTTAGATAAACATTCTGATAAAATGTCAAGTTGCTGTAGCCAAAAATGCGTCTTCTACAGAGATAACAAGATTTTCCTTCAATTTGGCCTAGTGACCTAGATTCTGACCCAATATGACCCATATTCAAACTTGACCTAGATATCATTTAAATAAACATTCTGATAAAATGTCAAGCTGCTGTAGCAAAAAATGCGGCCTCTAGAGTGTTAACAAGATTTTCCTTCAATTTGACCTATTGACCTAATTTTTGACCCAACATGACCCATGATCGAACTTGACTTATATATCATCAAGACAAACATTCTGATTAAGTCAACATGTTCAAGTTGAAAATGTGACCTCAAGATTGTTTACAAGATTTCCCTTCAATTTGACCTAGTGACCTAGTTTTTGACCTCATATGGCCCTGTTTCGAACTTGTCCAATATTCGATAGATATAAATGTTTTGATAAACTGTCATGAAGATCGGATGCCTGTAGAGTATTAACAAGGGCAAATGTTGACGATGCACGGCGGACAAAATGTGTTCACAATAGCTCACCGTGCACTTCTTGCATAGGTGAGGAGTTAAAAAGTCAAAATGTTTGAAATAAAACTTCAAAACCCATCCCTTGATACACTTAAATACAAACACACGTCTTTTAATCCTTTCCAACGTACTATAAATCTGCAGCAGACGTTTTTGAATCCTCATAAAGTGCAATTATTGAATAGAGTTAAACACATTTAACGATAAGAGAAACGCTCATTTTGAGTAATTGTCCCATTTGTCACAATGTTTTTAAAAGTAGTTTCTGCATATGCGATTTGATAACATTCTGGGAACTAGAAAAGTGCCAAAACTACAGACAAATATCCCAAAAGTTGAAGGAATATTGTTACTTTGATAAAATATTTTGACAGGAAACATTTTTGACTTTATTTGTATCTTGTAATAGAACAAGTACCCAGCCCGAGAAATGCATTCAAAAACTGCAAAAACTATGAAATTCTCTTAGTTCAGGGCCAATAACAAGTACATTAAATTTAGATTCAATCTGTATCTTCATTTCAACTGCAGGAAAGTTTATGCCTGGCTGTAATTCAATTCAATTCAATCCTTTATTGGCAAATATCGACACAATAAGTCTCTGGCCATGTATTTGCATACATTTATTGACATTTTCTTTTTTGAACTTTACAACAATTTTTTAAATTTGTAAATATTGGGCCATTGCATATTACCAAGATGATTTTGTCGGATAACTGGATATTTTGGACAACATAAACGAAAATGTCTAACTTATGAGAACTTCATCTAAAACAAGCAAATAATTTATGCCATTTGTTATTCGAAAAAATATCTAGATATTTGTCATAAGAAAATCTTTTTGGAACTGAAAATAATATGCCAATTTTGCCGAACTATTAATTGACATTTTCCAACTTTGAACCAAGAGATATTCATATAGCTATCTTCTTACTACGGCATAACCTGGGATACATAGGACAAATTTAATCGGTAAGTCTAAATTCAAGAAGGCAAAGATGACTCTAAATCAATCACCTAAGAGATAGTATAGTAGCAAATGAGTAACCGTAATATCGGACAACATTTATTCAAGAGTGTAAAAGAAACTACATGGAGTGGGCACTATTATTAATCAAACAGCATATCAGTAAAGTACATTAATAATGCACTCTCGGCAAGGTAAAGATAATAAGTAAGTACACAAAAATAAAAGGGTAGCTAGACCCAGTACCTGGAAATCAAAACAACTTGAGGATTGTTTGCAAAGGGTCACATAAGCAACAGTGCTGCAAAATAATCTTGAACTCAGACAAGCAGGTTAAGGGGAAATTATTTAAAAGTTTTGTCATGTAACCCTTTTTCTGTTTCTTTTGTAACATACACTTATGGAACATTTCAACAAATTATTTTTTAAATCAGACAAAATCTATAAAAACGTTTTTTGTTAAGGTTTTGTCAATTCTCCCCTTTTCTGATGTCACCTAGGCTCTATGATTTCAATCGCTTAATTGGAATCATACAAGTAGAGAAAGAGCAGAAGAATGTTTCAATTTTGTCATTTGAACCTTTCTGATTCCATCTGGTGTCCATGATTTTCCTTATGGCTTGAACAAATTATAGGCCGTCACTGAAGGAACACATCTTGTTTGGCCATTTTACCCTTTTTTTGATGCAACCTGGCCACCATATTTTTCAACAAATCAATAGGGCTCGGACAACTTTTGTAGATGTCACTCACTTTTGAAGAGGACCAAAAAAGTTTGGTTGAAATACTTCCAGTGGTTATGGGAGAGATGTCAGGTGAAGCTAAACGTTAACGATGGAAACACAGAGATTGATCAACGACAGAGTTATTACAATAGATCATCTTGAGTCTTCTTCTCAGGTGATCTAATAACCTTTGCAGCAAATAATTGTTTTTTTTGACAAAATCTTCTAAAAGCTGCCATTTCTCTTTTTTGAGATATTTTCTAATCTGTAAATTAAATTTTCAATTGCACTGATTATAAAAACAAGAGGGCCACGAGGCCCTGGAATCGCTCACCTGAGATTGGACTATTTAAGACTTAACTCTTTTAACACCAATGGCAATATCATCAAGACAAACTTTCTGAGAAAATTTCAAGCTGCTCAAGACAAAAATGCGACTTAGTGAACTAATTTTTGACCTGATATGACCCATATTAAAACCTGGCCTAGATATCATCAAGATAATCTTTCTGACAAAGTTTTAAGCTGTTCAAGTAAAAAATGTGATCTCTATAGTGTTAACAAGATATTTCTACAATATAGCCTAGTGACCTAGTGTTTGTTCTGACCAAACCAATATTCGAAGTTAGCTTAGATATCATCAAGACAAATATTCTGACAAAGTTTCAACATGCTCAAACGAAAATGTGGCTTCCAGAGTGTTGACCAGATTTTGACCTGATATTACCTATATTCCAACCTGGCCTAGATATCACTAAGACAAGCATCCCGACAAAATTTCAACATGCTCAAGTTTAAAATGCGGCTTCCAGCAGAGTGTTAACAAGATTTTCTTTAAATTTGACCTAGTGACCTAGTTTTTAACCCGACATCACCTATATTCGAACTTGGCCTAGATATCACTAATTCAAACATTTTGACAAAGTTTCAACCTAGTTTTTAAACGGATATGACCGATATTCGTACTTTGCCTAGATATCATCAAGACAAACTTTATGATCAAGTTTCAACATGCTCAAGTTTAAAATGCGGTTTCAAGAGTGTTAACAAGATTTTCCTTTAATTTGGCCTAGTGACCTAGTTTTTGATCCAACATGACCTATATTCGAACTTGGCCTAAATATCACCAAGACAAACTTTCTGACAACGTTTCAACATGCTCAAGCCAAAAATGTGGCTTTCAATGTCTTAACAAGATTTTCCTTAGATTTGGCCTTGTGACCTAGTTTCTGACCGGACATAACCCATATTCAAACTTGGCCTAGATTTTACCAAGACAAATTTTCTGACAGAGTTTCAACATGCTCAAGTTTATAATGCGGCTTCCAGAGTGTTAACAAGATTTTCCTTCAATTTAGCCTAGTGACCTAATTTTTGACCCAACATAAACCTATATTCAAACTTGGCCTAGATAGCACTAAGACAAACATTCTGACAAAGTTTCAACATGCTCAAGTCAAAAATGCGGCTTCCAGAGTGTTAACAAGATTTTCATTAAATTTGGCCTAGTGACCTAGTTTTTGACACGACATGACCCAGTTATATATATGTTCTGATAAAATTTCATGAAGATTGGATGCAAAATGTTGCCTCTAGAGTGTTAACAAGCAAATGTTGATGACGGACGACGGACAAAAGGCAATCACAAAAACTCACCTTGAGCACTTTGTGCTCTGGTGAGCTAACAAGAGGGCCATGATGCCCTGGAATCGCTCACCTGAAAAGTGGCTATTTAAGACATAACTCTTTCAGCGCCAATGGCAATACATGTATCATCAAGACAAACTTTCTGACAAAATTCCAAGCTGCTCAAGCCAAAAATGCGGCTTCCAGAGTGTTTACAAGATTGTTCTTCAATTTGGCCTGTGACCTAGTTTTTGACCTGACATGACCTATATTCGAACTTGGCCTAGATATCACTAAGACAAACATTCTGACAAAATTTCAAAATGCTGGCTTCCAGAGTGTTAACAAGATTTTCCTTAAATTTAGATTTGTGACCTAGTTTTCGACAGGCCATGACCCATATTCGAACTTGGCCTAGCTTTTATCAGTACAAACTTTCTGATAAAGTTTCAACATGCTCAAGTTTAAAATGCGGTTTCAAGAGTGTTAACGAGATTTTCCTTAAATTTGGCCTAGTAACCTAGTTTTTGACCCGACATGACTTATATTCGAACATGGCCTAGATATTTTTAAGATTAACATTCTGACCAAATTTCAAAATGCGGCTTCTACAGTGTTAACAAGATTTCCCTTCAATTTGGCCTAGTGACCTAATTTCTGATCAAATATAACCCATATTCAAATTTGACTTATATAATTCTGACAAAATTTCAAACTGCTGAAGCAAAACTTGAGACCGCTAGAGTGTTAACAAGACTTTACTTCAAATTGGCCTAGTGACCTTGTTTTTGACAAAGTTTCAACATGCTCAATAAAAAAATACAGCTTCCAAGTGTTAACAAGATTTTCATTTAATTTAATCTTGTGACCTAGTTTGTGACCCCAAATGACCCAGTTTCGAACTTGGCCTAGCTTTGATAGAGATGTATGTTATGATAAACTTTCAAATGTTGACGACGAACGACAGACGATGGACAAAAGGCGATCACAATACCGATTTGTTTTCAAATTTTGAATGAGTTGATGCATATATTTTAAGGCAAGTAATGTTTACATATTCAAAAGAAAGTTGTCAGTTCTTGTTCTTTCGGGTTTGTTCTACGTTTTCAACAGTATTAAGCAGTGACAGTACATGTATTCATGATACATTGCTGACTATCCTGTACTAGGCTCAGAAATATTCCATACCTAAGACTATAACAAACAAATATTGAAGCTGGTCACAAATCTCATGATGAGCAATTTCCCCTTTTACCACAACGGGTTCATACTCTTTAAAAAAAAACACCTTAGAGGTCAAATTACACTAAATACATCCGCTGACTTGCTGATCTACAGTACTATAGTTCCTAATAAAACCTTTGTTTGCGTAGAAATGAGTGTATACCATCACCAGTGTATACCATTAGAGAATGATATAAAATGAAAGCAAAATAGCAAATATTAGGACAGTTAGACAATTATTTTCAAAGAAATTTCAAATTTCCTATGCAACCCAAACCTAGGTTTCGCGACTTGAATCCGGCAATTTGTTTGCACTCACGCATCACACAGATCTCCAAGACAAAAAAAGCATAAACACATAACATATTTAGGTTATATAAATCAAAATTTTAAATAGCTTAAAAAATGTCAAAAGGGCTATAACCTAACGGCTGGATACCTCCATGAGCCTAAGTTACACTCCAGGCACCCAATTTCATCATTTTTCAAGCAATTTGACTGAATCCCACCCCGTAAAGTACCCTAGAATGCTTCAATATGTGCAGCTATCACAAAATTGACTTTTGATATATTCCAATCAAAAGCTCTTTAGAGATGTTTCCTCTTTTTGATATGCTTTCAAAGTCGTTCGCTTTAAATTTGCTGTATAACAGAATGCGTTAACATAAACCCTTTCCCACATAAATCTACAGCAGACGACATTGGAATCTTCTTTATGTACTTGAAACAAATCTTAACCAAACTGTGATGCCGACGCCGGGGTAAGTAATATAGAGTTCATATAATCAGGAAGGTCGATCTAAAAATGCAGTTTGACACCTGCTATTATTAAAAATGACTTATGAAAATATTGCAATAATAGGTGAAATTGCTCAAAACGAGCAATTTCACCTTTTATTGCAATATTTTCAACTCTTTATGAATATAAATCTTCCAGTTTTCTAGATTGTTGACATTTTTCGTATGTTGATTGTAAAGCAGACGACCTTTGAAAAGTCATGTGAAGTAATGGGTTAAATTGGGACATATGAAAACAGAGATTACACAGGGTGAAGAAAAACATCTCGCAATAAGCAACTTTTTCCTGTTTAAGTGACTGTTAACACGATATTTGTTTAGTCGCTTTGAAAACATTTCATCAATCAAAATGGCTTGAACAACTTTTGTAGAGGGTCACCCATCGAACATTTCTACTGTATTAACTTGAAAGTAAGATATCGAGGAGGAGAATGTCATTTTACCTCATTCAAATGCCACAGCAACTAAAGTTCAATATATAATTAACATCTTTGAACACTTACGAAAGAGGACAATCAAAGTAACATTCCTGTGAGGTTAGGTTGAAATTGGTTCAGAGGTGTAGAAGAAGATATTGTTTGAAGCTTAAAGTTAACTACGGACAGATGCTGGACAGAGCGTGTTAAGAATAAATCACCTCAAGGCTCAGGTGATCTAAACAAGAGGGCCATAATTCATGGACAAGTGAATATTTTTGTTATAAAACAGCATCAATCTAAACAAAGCTGAATAAGTTTTTAAGGCCATAGATAAGTTAAGAAGACAATAGGTTGTACACCCACAACTGACACAATAAGGTCACACTGTTGCACTGTATTGATTGGTTAGGTATCGATGAACAGAGAGTGTTAAGAAAAAATAAACTGAAGACTCAGGTGATTTACACAAGAGGGCCATAAAATATGGTCAAGTGAATATTTTTGTTACAAAAATGCATCAATCTAAACAAAGCTGAATAAGTTGTTAAGGCCATAGCTAAAGTTTAGAAGACAATAGGATGTAAACACACAACTGAAACAATAAAGTCACACTGTGGCACTGTATTGATTGGTTGAGTATCATCAACACACATGTCTTAAGGCAGCAATGTCTCATTCCTCCTGTGGCTATTGTTGATTTGTCAGATCAATACAAATTGAATGCGCTTAGTAGAGGGTGACCAAAGCAACATTAATGTGCGTTTCTTACAAAATTGGTCTTGTGGTAAGGAAGAGTCTTTTAATTGGGCCAGTACTAATGGAGGAGAATATATTCATTCTAGACATAGAAAAATGTTCGCCCCATGCTAATCCGAAGAACTAATTTATAGCATTTCAGGGAAAGGTCAGCTAGTGAACATTATATCAGTTTGTCAACACAATGTATAATAGAAGTTTCTTTTTTCAATTATCCTTTCCTCCATATCATAAAGAAACATTCTTTGTAATTAATGTAGAATAAATTTAGCAATTCACACACAAGTACTGGCCATTTTGCTTTAGTACTCAAGTAAGTACAATTAGTTCTACTCATAATTGTACTCATGATTTAAGACAAGTACTGCTGAATACTTAAATTGGTATTTGAGTAAGTATGAGTACAGAGAGCACAAAGAGCACATCCCTGTTTTTGAGAAAGACAGGACACGCATAAAATAAGCTGACTAGATGAATTAGACCAAATCAATCAAGTCCCCAAAGGTTTTTGATAATTCAACAAATACTCTAACATGCAATGAAATTAACGCATACTTTCAACTTTAATTTCACCAAGAGATCTACATAAATTCCATTTATTAGAAACACTCACTGAAATATCAGTGATCAAAATTAAAACTGAAAACGATAAGAGTTAAAATTTGTTAGTGGAAATTACCTGGAGAGCAGCTTTTCATTTGGAAAAATAACCCTTTCCCACATACAGCAAATCTGCAGCAGACGACTTTGAAAACAGGGATAAAAACCTGAAAAATCGCCATAAAAGATAGCTTAATCGTTATATAAAGTTGCAAACTTTGTGGCAAAAGGAGAAATTGCTAATCATGGGCAGTTTCACCTTTGGCCACAATGTTTTCAAAAGTCGTCTGCAGGTGGGAAAGGGTTAAGCAAGAATATCTTTTTCGAACAAAGCGAAATCATGCAATGGATGACTTTTTCACACCAATTAGCTGATACACTTATTTCTCAAAACAGATAAAGTTGAGCAAATTCTGGTTTTCCTTCATTGTTTTCAAAAGTATACATAATTTACAACAATCCAAGAAAATGTTAAATGTTAACTAGTTAAAACAAGAGGGACATGATGGCCCTGGATCGCTCACCTGATTTAAACTTTTGTTTTGAACTTTAGCCATATGAGCCCAGCCCACTGGCGGCCATAATGTTCGACCAATCAACATGGCTTGAAGGAATCTGATAGAAGGTCACCCTAGGAATATTTCTACAAACATATTTGAAAATCGGCCAAACACTTTCGGAGGAGAAGATATTTTTAGTTTTCACTAAAACCGTATAAGGCAAAATAGTTCCGCCCTTTGACGGCCATGTTTTTCGACAAATCAACATGGCTTAAAGGAATCTGATAGTGGGACACCTAAGGAACATTTCTATAAAATTATTTGAAAATCGGTCTGACACTTTTGGAGTAGAAGATTGTTTGAGTATTCACTATAGCCATATAAGGCAAAATAGCCCCGCCCCCTGGCCGCCATGTTTTTCGACCAATCAATATGGCTTGAAGAAATCTGATAGAAGGTCATCCAAGGAATATTCTACAACATGATTTGAAAATCTGCCAACCAGTTTGGGAGAAGTGGAATTTTTAAGTTATTTTCGTTTCGTTGCCATGGAAACCAGAATTCTGCATGGATCCCATAAATTTGAAGGAACTCTGGTGAAGTCAATGAGAGGATGCTTTCTGTAAAATTATATTCCAATTGACCAACTGGTTACTGAGGAAATGAAGTTGACGCACGCCGTCGCCGGACAAAAGGGGATTATAATAACTCACATAGAGCACTTCGTGCTCAGGTTAGCTAAAAACAACAAAAACAACATACCCTTTTTCTCGGAATACTTTCCTCCCGATTTGTCTCCATCATTTCCTTCTCCACTATTATTGTTAACATTTCTAGTTCGAGTTCCTGACATAGACGTTGTTGTGCCAGACTTAGCATTTGGAGTTCCTGACCTAGACGTTGTTGTTCCAAATTTAGCCTTTGGAGTTCCTGACCTAGACGTTGTTGTTCCAAATTTAGCCTTTGGAGTTCCTGACCTAGACGTTGTTGTGCCAGACTTAGCCTTTGGAGTTCCTGACCTAGTCATTGTTGTGCCAGACTTAGACTTTGGAGATCCTGACCTGGACCCTCCTGTGGCATCTTGAGATGAACCCTGACCTTGACCTATAGTGTTTGGTCCTTGAGAACTGGTAACAAAAGCAGATGCTGGTGTTGAAGAAGTTGTAGATTCTCTAGAGACTGTTGAGCTCTGTGACGAAGTCGTGCTTAAAGAAGTCGAAGATGCTGCTGATGTTACAGAAGTTGAAACTGAACTCTGTACAGCAGTTGAATTTGAAGCGGTTGTTGATGTCATGGTTGAACCTTGTGCTGATGCAGAAGTACTTTGAGTTGTTGATTGAACAACATTGGTTTGTTGTGTAGAAGCTTGAGAGAGAAAAAATGTAACACAGTGATGTTCAACAGAAGGATAGTTATGAGTTAAGACAAAGTGTAGAACATGATCAATCTGCATATATACATGCAGCCTAATAATTGCCTGATAGTTATGGTTATAATAACAAGAGTTGTCATAGCATAACATACACTATCCAAAGTGCTTGTGTGATAACAAGACAAAATTAATAAAAACTAGTAGAGTGTTGTTTTTCGAGATAACTTTGCAACAAAGTGGCCCAGAGTTATGATTCTTGCAAGGTGCATAACTTCAAATTGCCATCTATCTATGTTCCAAGTGTCAATACATTCCTTCAAGTCGTTTATGAGTTTTGTTCTGGACAATGTTGACACTGTTAAAATATTGAACAAGGGGAGATAACTTTGCAACAAAGTAGCACAGAGTGCTCAATTTCACATTGCCATCTATCTATGTTCCAAGTTTCAATCAATTCCTTCCCGTAGTTTCCGAGTTCTGTTCGGGACAAACAAAAATTAAGAAGAATAAGAAAAAGAACAAGTGCTGATTGTGATTGCAAGCAAGTCACATATATATCCCCAACCGGCAAATTGCCACCACGGGATAACATTTCGATACCTGAACTGAACTCGCCACACCTATATCTACTTGAAAGCCAAATTTCATCGCAATTGGAGCATTTTTAGGTTTTGGCGGCCATTTTAAATCTAAAATGGCCACCGCAGCATTAAATTTATATTTGCTTGAAAACCAAATTTCATCGAAATCGGAGTATTTTTTTGTTTTGGCCACCATTTTGAATAAAAAATGGCCGCCGCTGGATAAAATTTCCTATTGCGCAAAACTGAATTTCATCGAAATCGGAGTATTTTTAGGTTTCGGCAGCCGTTTTGAATAAAATATGGCCGCCGCGGGATAACATATTTTATACCGTAAAATGAACTCGCCACTTATATTTACTTGAAAACCAAATTTCATCAAAATCGGAGCATTTTTAGGTTTCGGCGGCCATTTTGAATAAAACATAGCCGCCACGGGATAAAAATTCAATACCGGAAATGAACTCGCCACACCCCAAATGAACTTGAAAACCAAATTTCATCGAAATCGGAGCATTTTTAGTTTTAGGCAGCCATTTTGAATTTAAAATGGCCGTCGCGGAATAAAATTTCGATAACGGGAATGAACTCACCACACTTAAATGTACTTGAAAACCAAATTTCATCGAAATCGGAGCATTTTTAGGTTTTGGCGGCCATTTTGAATAAAAAATAGCAACCGCGGGATAAAATTTCAATACCGGAAATGAACTCGCCACACCTATGTCTACTTGAAAACAAAATTTCAATGAAATCGGAGCGTTTTAAGGTTTATTGAGGTTTTGAACAATTTTTAAGTATAACAAGAGCTGTCGGAGGACAGCGCGCTCGACTATTCCACCGCTTATTTAAGTTACCGAGATAATGGACTCTAATGTAGTTGCATGCAAAACATTAACCACAATTTCTTAGTGGGTGATAATTTGCATTATATGCAGGATAGTGTTATTTAACATCATTATTTTCATAGGTTTGATGGTTAGATAGGGTTGTATAACCTTTCAATGGAATGCATCAAGTAGTTACTAAGATATGGACTCTTAATGTAGTTGCACGCAAACCTTTAACCATAATTTCTAAGTAAAAAAAGGGCAACAATTTGCACCATATACAGGATAGAGTTATCTTAATTGGTTGTGTTTATAGTTGTACAATTGGGAAAGGTTGTATAAAGTTTCAATACAATTGTTCAAGTTGTTACTGAGATTACACTCTAAATGTAGTTGCAAAACTTTAACCAGAATTTCTAAGTCCAAAAAGGTCCATAACTTGCATAAAATGCTGGTTGGTAAGGGCTGTATAACGTTTCAATGCAATGCATCAAGTAGTTACTAAGAGATGGTCTCTTTATGTAGTTGCATGCAAAACTTTAACCAGAATTTATAAGTCCAAAAAGGCCATAACTTGCATAAAATGCAGGATAGAGTTATCATACTTGATAATCTACATAGGTGTGATAGTTGGGTAGGGTTGTATAAAGGTTCAATGCAATGCATCAAGTATATACTGAGACGTGGACTCTTAATTTAGTTGCACGCAAAACTTTAACCAGTATTTCTAAGTAAAAAAAGGGCCATAACTTGCATAAAATGCAGAATAGAGCTATCATACTTGATAATCTACACAGGTGTAATAGTTGGGTAGGGTTGTAGAAAGTTTCAATGCAATGCAGCAAGTAAATACTGAGATATGGACTCTTAATTTAGTAGCACGCAAAACTTTAACCAGAATTTCTAAGTAAAAAAAAGTGCCATAACTTGCCTAAAATGCAGGATAGAGTTATCTAACTTGTTAATCTACATAGGTGTAATAGTTGGGTAGGGTTGTATAAAGGTTCAATGCAATGCATCAAGTATATACTGAGATATGGACTCTTAATTTAGTTGCATGCAAAACTTTAACCAGAATTTCTAAGTAAAAAAAGGGCCATAACTTGCATAAAATGCAGGATAGAGTTATCTTAGATGATAATATACACAGGTGTGATAGTTGGGTAGGGTTGTAGAAAGTTTCAATGCAATGCATCAAGTAAATACTGAGATATGGACTCTTAATTTAGTTGCACGCAAAACTTTAACCAGAATTTCTAAGTAAAAAAAGGGCCATAACTTGCATAAAATGCAGGATAGAGTTATCTAACTTGATAATCTACATAGGTGTGATAGTTGGGTAGTGCTGTATAAAGTTTCAATGCAATGCATCAATTAAATACTGAGATATGGACTCTTACTTTAGTTGCACGCAAAACTTTAAACAGAATTTCTAAGTAAAAAAGGGCCATAACTTGCATAAAATGCAGGATAGAGTTATCTAACTTGATAATCTACATTGGTGTGATAGTTTGGTAGGGTTGTAGAAAGTTTCAATGCAATACATGTAGTATTTAAGAACTTGCATGCAAAACCTTAACCAAAGTGTGACGTGGACGCCGACGCCGACGGCGACGCCGACGCCGACGCCGACGCCAGGGTGAGTAGTATAGCTCTGCAAGTAAATACTGAGATATGGACTCTTAATTTAGTAGCACGCAAAACTTTAACCAGAATTTCTAAGTAAAAAAAAGTGCCATAACTTGCCTAAAATGCAGGATAGAGTTATCTAACTTGTTAATCTACATAGGTGTAATAGTTGGGTAGGGTTGTATAAAGGTTCAATGCAATGCATCAAGTATATACTGAGATATGGACTCTTAATTTAGTTGCATGCAAAACTTTAACCAGAATTTCTAAGTAAAAAAAGGGCCATAACTTGCATAAAATGCAGGATAGAGTTATCTTAGATGATAATATACACAGGTGTGATAGTTGGGTAGGGTTGTAGAAAGTTTCAATGCAATGCATCAAGTAAATACTGAGATATGGACTCTTAATTTAGTTGCACGCAAAACTTTAACCAGAATTTCTAAGTAAAAAAAGGGCCATAACTTGCATAAAATGCAGGATAGAGTTATCTAACTTGATAATCTACATAGGTGTGATAGTTGGGTAGTGCTGTATAAAGTTTCAATGCAATGCATCAATTAAATACTGAGATATGGACTCTTACTTTAGTTGCACGCAAAACTTTAAACAGAATTTCTAAGTAAAAAAGGGCCATAACTTGCATAAAATGCAGGATAGAGTTATCTAACTTGATAATCTACATTGGTGTGATAGTTTGGTAGGGTTGTAGAAAGTTTCAATGCAATACATGTAGTATTTAAGAACTTGCATGCAAAACCTTAACCAAAGTGTGACGTGGACGCCGACGCCGACGGCGACGCCGACGCCGACGCCGACGCCAGGGTGAGTAGTATAGCTCTGCAAGTAAATACTGAGATATGGACTCTTAATTTAGTAGCACGCAAAACTTTAACCAGAATTTCTAAGTAAAAAAAAGTGCCATAACTTGCCTAAAATGCAGGATAGAGTTATCTAACTTGTTAATCTACATAGGTGTAATAGTTGGGTAGGGTTGTATAAAGGTTCAATGCAATGCATCAAGTATATACTGAGATATGGACTCTTAATTTAGTTGCATGCAAAACTTTAACCAGAATTTCTAAGTAAAAAAAGGGCCATAACTTGCATAAAATGCAGGATAGAGTTATCTTAGATGATAATATACACAGGTGTGATAGTTGGGTAGGGTTGTAGAAAGTTTCAATGCAATGCATCAAGTAAATACTGAGATATGGACTCTTAATTTAGTTGCACGCAAAACTTTAACCAGAATTTCTAAGTAAAAAAAGGGCCATAACTTGCATAAAATGCAGGATAGAGTTATCTAACTTGATAATCTACATAGGTGTGATAGTTGGGTAGTGCTGTATAAAGTTTCAATGCAATGCATCAATTAAATACTGAGATATGGACTCTTACTTTAGTTGCACGCAAAACTTTAAACAGAATTTCTAAGTAAAAAAGGGCCATAACTTGCATAAAATGCAGGATAGAGTTATCTAACTTGATAATCTACATTGGTGTGATAGTTTGGTAGGGTTGTAGAAAGTTTCAATGCAATACATGTAGTATTTAAGAACTTGCATGCAAAACCTTAACCAAAGTGTGACGTGGACGCCGACGCCGACGGCGACGCCGACGCCGACGCCGACGCCAGGGTGAGTAGTATAGCTCTGCAAGTAAATACTGAGATATGGACTCTTAATTTAGTAGCACGCAAAACTTTAACCAGAATTTCTAAGTAAAAAAAAGTGCCATAACTTGCCTAAAATGCAGGATAGAGTTATCTAACTTGTTAATCTACATAGGTGTAATAGTTGGGTAGGGTTGTATAAAGGTTCAATGCAATGCATCAAGTATATACTGAGATATGGACTCTTAATTTAGTTGCATGCAAAACTTTAACCAGAATTTCTAAGTAAAAAAAGGGCCATAACTTGCATAAAATGCAGGATAGAGTTATCTTAGATGATAATATACACAGGTGTGATAGTTGGGTAGGGTTGTAGAAAGTTTCAATGCAATGCATCAAGTAAATACTGAGATATGGACTCTTAATTTAGTTGCACGCAAAACTTTAACCAGAATTTCTAAGTAAAAAAAGGGCCATAACTTGCATAAAATGCAGGATAGAGTTATCTAACTTGATAATCTACATAGGTGTGATAGTTGGGTAGTGCTGTATAAAGTTTCAATGCAATGCATCAATTAAATACTGAGATATGGACTCTTACTTTAGTTGCACGCAAAACTTTAAACAGAATTTCTAAGTAAAAAAGGGCCATAACTTGCATAAAATGCAGGATAGAGTTATCTAACTTGATAATCTACATTGGTGTGATAGTTTGGTAGGGTTGTAGAAAGTTTCAATGCAATACATGTAGTATTTAAGAACTTGCATGCAAAACCTTAACCAAAGTGTGACGTGGACGCCGACGCCGACGGCGACGCCGACGCCGACGCCGACGCCAGGGTGAGTAGTATAGCTCTGCAAGTAAATACTGAGATATGGACTCTTAATTTAGTAGCACGCAAAACTTTAACCAGAATTTCTAAGTAAAAAAAAGTGCCATAACTTGCCTAAAATGCAGGATAGAGTTATCTAACTTGTTAATCTACATAGGTGTAATAGTTGGGTAGGGTTGTATAAAGGTTCAATGCAATGCATCAAGTATATACTGAGATATGGACTCTTAATTTAGTTGCATGCAAAACTTTAACCAGAATTTCTAAGTAAAAAAAGGGCCATAACTTGCATAAAATGCAGGATAGAGTTATCTTAGATGATAATATACACAGGTGTGATAGTTGGGTAGGGTTGTAGAAAGTTTCAATGCAATGCATCAAGTAAATACTGAGATATGGACTCTTAATTTAGTTGCACGCAAAACTTTAACCAGAATTTCTAAGTAAAAAAAGGGCCATAACTTGCATAAAATGCAGGATAGAGTTATCTAACTTGATAATCTACATAGGTGTGATAGTTGGGTAGTGCTGTATAAAGTTTCAATGCAATGCATCAATTAAATACTGAGATATGGACTCTTACTTTAGTTGCACGCAAAACTTTAAACAGAATTTCTAAGTAAAAAAGGGCCATAACTTGCATAAAA
Source organism: Serripes groenlandicus (assembly GCA_031761405.1). NCBI lineage: Eukaryota > Metazoa > Mollusca > Bivalvia > Cardiida > Cardiidae > Serripes > Serripes groenlandicus. Next base: position 231,301 of record JASEVX010000129.1, on the reverse strand, counting down.
TGCAGGATAGAGTTATCTAACTTGATAATCTACATTGGTGTGATAGTTTGGTAGGGTTGTAGAAAGTTTCAATGCAATACATGTAGTATTTAAGAACTTGCATGCAAAACCTTAACCAAAGTGTGACGTGGACGCCGACGGCGACGCCGACGCCGACGCCGACGCCAGGGTGAGTAGTATAGCTCTGCAAGTAAATACTGAGATATGGACTCTTAATTTAGTAGCACGCAAAACTTTAACCAGAATTTCTAAGTAAAAAAAAGTGCCATAACTTGCCTAAAATGCAGGATAGAGTTATCTAACTTGTTAATCTACATAGGTGTAATAGTTGGGTAGGGTTGTATAAAGGTTCAATGCAATGCATCAAGTATATACTGAGATATGGACTCTTAATTTAGTTGCATGCAAAACTTTAACCAGAATTTCTAAGTAAAAAAAGGGCCATAACTTGCATAAAATGCAGGATAGAGTTATCTTAGATGATAATATACACAGGTGTGATAGTTGGGTAGGGTTGTAGAAAGTTTCAATGCAATGCATCAAGTAAATACTGAGATATGGACTCTTAATTTAGTTGCACGCAAAACTTTAACCAGAATTTCTAAGTAAAAAAAGGGCCATAACTTGCATAAAATGCAGGATAGAGTTATCTAACTTGATAATCTACATAGGTGTGATAGTTGGGTAGTGCTGTATAAAGTTTCAATGCAATGCATCAATTAAATACTGAGATATGGACTCTTACTTTAGTTGCACGCAAAACTTTAAACAGAATTTCTAAGTAAAAAAGGGCCATAACTTGCATAAAATGCAGGATAGAGTTATCTAACTTGATAATCTACATTGGTGTGATAGTTTGGTAGGGTTGTAGAAAGTTTCAATGCAATACATGTAGTATTTAAGAACTTGCATGCAAAACCTTAACCAAAGTGTGACGTGGACGCCGACGCCGACGGCGACGCCGACGCCGACGCCAGGGTGAGTAGTATAGCTCTGCAAGTAAATACTGAGATATGGACTCTTAATTTAGTAGCACGCAAAACTTTAACCAGAATTTCTAAGTAAAAAAAAGTGCCATAACTTGCCTAAAATGCAGGATAGAGTTATCTAACTTGTTAATCTACATAGGTGTAATAGTTGGGTAGGGTTGTATAAAGGTTCAATGCAATGCATCAAGTATATACTGAGATATGGACTCTTAATTTAGTTGCATGCAAAACTTTAACCAGAATTTCTAAGTAAAAAAAGGGCCATAACTTGCATAAAATGCAGGATAGAGTTATCTTAGATGATAATATACACAGGTGTGATAGTTGGGTAGGGTTGTAGAAAGTTTCAATGCAATGCATCAAGTAAATACTGAGATATGGACTCTTAATTTAGTTGCACGCAAAACTTTAACCAGAATTTCTAAGTAAAAAAAGGGCCATAACTTGCATAAAATGCAGGATAGAGTTATCTAACTTGATAATCTACATAGGTGTGATAGTTGGGTAGTGCTGTATAAAGTTTCAATGCAATGCATCAATTAAATACTGAGATATGGACTCTTACTTTAGTTGCACGCAAAACTTTAAACAGAATTTCTAAGTAAAAAAGGGCCATAACTTGCATAAAATGCAGGATAGAGTTATCTAACTTGATAATCTACATTGGTGTGATAGTTTGGTAGGGTTGTAGAAAGTTTCAATGCAATACATGTAGTATTTAAGAACTTGCATGCAAAACCTTAACCAAAGTGTGACGTGGACGCCGACGCCGACGGCGACGCCGACGCCGACGCCGACGCCAGGGTGAGTAGTATAGCTCTCATATTCTTCGAATAGTCGAGCTAAAAAGGGGCATAACTCCGGGAAATAGGAACGGAGTTGCCTCTATTTTAAGTGCAAACAATATAATGTGGTGGTGATTATTTCTACAAAGTTTGGCATCAATATCTTATACGGTGTAGGAGAAGTAGGCCGGACAATACGGACGTAAATTTCTTGATGTTTGATGGCGGTTGTCTAAAAATGGGCATAACTCTGGGAAAAAGGAACGGAGTAACCTCTTTTTTTGGCACACACAATATCATGTGGTGTCGATTCTTTCTACTAAGTTTGGCATCAATATGTTATACATTGTAGGAGAACTAGGTCAGACAAATGACGGACTGAAATTTTTTGATTTTTGACGGCTTCCCGTTCAAAAATGGCGGCCATCTTGAAAATTCTAAAACCCACCTGCGCAACTTCAGGCAGAGACCTATGTTTGTGCCAATTTTCATAAAGATCCCGCCATACATCTCCTAGAAAAACTCCGGACAAATTGGAGGTAAAGAAGAAGAAAAATAATAATAACAAGTACTGATTGTGATTGCAAGCAAGTCACATATATCCCCAAAACCGTCAAATTGTCGCCACGGGATAAAATTTCGATACCGGGAGTGAATTCGCCACACCTATATTAACTTCAAAACCAAATTTCATCAAAATCGGAGGATTTTTAGTTGAAGGCGGCCATTTTGAATCTAAAATGGCTGCCGCGAGAAAACATTTTGAAACCCGAATGAACTCGACACACACATATCTACCTGAAAACCAAATTACATCGAAATTGGAGAATTTTTAGTTTTAGGCGGCCATTTTGAATAAAAAATGGCAGCCTCGGGATAAAATTTCGATACCGGTAATGATCTCACCACACTTATATGTACTTGAAAACCAAATTTCATAGAAATCGGTGCATTTTTAGTTTTAGGCGGCCATTTTGAATAACAAATGGGCGCCGCGTGATAAAATGTGAATACCGCGAGTGAACTCGCCACAGATATATGTACTTGAAAACCAAATTTCATCAAAATCGGAGCATTTTAAGGTTTTAGGTTTTGGCGGCCATTTTGAATAAAAAATGGCCATAGCGGAATAAAATTTACATTTACTTGAAAACATAAATCATTGAAATTTGAGAATTTTTAAGTTTTAGCGGCCATTTTTAATAAAAAATGGCCCCCGGGGGATAAAATTTGGATGCCGGAAATGAACTCGCCAGACCTATATCTACTTGAAAACCAAATATCATCAAAATCTGACTTGAATCTAAAATGGCTGCCGCGGGATAAAATTTTGAAACCCGAATGAACTCGACACACCCATATCTACCTGAAAACCAAATTACATCAAAATTGGAGAATTTTTAGTTTTAGGCGGCCATTTTGAATAAACAAGAGGCCCATGAGGGCCTATGCTCTACTGGTATGGTTCTTTGGTCATTTTCAATCCAGAGCATGTATGTATGGTGAAGATCGGATAGTAAATGGAGGCTCTTTTGTGTTCACAAGCTGTATTATAGCAATTTTTACAATTTCATGGGCCATAATCCAGTCTTGCATGGGCGGATCTAGCTGGTTTTCAAAAGGAACCAAGCTCTCATCAATATTTAACTACTATCTAAGTTTGGTGAAGATCAGATAGTAAATGGAGCCTCTATTGTGTTCACATGCTCAATTATAGCAATTTGGACAATTTCAAGGGCCATAATCCAGTCTTGCATAGGCGGATCTGGCTGGTTTTCGAAAGGAACCGAGCTCTCATGGATATCTAACTACTGTATAAGTTTGGTTGAGATACAATCAAACGTGAAGACTGTATCGTGTTAACAAGCTCTTTTATAGCAATTTTGACCATTTCAAGGGCCATAATCCAGTCTTGCATGGGCGGATCTGACTGGTTTTCAAAAGGAACCGAGCTCTCATAGATATCTAACTACTGTATAAGTTTAGTTGAGATACAATCAAAAGTGAAGACTGTATCGTGTTAACAAGCTCTTTTATAGCAATTTTGACCATTTCAAGGGCCATAATCCAGTCTTGCATGGGCGGATCTGGCTGGTTTTCGAAAGGAACCGAGCTCTCATGAATATCTAACTACTGTATAAGTTTGGTTGAGATACAATTAAAAGTGAAGACTGTATCGTGTTAACAAGCTCTTTTATAGCAATTTTGACCATTTCAAGGGCCATAATCCAGTCATGCATGGGCGGATCTGGCTGGTTTTCGAAAGGAACCGAGCTCTCATGGATATCTAACTACTGTATAAGTTTTGTTGAGATACAATCAAACGTGAAGACTGTATCGTGTTAACAAGCTCTTTTATAGCAATTTTGACCATTTCAAGGGCCATAATCCAGTCATGCATGGGCGGATCTGGCTTGTTTTCGAAAGGAACCGAGCTCTCATGGATATCTAACTACTGTATAAGTTTGGTTGAGATACAATCAAAAGTGAAGACTGTATCGTGTTAACAAGAAATTGTTTACGGACGCACGGACGCACGGACGCACGCACGCACGCACGGACGACGGACACATCGCCACGACATAAGCCCTTCTGGCCTTTGGCCAGTAGAGCTAAAAATGGCAGGCTCGGGATAAAATTTCGATACCGTAAATGATCTCACCACACCTATATGTACTTGAAAACCAAATTTCATAGAAATCGAAGCATTTTTAGGTTTGGGCTGCCATTTTGAATAAAAAATGGCCGCCGCGGGATAAAAGTTGGATACCGGAAATGAAGTCGCCACACCTATATCTACTTGAAAACCAAATTTCATAGAAATCGGAGCATTTTAAGGTTTGTTGAGGTTTCGAAGATTTTTTAAGTATAAAAAGGGGCATAACTCCGGGAAATACGAACGGAGTTACCTGTTTTTGGGGCGCACACAATATCATGTGCTGCTGATTATTTCTACCAAGTTTGGCATCAATATCTTATACGGTGTAGGAGAAGTAGGCCGGACAATACGGACGGAAATTTCTTGATGTTTGATGGCGGTTGTCTAAAAATGGGCATAACTCTGGTAAAAAGGAACGGAGTTACCTCCTGTTTTGGCACACACAATATCATGTGGTGTCAATTCTTTCTACTAAGTTTGGCATCAATATGTTATACATTGTAGGAGAACTAGGCCGGACAAATGACGGACTGAAATTTTTTGATTTTTGACCGCTTCCCGTTCGAAAATGGCGGCCATCTTGAAAATTCTAAAACGCACCTGCGCAACTTCAGGCCGAAACCTATGTTTGTGCCAATTTTCATAAAGATCCCACCATACATCTCCTAGAAAAACTCCGGACAAATTGGAGGTAAAGAAGAAGAAAAATAATAATAACAAGTGCTGATTGTGATTGCAAGCAAGTCACATATATATCCCCAACCGGCAAATTGCCACCACGAGATAAAATTTCGATACCGGAAATGAACTCGCCACACCTTTATCTACTTGAAAATGAAATTTCATCGAAATTGGAGCATTTTTAGGTTTTGGCGGCCATTTTGAATATAAAATGGCCACCACAGCATAAAATTTATATTTGCTTGAAAACCAAATTTCATCGAAATCGGAGCATTTTTTTGTTTTGGAGGCCATTTTGAATAAAATATAGCCGCCACGGGATAAAAATTCGATACCGGAAATGAACTCGCCACACCCATACCAACTTGAAAACCAAATTTCGCCGCTGGGTAAAATTTTCCGTAGCGGAAAACTAAATTTCATCGAAATTGAAGCATTTTTCGGTTTCGGCAGCCATTTTAAATAAAATATGGCCACCGCGGGATAACAGTTTTGATACCGTAAATGAACTCGCCACACTTATATTTACTTGAAAAACAAATTTCATCAAAATCGGAGCATTTTTATGTTTCGGCAGCCATTTTGAATAAAATATAGCCGCCACGGGATAAAAATTCGATACCGGAAATGAACTCGGCACACCCATACCAACTTGAAAACCAAATTTCATCGAAATCGGAGCATTTTTAGTTTTAGGCAGCCATTTTGAATTTAAAATGGCCGTCGCGGAATAAAATTTTGATACCGGGAATGAACTCACCACACTTATATGTACTTGAAAACCAAATTTCATCGAAATCGGAGCATTTTTAGGTTTCGGCGGCCGTTTTGAATAAAAAATAGCAACCGCGGGATAAAATTTCGATACCGGGAATGAACTCGCCACACATATGTCTACTTGAAAACCAAATTTCAATGAAAATCGGAGCGTTTTAAATTTTATTGAGGTTTTGAACATTTTTTAAGTATAAAAAGGGGCATAACTCCGTGAAATAGGAACGGAGTTACCTCTGTTTTAAGCGCAAACAATATCATGTGGTGGTGATTATTTCTACCATGTTTGGCATCAATATCTTATACGGTGTAGGAGAAGTAGGCCGGACAATACGGTCGGAAATTTCTTGATGTTTGATGGCGGTCGTCTAAAAATGGGCATAACTCTGGGAAAAAGAAACGGAGTAACCTCCTTTTTTGGCACACACAATATCATGTGGTGTCGATTCTTTCTACTAAGTTTGGCATCAATATGTTATACATTGTAGGAGAACTAGGTCGGACAAATGACGGACTGAAATTTTTTGATTTTTGACGGCTTCCCGTTCGAAAATGGCGGCCATCTTAAAAATTCTAAAACCCACCTGCGCAACTTCAGGCAGAGACCTATGTTTGTTCCAATTTTCATAAAGATCCCGCCATACATCTCCTAGAAAAACTCCGGACAAATTGGAGGTAAAGAAGAAGAAAAATAATAATAACAAGTGCTGATTGTGATTGCAAGCAAGTCACATATATATCCCCAACCGGCAAATTGTCACCACGGGATAACATTTCGATACCGGAACTGAACTTCCCACACCTATATCTACTTGAAAGCCAAATTTCATCGAAATTGGAGCATTTTTAGGTTTTGGCGGCCATTTTAAATCTAAAATTGCCACCGCGGCATTAAATTTATATTTGCTTGAAAACCAAATTTCATCGAATCAGAGTATTTTTTTGTTTTGGTGGCCATTTTGAATAAAAAATGGCCTACGCTGGATAAAATTTCCTATTGGGGAAAACGAAATTTCATCGAAATCGCGGCATTTTTAGGTTTCGGAAGCCATTTTGAATAAAATATGGCCACCGCGGGATAACATTTTTGATACCGTAAATGAACTCGCTACACTTATATTTACTTGAATAACAAATTTCATCAAAATCGGAGCATTTTTAGGTTTCGGCGGCCATTTTATATAAAATATAGCCGCCACGGGATAAAAATTCGATACCGGCAATGAACTCGTCACACACATATCAACTTGAAAACCAAATTTCATCGAAATCGGAGCATTTTTAGATTTAGGCAGCCATTTTGAATTTAAAATGGCCGTCGCGGAATAAAATTTCGATACCGGGAATGAACTCACCACACTTATATATACTTGAAAACCAAATTTCATCAAAATCGGAGCATTTTTAGGTTTCGGCGGCCATTTTGAATAAAATATAGTCACCACAGGATAAAAATTTGATACCGGAAATGAACTCGACACACCCATATCAACTTGAAAACCAAATTTCATCGAAATCGGAGTATTTTTTTGTTTTGGCGACCATTTTGAATAAAAAATGGCCGCCGCTGGATAACATTTCATATTGCGGAAAACTAAATTTCATCGAAATCGAGTCATTTTAAGGTTTCGGCGGCCATTTTGAATAAACAAGAGGGCCATGATGGCCCTGGAATCGCTCACCTGATTTTTTTTTTTTTACTTTAACTATATAAGCCCCGCCCCATGGCGGCCATAGTTTCTGACCAATCAACTTGGCTTGAAGGAATTGGCTGATAGAGGGTCAGTCACCCTTGGAACATTTCTATAATTTTTTTGAAAATCGGCCTGACACTTTTGGAGGAGAAGATTTTTTAAGTTTTCACTATAGCCATATAATGCAAAATAGCCCTGCCCACTGGCGGCCATGTTTTTTTACCAATCAACGTTGATTGGTAAAAAAACATGGCTTGAAGGAATCTGAAAGTGGGTCACTTAAGGAACATTTCTACAAAATTATTTGAAAATTGGCCTGACACTTTCGGAGAAGAAGATTTTTTAAGTTTTCACTATAGCCATATAAGGCAAAATAGCCCTGCCCCCCCCTGGCGGCCATGTTTTTCAACCAATCAACATGGCTTGAAGGAATCTGATAGAGGGTCATCCAAGGAACATTTCTACAAAATTATTTGAAAATCGGCCTGACACTTTCGGAGAAGAAGATTTTTTAAGTTTTCACTATAGCCATATAAGGCAAAATAGCCCTGCCCCCCCTGGTGGCCATGTTTTTTTACCAATCAACATGGCTTGAAGGAATCTGAAAGTGGGTCACTTAAGGAACATTTCTACAAAATTATTTGAAAATTGGCCTGACACTTTCGGAGAAGAAGATTTTTTAAGTTTTCACTATAGCCATATAAGGCAAAATAGCCCTGCCCCCCCCCTGGCGGCCATGTTTTTCAACCAATCAACATGGCTTGAAGGAATCTGATAGAGGGTCATCCAAGGAACATTTCTACAAAATTATTTGAAAATCGACCTGACACTTTCGGAGGAGAAGATTTTTTAAGTTTTCACTATAGCCATATAAGGCAAAATAGCCCCGCCCCCCCCAACGGCCATGTTTTTTGACCAATCAACATGGCTTGAAGGAATCTGATAGAGGGTCATCCAAGGAACATTTCTACAAAATTATTTGAAAATCGGCTAGACACTTTCGGAGAAGAAGATTTTTTAAGTTTTCACTATAGCCATATAAGGCAAAATAGCCCCGCCCCCCCTGGCGGCCATGTTTTTTGACCAATCAACATGGCTTGAAGGAATCTTATAGAGGGTCATCCAAGGAACATTTCTACAAAATTATTTGAAAATCTGCCAACCAGTTTGGGAGAAGAAGAATTTTGAAGTTTTTTTCATTTCGTTGCCATGGAAACCAGAATTCTGCATGGATCCCAAAAATTTGAAGGAAATCTGGTGAGGTCATTGAGAGGATGCTTTCTGTGAAGTTTCATCCCAATTGACTCACTGGTTACTGAGGAGAAGAAGTTGACGCACGACGGACGATGCACGACGCACGATGGACGACGGACGCCGGACAAAAGGCGATCACAATAACTCACCTTGAGCAAAGCTCAGGTGAGCTAAAAATGGCAGCCTCGGGATAAAATTTCGATACCGGAAATGATCTCACCACACCTATATGTACTTGAAATCCAAATTTTATAGAAATCGGTGCATTTTTAGTTTTAGGCGGCCATTTTGAATTTAAAATGGCCACCGCGGGATAAAATTTGGATAGCGGGAATGAACTCGCCACACCTATATGTACTTGAAAACCAAATTTCATCAAAATCGGAGCATTTTAAGGTTTTAGGTTTTGGCGGCCATTTTGAATAAAAAATGGCCATAGCGGAATAAAATTTTCATTTACTTGAAAACATAAATTTCATTAAAATTTGAGCATTTTTAAGTTTAAGCGGCCATTTTTAAAAAAAAATGGCCCCCGGGGGATAAAATTTGGATGCCGGATATGAACTCGCCAGACCTATATCTACTTGAAAACCAAATATCATCAAAATCTGAACATTTTTAGTATAAGGCGGCCATTTTGAATATAAAATCGACACCGCTGGATAAAAATTATATATCGGAAATGAACTCGCCACACCTATATCTACTTGAAAACCAAATTTCATCAAAATCGGAGGATTTTCAGTTGAAGGCGGCCATTTTGAATAAAAAATGGCAGCCTCGGGATAAAATTTCGATACGGGAAATGATCTCACCACACCTATATGTACTTGAAAACCAAATTTCATAGAAATCGGTGCATTTTTAGTTTTAGGCGGCCATTTTGAATTTAAAATGGCCACCGCGGGATAAAATTTGGATAGCGGGAATGAACTCGCCACACCTATATGTACTTGAAAACCAAATTTCATCGAAATCGAAGCATTTTTAGGTTTGGGCTGCCATTTTGAATAAAAAATGGCCGCCGCGGGATAAAATTTGGATAGCGGGAATGAACTCGCCACACCTATATGTACTTGAAAACCAAATTTCATAGAAATCGGAGCATTTTAAGGTTTGTTGAGGTTTCGAAGATTTTTTAAGTATAAAAAGGGGCATAACTCCGGGAAATACGAACGGAGTTACCTGTTTTTGGGGCGCACACAATATCATGTGCTGCTGATTATTTCTACCAAGTTTGGCATCAATATCTTATACGGTGTAGGAGAAGTAGGCCGGACAATACGGACGGAAATTTCTTGATGTTTGATGGCGGTTGTGTAAAAATGGGCATAACTCTGGTAAAAACCAACGGAGTTACCTCCTGTTTTGGCACACACAATATCATGTGGTGTCGATTCTTTCTACTAAGTTTGGCATCAATATGTTATACATTGTAGGAGAACTAGGCGGGACAAATGACGGACTGAAATTTTTTGATTTTTGACGGCTTCCCGTTCGAAAATGGCGGCCATCTTGAAAATTCTAAAACCCACCTGCGCAACTTCAGGCCGAAACCTATGTTTGTGCCAATTTTCATAAACATCCCGCTATACATCTCCTAGAAAAACTCCGGACAAATTGGAGGTAAAGAAGAAGAAAAATAATAATAATAATAAGAAACCGTGCAAAAACAATATATCCCCCAACTTTGTTGTTGGGGATATAATAATAATAAGAAACGGTGCAAAAACAATATATCCCCCAACATTGTTGTTGGGGATATAATAATAAGAAACGGTGCAAAAACAACATATCCCCCAACTTTGTTGTTGGGGATATAATAAGAAACGGTGCAAAAACAATATATCCCCCAACTTTGTTGTTGGGGATATAATAAGAAACGGTGCAAAAACAATATATCCCCCAACTTTGTTGTTGGGGATATAATAATAAGAAACGGTGCAAAAACAATATATCCCCCAACTTTGTTGTTGGGGATATAATAATAGGAAACGGTGCAAAAACAATATATCCCCCAACTTTGTTGTTGGGGATATAATAAGAAACGGTGCAAAAACAATATATCCCCCAACTTTGTTGTTGGGGATATAATAATAAACAAGAGGGCCATGATGGCCCTGGAATCGCTCAACTGATTTTTTTTTTTCACTTTAGCTATATAAGCCCCGCCCCCTGGCAGCCATAGTTTCCGACACGGTGCAAAAACAATATATCCCCCAACTTTGTTGTTGGGGATATAATAAGAAACGGTGCAAAAACAATATATCCCCCAACTTTGTTGTTGGGGATATAATAATAAACAAGAGGGCCATGATGGCCCTGGAATCGCTCACCTGATTTTTTTTCTTCACTTTAGCTATATAAGCCCCGCCCCCTGGCAGCCATAGTTTCCGACCAATCAACTTGGCTTGAAGGAATCTGATAGAGGGTCACCCTAGGAACATTTCTACAAAATTATTTGAAAATCGGCCAGACACTTTTGGAGGAGAAGATTTTTTAAGTTTTCACTATAGCCATATAATGCAAAATAGCCCTGCCCACTGGCGGCCATGTTTTTTTACCAATCAACATGGCTTGAAGGAATCTGAAAGTGGGTCATCCAAAGAACATTTCTACAAAATTATTTGAAAATCGGCCTGACGCTTTCGGAGAAGAAGATTTTTTAAGTTTTCACTATAGCCATATAAGGCAAAATAGCCCCGTCCCTGGCGGCCATGTTTTTCGACCAATCAACATGGCTTGAAGGAATCTGATAGAGGGTTTCGGAGAAGAAGATTTTTTAAGTTTTCACTATAGCCATATAAGGCAAAATAGCCCCGTCCCTGGCGGCCATGTTTTTCGACCAATCAACATGGCTTGAAGGAATCTGATAGAGGGTCACTTAAGGAATATTTCTACAAAATTATTTGTAAATCGACCCGACACTTATGGAGGAAAAGATTTTTTAAGTCTTCACTATAGCCATAAAAGGCAAAATAGCCCCGCCCCCTGGCGGCCATGCTTTTTGACCAATCAACATGGCTTGAAGGAATCTGATAGTGGGTCACTTAAGGAATATTTCTACAAAATTATTTGAAAATCGGCCTGACACTTTCGGAGGAGAAGATTTTTTAAGTTTTCACTATAGCCATATAAGGCAAAATAGCCACGCCGCCCTGGCGGCCATGTTTTTCGACCAATCAACATAGCTTGAAGGAATCTAATAGAGGGTCATCCAAGGAACATTTACAAAATTATTTGAAAATCTGCCTGACACTTTCGGAGAAGAAGATTTTTTAAGTTTTCACTATAGCCATATACGGCAAAATAGCCCCGCCCCCCCTGGCGGCCAAGGAACATTTCTACAAAATTATTTGAAAATCTGCCAACCAGTTTGGGAGAAGAAGAATTTTGAAGTTTTTTTCATTTCGTTGCCATGGAAACCAGAATTCTGCATGTATCCCAAAAATTTGAAGGCAATCTGGTGAGGTCATTGAGAGGATGCTTTCTGTGAAGTTTCATCCCAATTGACTCACTGGTTACTGAGGAGAAGAAGTTGACGCACGACGGACGATGCACGACGCACGATGGACGACGGACGCCGGACAAAAGGCGATCACAATAACTCACCTTGAGCAAAGCTCAGGTGAGCTAAAAATGGCAGCCTCGGGATAAAATTTCGATACCGGAAATGATCTCACCACACCTATATGTACTTGAAATCCCTAGCACAAGTACTTAAAATATTCCAAATATGAAATCCCTAGCACAAGTAATTAAAAACTAGAAATATCACTGAAGATGATAAATACCCCCAAAACAGCACCTTGACTCAAAATATGGTTTACGACCGACCAACAAAAGGGCCATAACTCTGTAAACAAGAAAAAGTAACAAAGGGCAATAACTCTGTATTTAGATTAAATAGAGTTATGGTTTCTGTACACTGCACTTTCTCTCAATGTGTTGTATCATCCTATGAAGTTTTATTAAATTCCAACAATTAGTTTTAAAGTTATGCTCCGGACAAGACTCTACGAATATGAAAAAGTAACAAACGGCAATAACTCTGTCATTATGTAAAGTAGAGTTATGTTTCTTGTACACTGCACTTCCTCTGATTATGCTCTACCATTATATGTAGTTTTATTAGATTCCATCTATTAGTTATTAAGTAATTCTACGGACAAGAAAAAGTAACAAAGGGCAATAACTCTGTATTTAGATAAAATAGAGTTATGGTTCCTGTACACCGCACTTCCTCTCAATGTGTTGTATCATCCTATGAAGTTTAATTAAATTCCAACAATTTGTTTTAAAGTTATGCTCTGGACAAGACTCTACGAATAAGAAAAAGTAACAAAGGGCAATAACTCTGTAATTATGTAAATTAGAGTTATGGTTCTTGTACACTGCACTTCCTCTGATTATGCTCTACCATTGTATGCAGTTTTATTAGATTCCATCTATTAGTTATTAAGTAATTCTACGGACAAGAAAAAGTAACAAAGGGCAATAACTCTGTATTTAGATAAAATAGAGTTATGGTTCCTGTACACCGCACTTCCTCTCAATGTGTTGTATCATCCTATGAAGTTTAATTAAATTCCAACAATTTGTTTTAAAGTTATGCTCTGGACAAGACTCTACGAATAAGAAAAAGTAACAAAGGGCAATAACTCTGTAATTATGTAAATTAGAGTTATGGTTCTTGTACACTGCACTTCCTCTGATTATGCTCTACCATTGTATGCAGTTTTATTAGATTCCATCTGTTAGTTATTAAGTAATTCTCCGGACAAGGAAAAGTAACAAAGGGCAATAACTCTTTATTAAGATTAAATAGAGTTATGGTTCCTATACACTGCACTTCCTCTCAATGTGTTGTATCATCCTATGAAGTTTTATTAAATTCCAACAATTAGTTTTAAAGTTATGCTCCGGACAAGACTCTACGAATAAGAAAAAGTAACAAAGGGCAATAACTTTGTATTTAGATAAAATAGAGTTATGGTTCCTGTACACCGCACTTCCTGTCAATGTATTGTATCATCCTATGAAGTTTCGTTCAAATCCTATGTTGCATTGTTAAGATATGGTCCGGACAAAATATGGCTTCCGACCGACCGACCGACATACCGACCGACATACCGACCGACCGACCGACCGACCGACACAGTGACTCCTATATACCCCCCCAAAACTTTGTTTTTTGGGGGTATAATTAAAATAAAATTCCAACTTGCCCTAAAACTTTAACCACCCAAAATCATGTTTTTTACCCCAAAAAGAAGGTCATACTCAGCATCTTCAGCATTCAATGTGAAGAAAGGTATTATATGTAATTAAATTCCAAATATGAAAGCCCTAGCACAAGTACTTATTGAGAAAAATTAAAAATTAAAATAAAATTCTAACTTGCCCTAAAACTTTAACCACCCAAAATCATGTTTTTTACCCCAAAAAGAAGGTCATACTCAGCGTCTTCAGCATTCAATGTGGTGAAAGGTATTATATGTAATTAAATTCCAAATATGAAAGCCCTAGCACAAGTACTTATTGAGAAAAATTAAAAATTAAAAAAAAATCCAACTTGCCCTAAAACTTTAACCACCCAAAATCATGTTTTTTACCCCAAAAAGAAGGTCAAACTCATCATCTTCAGCATTCAATGTAAAGAAAGGTATTATATGTAATTATATTCCAAATATGAAAGCCCTAGCACATGTACTTATTGAGAAAAATTAAAAAATAAAATAAAATTCCAACTTGCCCTAAAACTTTAACCACCCAAAATCATGTTTTTTACCCCAAAAAGAAGGTCAAACTCAGCATCTTTAGCATTCAATGTGAAGAAAGGTATTATATGTAATTATATTCCAAATATGAAAGCCCTGGCACATGTACTTATTGAGAAAAATTAAAAATTAAAATAAAATTCCAACTTGCCCTAAAACTTTAACCACACAAAATCATGTTTTTTATCCCAAAAAGAAGGTCAAACTCAGCATCTTCAGCATTCAATATGAAGAAAGGTATTATATGTAATTATATTCCAAATATGAAAGCCCTAGCACAAGTACTTATTGAGAAAAATTAAAAATTAAAATAAAATTCCAACTTGCCCTAAAACTTTAACCACCCAAAATCATGTTTTTTACCCCAAAAAGAAGGTCAAACTCAGCATCTTCAGCATTCAATGTGAAGAAAGGTATTATATGTAATTATATTCCAAATATGAAAGCCCTGGCACATGTACTTATTGAGAAAAATTAAAAAT
The DNA here is from genome assembly GCA_031761405.1 of Serripes groenlandicus. Taxonomy (NCBI): domain Eukaryota; kingdom Metazoa; phylum Mollusca; class Bivalvia; order Cardiida; family Cardiidae; genus Serripes; species Serripes groenlandicus. The sequence goes on along the minus strand of JASEVX010000129.1, from coordinate 216,203 downwards.
TAAAATAAAATTCCGACTTGCCCTAAAACTTTAACCACACAAAATCATGTTTTTTACCCCAAAAAGAAGGTCAAACTCAGCATCTTCAGCATTCAACGTGAAGAAAGGTATAAGATGTAACTATATTCCAAATAGGAAAGCCCTAGCACAAATAATTATGAATGAAAATGCCAACTTGCCCTAAAACCTTAACCGGACGCCGACGCCGACGCCGGGGCGAGTAGTAAAGCTCTCATATTCTTCGAATAGTCGAGCTAATAAACAAGAGGGCCATGATGGCCCTGGAATCGCTCACCTGATTTTTTTTTCACTTTAGCTATATAAGCCCCGCCCCCTGGCAGCCATAGTTTCCAACCAATCAACTTGGCTTGAAGGAATCTGATAGAGGGTCACCCTAGGAACATTTCTACAAAATTATTTGAAAATCGGCCAGACACTTTTGGAGGAGAAGATTTTTTAAGTTTTCACTATAGCCATATAATGCAAAATAGCCCTGCCCACTGGCGGCCATGTTTTTTTACCAATCAACATGGCTTGAAGGAACCTGAAAGTGGGTCATCCAAAGAACATTTCTACAAAATAATTTGAAAATCGGCCTGACACTTTCGGAGAAGAAGATTTTTTAAGTTTTCACTATAGCCATATAAGGTAAAATAGCCCCGCCCCCCCCTGGCGGCCATGTTTTTCGACCAATCAACATGGCTTGAAGGAATCTGAAAGAGGGTCACCCATGGAACATTTCTACAAAATTATTTGAAAATCGGCCCGACACTTATGGAGGAGAAGATTTTTTAAGTTTTCACTATAGCCATAAAAGGCAAAATAGCCCCGCCCCCTGGCGGCCATGCTTTTTGACCAATCAATATGGCTTGAAGGAATCTGATAGAGGATCACCCAAGGAACATTTTTACAAAATTATTTGAAAATCGGCTTGACACTTTTGGAGGAGAAGATTTTTTAAGTTTGCACTGTAGCCATATAAGGCAAAATAGCCCCGCCCCCCTGGCGGCCATGTTTTTCGACCAATCAACATGGCTTGAAGGAATCTGATAGAGGGTCACCCAAGGAACATTTCTACAAAATTATTTGAAAATCGGCCGTACACTTTCGGAGGAGAAGATTTTTTAAGTTTTCACTATAGCCATATAAGGCAAAATAGCCCCGCCCCCCCCTGGCGGCCATGTTTTTCGACCAATCAACATGACTTGAAGGAATCTGATAGAGGGTCATGTAAGGAACATTTCTACAAAATTATTTGAAAATCTGCCAACCAGTTTGGGAGAAGAAGAATTTTGAAGTTTTTTCGGTTTCGTTGCCATGGAAACCAGAATTTTGGATGGATCCCAAAAATTTGAAGGAATTCTGGTGAGGTCATTGAGAGGATGCTTTCTGTGAAGTTTCATCCAAATTGACCAACTGGTTACTGAGGAGAAGAAGTTGACGGACGCCGGAAGACGGCCGACGCACGACGGACGCAGGACAAAAGGCGATCACAATAACTCACCTTGAGCAAAGCTTAGGTGAGCTTAAAACAATAGAAAAACAATACGATTCCCAACTTTGTTTGGGAATCGTAATAATAACAAGAGGGCCATGATGGCCCTGGAATCGCTCACCTGATTTTTTTTTTCTCACTTTACCTATATAAGCCCCGCCCCATGGCAGCCATAGTTTCCGACCAATCAACTTGGCTTGAAGGAATCTGATAGAGGGTCACCCTAGGAACATTTCTACAAAATTATTTGAAAATCGGCCAGACACTTTTGGAGGAGAAGATTTTTTAAGTTTCACTATAGCCATATAGTGCAAAATAGCCCTGCCCACTGGCGGCCATGTTTTTTGACCAATCAACATGGCTTGAAGGAATCTGAAAGTGGGTCATTCATGGAACATTTCTACTAAATTATTTGAAAATTGGCCTGACACTTTCGGAGAAGAAGATTTTTTAAGTTTTCACTATAGCCATATAAGGCAAAATAGCCCCGCCCCCCTGGCGGCCATGTTTTTCGACCAATCAACTTGGCTTGAAGGAATCTGATAGAGGGTCATCCAAGGAACATTTCTACAAAATTATTTGAAAATCAGCCTGACACTTTCGGAGGAGAACATTTTTTAAATTTTCACTATAGCCATATAAGGCAAAATAACCCCGACCCCCTGGCGGCCATGTTTTTTCGACCAATCAACATGGCTTGAAGGAATATGATAGAGGGTCATCCAAGGAACATTTCTACAAAATTATTTGAAAATAGGTCTGACACTTTCGGAGGAGAAGATTTTTTAAGTTTTCACTATAGCCATATAAGGCAAAATAGCCCCGCCCCCCTGGCGGCCATGTTTTTCGACCAATCAACATGGCTTGAAAAAATCTCATAGAAGGTCATCCAAGGAACATTTCTACAAAATTATTTGAAAATCTGCCAAACAGTTTGGGAGAAGAAGAATTTTGAAGTTTTTTTCATTTCGTTGCCATGGAATTATGCATGGATCCCAAAAATTTGAAGGAAATCTGGTGAGGTCATTGAGAGGATGCTTTCTGTGAAATTTCATCCCAATTGACCCACTGGTTACTGAGGAGAAGAAGTTGACGCACGACGCACCACGCACGACGGACGCCGGACGACGGACAAAAGGCGATCACAATAACTCACCTTGAGCAAAGCTCAGGTGAGCTAAAAAACAAGAAAAACACTAACAAGTTGGGGAATCGTAATAATAATAATAACAAGTAACTGGAGGATTGCAAGCAATACCATAGTCCCCTACCGGTTTGCACTTTTGAGTCAAAAATTAGGCAAGCAAGAGTTATGGTTCATGTCCACTGCACTCCCCCTTGATGAGATGCATCCATGTGTGAAATTTCATAACCATAGCTAGTACAGTTTTGGAGATATGCTCCGGACAAAAATCAAGTATGAAAATAAAGAAAGGGAAATAACTCAAAAATTAGGGAAGCAAGAGTTATGGTTCATATGCACTGCACTCCGCATTGATGAGATGTATCCACATATGGAATTTCATAGACCTAGGTAGTATAGTTTCGGAGATATGCTCCGGACAAAGAACTGGATTCCGCCCGCGCAATAACTCAAAAATTAATCAAGCAAGAGTTATGGTTCATCTGCACGGCAACCCCCCTTGATGAGGTGTATCCATGTGTGAAATTTCATAACCATAGGTAGTATAGTTTTAGAGATATGCTCCGGACAAAAATCAAGTATGAAAATAAAGAAAGGGAAGTAACTAAAAAATTAGGCTAGCAAAAGTTATGGTTCATGTCCACTGCACTCCCCCTTGATGAGATGCATCCATGTGTGAAATTTCGTAACCATAGCTAGTACAGTTTTAGAGATATGCTCCGGACAAAAATCAAGTATGAAAATAAAGAAAGGGAAATAACTCAAAAATTAGGCAAGCAAGAGTTATGGTTCATGTCCACTGCACTCCCCCTTGATACGATGTATTCATGTGTGAAATTTCATAGCCATAGCTAGTATAGTTATGGAGATATGCTCCGGACAAAAATCAAGTATGAAAATAAAGAAAGGGAAATAACTCAAAAATTAGGCAAGCAAGAGTTATGGTTCATGTCCACTGCACTCCCCCTTGATGAGATGCATCCATGTGTGAAATTTCATAACCATAGCTAGTACAGTTTTGGAGATATGCTCCGGACAAAAATCAAGTATGAAAATAAAGAAAGGGAAATAACTCAAAAATTAGGGAAGCAAGAGTTATGGTTCATGTGCACTGCACTCCCCCTTGATACGATGTATTCATGTGTGAAATTTCATAGCCATAGCTAGTATAGTTATGGAGATATGCTCCGGACAAAAATCAAGTATGAAAATAAAGAAAGGGAAATAACTCAAAAATTAGGCAAGCAAGAGTTATGGTTCATGTCCACTGCACTCCCCCTTGATACGATGTATTCATGTGTGAAATTTCATAGCCATAGCTAGTATAGTTATGGAGATATGCTCCGGACAAAAATCAAGTATGAAAATAAAGAAAGGGAAATAACTCAAAAATTAGGCAAGCAAGAGTTATGGTTCATGTCCACTGCACTCCCCCTTGATGAGATGCATCCATGTGTGAAATTTCATAACCATAGCTAGTACAGTTTTGGAGATATGCTCCGGACAAAAATCAAGTATGAAAATAAAGAAAGGGAAATAACTCAAAAATTAGGGAAGCAAGAGTTATGGTTCATATGCACTGCACTCCGCATTGATGAGATGTATCCACATATGGAATTTCATAGCCATAGCTAGTACAGTTTTGGAGATATGCTCCGGACAAAAATTTGCCGGACTGACTGACTGACTGACTGACTGACAGATGGACTGACGGACGGAGTGCAAACCTAATAGTCCCCTTCGGCACGCCGGTAGGGGACTAATAAGAATAAACAAGAGGGCCATGATGGCCCTGGAATCGCTCACCTGATTTTGTTCCCCTTTAGCTATATAAGCCAAGCCCCCTGGCAGCCATAGTTTCCGACCAATCAACTTGGCTTGAAGGAATCTATTAGAGAGTCACCCTAGGAACATTTCTACAAAATTATTTGAGAATCGGCCAGACACTTTTGGAGGAGAAGATTTTTTAAGTTTTCACTTTAGCCATATAATGCAAAATAGCCCTGCCCACTGGTGGCCATGTTTTTTGACCAATCAACATGGCTTGAAGGACTCTGAAAGTGGGTCATCCAAGGAACATTTCTACAAAATTATTTGAAAATCGGCTTGACACTTTTGGAGAAGAAGATTTTTTAAGTTTGCAATATAGCCATATAAGGCAAAATAGCCCCGCCCCACCCCCTGGCGGCCATGTTTTTCGACAAATCAACATGGCTTGAAGGAATCTGATAGAGGGTCACCCAAGAAACATTTCTACAAAATTATTTGAAAATCGGCCTGCCACTTTCGGAGGAGAAGATTTTTTAAGTTTTTTCGGTTTCGTTGCCATGGAAACCAGAATTTTTCATGGATCCAAACAATTTGAAAGAATTCTGGTGAGGTCATTGAGAGGATGCTTTCTGTGAAGTTTCATCCAAATTGACCAACTGGTTACTGAGAAGAAGAAGTTGACGGCCGACGGCCGATGGACGACGCACGCCGGACGCCGGACGCCGGACATAGGGCGATCACAATAACTCACCTTGAGCACTTCATGCACAGGTGAGCTAAAAACAGTAGAAAAACAATACGATTCCAAACCAGAGTTATAATTCTTCCCCCTTGCACAACTTCACATTGCCATCTATCTATGTTCCAAGTTTCAATATTATCTGACAATTCGTTCACAAGATATCGCTCGGACAAGGATTTGGATAGGAGAAAAAAAAAGAATAATAAGAAACAGTAGAAAAACAATATGATTTCCAACCAAAGGTTGGGGAATCGTAATAATGACAAATACAGTATGTCTCCATTTCAGAGAAGGGAAGACATAATTATGTGCGTGTTTTATACTAATTGATTTGGACTAGAGTTGAAGCCTAGTTTTTAAGTTGGCATATACATTATTTACCAGGTTGACAAGACCTGCCTTTCTTTTCATTTTATTTCATATTATTTTCGTATTTGGCCTAGTGACCTAGTTTTTGAATCAGCATGACCTATATTCGAATTTGGCCTAGATATTATCGAGAAAAACTTTCTGAAAAAGTTTTAAACTGCTCAAACTGCTCAAGTCAAAAAAGAGGTATCTTTAGTGTAAACAAGATTTTTCTCAAATTTAGCCTTGTGACCTTTTTGACCTGACATGAACGATATTTGAACTTAGCTTAGATGTAATCAAGACAAACATGCTAGTAAGGTTTCAACATGTTCACGTTTAAAACACGGCTTCTAGAGTGTTAACAAGATGTTCCTTTATTTTGGCCTAGTGACCTAGTTTTTGACCTGACATGACCTAGATATCACTAAGACAAACATTCTGACAAAGTTTCAACATGTTCAATTTTATAAAGCGGCTTCCAGAGTGTTAACACGATTTTCATTTATTTTGATCTAGTGACCTAGTTTGTGACTCCACATGACCCAGTTTAGAACTTGGTCTATATTTTTAGAGATGTATGTTATGATAAACTTTCATGAAGATTGGATGCAAAATGTTGCCTCTAGAGTGTTAACAAGCAAATATTGACGGCGAACAACGGACAAAAGGCTATCACAAAAACTAATCTTGAGCACTGCGTGCTCTGGTGAGCTAAAAATACTGTAACATTAAATAAATAAGAGAGCCGTGATGGCCCTATATCGCTCACCTGATTTAATACAACTTCAATAGTTTTCAAAGTGTTTACTCTATACAAATAAGGCAAAACAAGCAACCCCCCTGGTGGCTATGTTTTTCAACGGATCAAAATAAATTAAACAACCTTGGCAGAGGGTCACACAAAGAACATTTGTGCCAAGTTATTTTCAAATCAGGCCAGTGATTTAGTACAAGAAGATTTTTAAACTTTTTAACAATGTACATATAAGGAAAACAAGCTCTGTCCCCTGGTGGTCATTTTTTTCAACGGATTGACAAATATTGGAAAAATCTAGGTAGTAGATGCTCCTAGGAAAATGTATGCAATTTTTTTTTTAAATCAGGCCTGTACTTTTGGACAAGAAGATTTTTAAAATGTTGGCTATTTTCCCCTTTTCTGACCACGGCAATCAAAGTTCTACTTGGAATTGAATCTTTGAATAACTTTATAAGAGGACCACATAAGGAACATTCCTGTGAACTTATTTTTAAACCAGTCCATTGGGTTAGTAGGAGAAGTCATTTGCAGGAAAATGTTAACAGAGGTCGACGCCGGACGGTGAGTGATCAAAAAAGCTCACCTTGCACTTTGTGCTTAGGTGAGCTAAAAAGTTGAAAACATTGTGGCAAAAGGAGAAATTGCTCATTTGGAAAAGTTCTCCTTTTGTAAAAGAAGTTTTCAAAAGTAGTCTGATGTAGAGGCTTCAGAAATCATCTATATGTAGTAAAGGGTGTCCCATCATCTTGTCCTTTGGGAATGTACCTATATTTGGACAAATCTGACATCTTCCTTTCCACATCTTTTAAACAACTAAACATTTGTTATCGAGTTAAACATATTCTCTTAACAATATTTGTCATGTTTTTCAATCGATCAAACACATTTGAACAATCTTGTTACAGGGTCACCCAAGGAACATCTGTTCACTATACACATATAAGGAAAACAAGATCATTCCATGGTGGTCATGCTTTCAAAGGATCAGAATAATTTGACCAATCCTAAAAGAGGGTCAGCAGAGCAACATCTGTGCCAAATTATTTTTAAATTGGGCCAGTGCTTTTGGACAAGAAGATTTTTCACTATTTATACATATATAGGGAAAACAAGCCACGCTCCCAAGAGGTCATGTTTTTCGACGGATCAGAATACTTTGAACAATCTTGGTAAAAGATTACCCAAGAAACATTTGTGCCAACTTTTTTTGAAATCGGGCCAGTACTTTTGAACAAGAAGATTTTTTTAAGTTTTCACCAATTATATATATATTTGTAATGCAAGCTCCAAAGAATGGATCGGAATAATTTGAACAATCTTGGTAGAGGGTCACCCAAGGAATATCTTTGCCAAATTATTTTAAAATCTGGCCAGTACTTTTAGACAATAAGATGATCACTATACACATATGAGTCATTACATATTTTTGCAAACCCGACGTTAGTAGTAAAGCTCTCATATTCTTCGAATAGTCGAGCTAAAAATGAAAAGCCACTACATCAGGAAATTAGTTGGTTTCAATGGAAGACTAAGTCTGAGTTAAAAATCCTGAAAGATAGCAATGAGAAAGATAACACATTTACAATAAAAGACACAATTACCTACTCATCTGAAATATTGTTCAAGAAGTTCTGTGTCGCTTTAGAAGCATACATGAAACACAAGTATAACCAATATGCGCAATATAGATATTTGATAGACAAAAAAAACGAAATGCTAGAAAACGAGTATTTAGCTCATGTAGACTTTTCGGAAAATGATGTGTGTAAAATGTACAAGGAAATACAAAGCATGCACTTTGGTGCTTCAAAGAAGCATTTAAATTTATACACAGGAGTGATATATGTTGGTCAGAGTAACGGAACAACATTTTGTAGTGTCAGAATCTTTGAATGATGGCCAAAGTGCAGTATGGGCTAACATGAAACAAGTGTTAATAGATGTTAGGAAGCATAATTCAAACGTTGTTAACATAGAGTTCTTTAGTGATGGCCCTACTACACAATATAAACAAAAGGGTAACTTTGTTCTCCTTTCAAATGAACCCTATGAGCAAGGTTTAATTCTGCTAAATGGTCGTTTTTCGAATCAGGGCATGGTAAAAGAATACCAGATGCAGTCGGTTGATCCATAAAACGAGAAGCAGATAAAAAGGTAATGTATGGACAAGACACTACTTCTGCTAAACCCTTTTTAGAAAAAATGAGAAATGGAAAAAAAAGGTAATACAAGTTACTGAAAAAGAAATCGAAATAGAACAAGAAAAACTGGAAAAGAATACCATTAAACCCATAACAGGAACACTTAAACTTTTAGATAAAAGGCCTTTTCAATATTCTTAATTAATTCCTTATTTAACTTCCAAACCTCATAATCCCTATGTTGTGGGTACTGACAGAGATGTTTCTTTATCTGTATCCTCGGAAAGATTATTTAACCTTTTCCCACATACAGCAAATCTTAAGCAGACAACTTTGAAAATGTCTACTCAACTATATGGAAAATCTCTAAAATTGTAAGTATAAGTACTGAAAAAAGTTGAAAACATTGTAGCAAAAGGAGAAATTGCTCGTTTTGAGCAATTTTTCCGTTTGTCAACATGTTTTCAAAGGTCGTCTGCTGCAAATTTGTCAAAATGCGTCTATAGGTGGGAAAGTGTAAAGAGCTCTAGATAAAACACGCTTGAAGTTCTTAAACCCATATTTGCCTCCCAAACCCAATGTTGTGGGTACTTGGGTACATATGTGGGTCTTGGTGGGACGATTCTTTTGAGTACTCTCAAAATAGGTTTAATTCAGAAATAAGAGAGGTATTTTAGAATAAAGATCAGTTTCTTCCTCATTAAGTATGCCTTTGTTTTCAAGAAAAGTATTCAAAAGAACAGAAGTGTTGCCTGCTGATGACTTATAACAACGACCGAATCTATAGCATGATGGTCAGACCGACAGAAAACAAAGGAATGAAATGATCACTCTGCAGAATCAAGTTGAGATAAAAAAAAATATCCTTCATATGAATAAATTGGACAATTGAGACTACTTGCGAAAGTCATCTATCAATCCTAAGTCTCCTATATACGGAGCTTAATCATTATGTGGAAAAGATAAAAAAAAAAAAAAATTGGCTGGAATTCGAAGATATAAAAAGTAAACAAAACTTGCCCAAAATACTCAAACTTATCAGACCCAAATACCATTGACCTTGTACATATATAAGGTTTATTATTATGTGTAACTGATATCATCGAAATAATTTCAACAATTTTAGTAGAGGGTCACCGAGTGAACATTTGAGAAAAAATGTTGTCTCTAGAGTGTTAACAATTTGTTCTCTATTTGTGAGAAAAGACCTTTCATGCAAAACTTTAACCCAAATTTCTAACTTCAAAAAGGGCCATAGTTCATAATAAATTCATTCAGGAGTATGATTGTTTGATACCTTTAAAGTCTACATTTAAGTTTTAAATCACTCCCTGACTGGTTACTGAGATATCATGCAAAACTTTAACCACATTTTCAAAGTCAAACAAGGGCCATAATTGTACTAAATTCATACAAGAGTTATCTTACTTGACTGTCTGACACCCCTGAAGACATGAATGAAGTTTCAAGTCAATATCATTAGTGGTTACTGAGGTATATCCATGAAAGTACCTTGCATGCAAAACTTTAACCAGAATTACTAAGTAAAACAAGATGTGTTTGTGAAACACTGATGCCCCCCAATGGCAACATCTAGGTCAAAGGTCAAGGTCGCAAGGTATACACATGTGAAATATGGTAGCCATACCTATTATTGTTCAAAAGTAGTGGGGAAGGTTAAAAAAAAAATGAGAATGGCAACATCTAGGTCAAAGGTCAAGGTCGCAAGGTCAAAAATGTTGGTACTGACAGAAAGGTCATGTCACAAGGAATACACATGTGAAATATGGTAGCCGTACCTGTTATGGTTCAAAAGTAATGGCCAAGGTTAAAGTTTTTTTCGAGAATGGCAACATCTAGGTCAAAGATCAAGGTCGCAAGGTCAAACATTTTGGTACTGACAGAAAGGTAATGTCACAAGGAATACACATGTGAAATATGGTAGCCGTACCTGTTATGGTTCAAAAGTAGTGGTCAAGGTTAAAGTTTTTCTCGTGCAAACAGGCCAAAAACTACATCTAGGTCAAAGGTGAAGGTCGCAAGGTCAAACATGTTGGTACTGACAGAAAGGTCATGTCACAAGGAATACACATGTGAAATATGGTAGCCGTATCTGTTATGGTTCAAAAGTAATGGCCAAGGTTAAAGTTTTTTTCGAGAATGGCAACATCTAGGTCAAAGGTCAAGGTCAAAAATGTTGGTACTGACAGAAAGGTCATGTCACAAGGAATACACATGTGAAATATGGTAGCCGTACCTGTTATGGTTCAAAAGTAATGGCCAAGGTTAAAGTTTTTTTCGAGAATTGCAACATCTAGGTCAAAGTTCAAGGTCGCAAGGTCAAACATTTTGGTACTGACAGAAAGGTAATGTCACAAGGAATACACATGTGAAATATGGTAGCCGTACCTGTTATGGTTCAAAAGTAGTGGTCAAGGTTAAAGTTTTTCTCGTGCAAACAGGCCAAAAACTACATCTAGGTCAAAGGTGAAGGTCGCAAGGTCAAACATGTTGGTACTGACAGAAAGGTCATGTCACAAGGAATACACATGTGAAATATGGTAGCCGTATCTGTTATGGTTCAAAAGTAATGGCCAAGGTTAAAGTTTTTTTCGAGAATGGCAACATCTAGGTCAAAGGTCAAGGTCAAAAATGTTGGTACTGACAGAAAGGTCATGTCACAAGGAATACACATGTGAAATATGGTAGCCGTACCTGTTATGGTTCAAAAGTAATGGCCAAGGTTAAAGTTTTTTTCGAGAATGGCAACATCTAGGTCAAAGGTCAAGGTCGCAAGGTCAAACATTTTGGTACTGACAGAAAGGTAATGTCACAAGGAATACACATGTGAAATATGGTAGCCGTACCTGTTATGGTTCAAAAGTAGTGGTCAAGGTTAAAGTTTTTTTCGTGCAGACAGGCCAAAAACTACATCTAGGTCAAAGGTCAAGGTCGCAAGGTCAAAAAATTTGGTACTGACAGAAAGGTCATGTCACAAGGAATACACATGTGAAATATGGTAGCCGTACCTGTTATGGTTCAAAAGAAGTGGTCAAGGTTAAAGTATTTTTTGTGCAGACAGACAGACAGACCAACAGACCAACCAACCAACAGACAGGCCAAAAACTATATGCCCACCGAATCGGAGATTCCGGGGGCATAAAAATGGGCCATTAATTAAATTATATGCTGGAAAGAGTTGAACACTTGATTGTTTATATAGGTGTGATGGTTGGGAAGGGTTGTATAAAGTTTCAATGTAATGCATCAAGTAGTTACTAGGATATGGACTCTTATTAATCATTGCAAGCAAAACTTTAAACAGAATTTCTAAGTAAAAAAAAGGGCTATAACTTGCAGTAAATGCAGGATAGAGTTATCTAACATGATAATCTACATAGGTGTGATGAATGGGAAGGGTTGAATAAAGTGTCAATGCAATGAATCAAGTAAATACAGAGATATGGACTCTTAAAGTAGTTGCATGCAACACTTTAACCAGAATTTCTAAGTAAAAAAGGGGCATAATTGTGTCAAAATCTGATATAGAGTTATGGGACTTGTTCATTTGATGATGTTCAATAAGTGGGTGAAGTTTTAAAGCAATACCAACCGTGGTTTTTGAGAAAAGGCCTTGCATGCAAAACTTTAACCAAAGTTTTAACGCCGACACCGACGCACATTTTACTGTAATAGCTCTCATATTCTTCTAATAGTCAAGCTAAAAATGCGGTCTCTATAGTGTTAACAAGATTGTTGTACAATTTGGCCTAGTGACCAAGTTTTTAACCGGACCTGACATATATGCGACTTTAGCCTAGATATTATCAAGTCAAACATTCTTACAAGGTTTCAACATGCTCAAAACAAAAATGCAGATTCGAGATTGTTAACAAGATTTTCCTTCAATTTGGCCTAGTGCAATAGTTTTTGACTTCACATGACCCATATTCAAACTTGCCCTAGATATTATCAAGACAAACTTTCTGACAAAGTATCAAGCTGCTCAATTCAAAAACGCGGTCTCTGTATTGTTAACAAGATTTTACTTCAATTTGGCCTAGTGACCTAATTTTCGACCGGACCTGACCCATATGCGATCTAAGCTTAGCCAAACTTCTGACAAAGTTTTAAACTGCTCAAGTCAAACATGCGGTCCCTATAGTGTTAACAAGATTTTTCTACAATTTGGCCTAGTTTCTGACCGGACCTGACCCATATTCGAACTTAGCCTTAGTTTCACGAAAATAGGATGATAAAAGTTGCGTCAAGCATGTTAACAAGCAAATTGTTGACGACAGACGAACAACGGACGGTGGACAAAAGGCGATCACAAATCATCACCTTATGCTCTGGTGAGCTAAAAACAAGGGCAACAACTCTACCATTCGTTAATTGGAGTTATGGTTCCTTTACACTACACTTGCTCTCAGTGTACTTTAACAGTCTATGAGGTTTTATTAGATTCCATCTGGTAGTTTTCAAGTTATTCTCCAGAAAACTTTGTATAAGTTAAAGGACCATTTTAATTGACTTAGATATTGATGTTGGAGGATATAAGGGATACAGCATATAAGTTTCTTTGCTGTGAAATCTCATTGCTCTTTGTCTTGTTAGATAACATTTGAGAAACCTCTGCTTACATCACACGAAAAAAACCAGTGTTCCTCATTCGTTTAACCCTTCCCACATATAGCAATTCTGCGGCAGAAGAATTTGAAAATGTCTACTTAAACTATGATAAATTTCCATAATTGTAGGTAGAATCAATTACTGAAACAAGTTGAAAACATTGTTTTTAAAAGTCGTTTGCCGCAGAGGCGTCAGAAAGCGTATGTATGTGGGAAAGGATTAAAGAGATATATCATCTTTACAATACTTCTTTTAATAATTAAAATGACCATCCTGATCTCATCCTTTTATATGTGTTCTTATATACAAACAATTCAAAAACATAAGCATAAGCACACATGCAAACTTTTATAAACCACACACAAAAAAAAAGGTTTGACATACCATTTCCTTTATCTAACTGTGCCTTCTTTTTGTCTTTTCCTAACACTAAGCAAGGTAAATAAAAAAAGGAAATAAAAAGGATAAAATTACATTTGATATGAGGAATATTCAACATTTGAAGACAAATTTTACCAAATGTCCTAGTGCAGATGCAAAGCTCATTCAAAACTCATTTAAAAAGATCCCACTTGCAGAAGACTTTTAATATCATTGCAACAAATGGAGAACTTGCTCACAATGATAAATTTCTTCTTTTTCCACAACATTTCAACTTTATTCAGTAATAATACTTAAATTTATACAGAGCCTTAGATAAGGGGCGTTTTACATGTTCTAAAATATTTATAAGACTAAATAACCCTATAATGTGGTTTCTCAAAATAATCGTCTCATTTAGACGATTCTTTTGAGTACATGTACCCACATCATAGGGTTTGGTTGGATAATAAGAGATATTGTGGGGAAAAGAGCTGTTTACCCCTTCTTATCTGGACCTCTGTTTATAGAGATTTTATGTGTTTTTGTCTAGATGTTCTTTAAGTCATCTGCTGCATATTTGTTGTACGTGGAGTTTTAAATAAAACACCACACTTTCTCTGATAGAGTCAACCATTGTCCATTCAAACTCATTAAAACCAGACCTAAACTTGCCCGCTTGTACATGAAAAGTTTTTGGTCTGATTTTAATGAGAATGGTATTCATTATACAGCATGTAGATAAAGTAGACAATAAATTGCAATGCAAGTATAATACAACCAAACGTCTTAACAAATTACATACCTGCTTTTGAGAACAGGGTAGATTCAGATTAGTAGCATCATCATAGACTTATCAAGATCTAAACTGTTCACATATAACTTACATAAGATTGTTAGTAGATTCAGTTAACTTGTGTATATTCTGATAAGACTGCACAGATGAACGTTATCTGTTCAGAAATGCCAACTTGTCTCTTTTTCGCACAGACTGACTCAAGTAAGCATGTAACACTGAAGCAGGATATATCAACTAACACAACATCACATCCAAGAAGAATTTTAAAACTTGGGCATTTTCCTTTTTTTTGATACAGCAGCAAATAAGTTCTACATATAATTTAAATCTCTGAAAGAGGATCATTAAAGGAATCTTCTATAATCTTAAGCCTGTGAACCATAAATGATTTAAATCTGTCTGCACTTTCTCAAGTTATTGTTTCAATACTTTTTGGGGGGAGAAAATTCTAAGTTGAAATGGAGCTATGACCCCATCACAAATTGATGGCTAGTTACAAAATTAACATATACCTGAATTATATCATCTTAAATCTATGTATGTAAATCCATCATCCCTTTCTTGAGTTATCATCCTAGCACAGATTTTCTTTTTGCAATTTGCAAGTTAGAATTGGGCCATAACTTCCTCAAAAATTTGTTTATAACCTAAGTTGAATATATTAACTAAAAACCATGCATACTTTCACGAGTTATCATCCATACACCGTTAAAACCAACAAGCACACTCCTATATACTCCCTAATCTTTTTTCAATAATAAACTTGCATTTATAGAGCTTTTGCCAATTTCAAAATCAATTGCTGCAGATTTTGCTTTATGGGAGGAAAGCGTCTAGGTTTACAGACTCATCCTAATTGAATATAATATATGGGAAAAGAATTTGACAATCTGCAAATAATTAAGGTAAAGCATAACAATTAGACAGGCTACTGAAACTGACCAAAGTTTCAACCTGACTTAAAGGCTAGCAACTCAATTAAATGTTACCACAAAGAGGGTCATGGTGGCCCCGTAACGCACCCCAGAGTACATTGCGAGGGCTTGGCGTGAAACGGTTGTAACTAAAATTGGTATTTTTTTTACCAATGTTATTTACCTCGCCATAAAGTCTTTATAAACGTTAAATCATTTTTCTTGGTAAACAATGGAAATTTAGGTGCCATTGCTCTGAGCAATGGCACCTACATTTTCATTGTTTACAAAAGGGTTTGAGTTACAACCGTTTCACGCCAAGCCCTCGATTGGCTCTGTTTGAAAAGGTGTCCATGAATAAAACTTAATCCTTTTCCAAAACACATTTTGACAAATCTACATCAGATGACTTTTGAAAACGAGCAATAATTCCTTTTGCCATAATGTTTTCAACACTTTTCAATAATTTGACCTCTATTTATATCTGCTGCTGATTTGATATAAGCGGGAAATGGTTTAAAAAGTAATTTGATAAATAAGTCAACATGAGACTTCTATTGTCTACAAGATTTTTCTTAGATTTGGCCTAGTGACCAAATTTTTGATCAGACATATCCCAGATATCATCAAGACAAACAATCTGACAGAGTTTCAACATGCTCAAGTCTGACAATCTTTCATTATTCTAGAGTAAAAAATGAAGCATCTAGTGTGTTCACAAGATATTTCTCAAATTTCACCTAGAGACCTAATTTTGTACTCAGTTACCATCCGTATTTGTACAAGGTCTAGATATCATCAAGAAAAACATTCTAACGAAGTTTCAACATGCTAAAGACAAAATGCAGCCACGAGATTCCTCTCAAATAAGACCTATTGACCTGAATGAGCCATATTCGAATTTAGCCTAGATCATCAGACAAGTTTTCGGACAAAGTTTCAATATGTTCAAGTTAAAAATGTGGCTTCCAGAGTGTTTGATAACAATCCATTTCTTCAATTAAGCCAAGTGACTTAGATTTTAAATGTTTTGTCTATAGCTATATAAGGGCTATTCCAGTTGAACATATGTCCCACCCCAGGACGGCAAAATAAAAAAATTCTGTAGGGGGAAGGTCTTTTTCTTAATTTGCTACTGTAGGGGGTGGTGAAAAGTCCAATTTCGCTTCTAAAGAGGGGCATCATTTTCTTTTTTGCCTCTGTCCGTATCTGCTCATTTATATTGACTGCAGAGATTCAGAATCAGATTGGCGTCGGGCATCGGAAATATGACATCGCTAGAGTTAATCTCCGCGAAGCCAACTGAAAAATATCATGTGCAGTAGACGCATTTTGATTCATAATAAACAAAAAGCGTTTTGTCGAGTTACGTACGCGCTTCATAGCAGTTACAATGCATTTAAGTATACTACATGTAAAGCGTCTAATGATCATTGATGTAAAACTTGATTTCATTGGCTGGCTCATTAAATATCAGCCAATCGTAGGGCCTCTTTTAAGAACCCGGATTAAACCCTTTCAAAATGTCGGAACGAAAACATTTTCGACAATCGCTTTTTTTTTCGTAAAGATAACGCGTCGACAAGCATTAAAACGGAAAAAATAATCAAAATTCAGCCGATTAAGAACAAATGCCCAACTCCTCAATAAGTACTGTACCTGATTTGCCTGTCAAATCGTCTAGAGCGTTTCAAAATTTCTGGCTGAGCATATTTCAATGCAGAAAAACGGCTACAATTTGTGCACACAACATATAAAAAATGCATTGACAGACGGGACTTCCTATTTTCGGATCAGTACATTAAAGAGGCACGCAGACAGCAAAAACCATAAGGCCTCTGTGATTTGTGCAAATCTGCTGCCAAACTTTGAACAAGTTGTGATAAAGGCCAGCAGCGAAAATGAAAAGGCCATAATTTACAAGACACTCAAAACGTTTTTTGGTCTAAAAAAAAGAAGAGAATCCCCCACATCATAAATATACAAGCCTACTTGAATTTTTAAACATTTTAGACTGTCCAGGTATATCCCCTGTCACATAGTGGAAATGCTTCATTTTCCTCTGAAACCACAGTCAATTAGATGACTTTTTCTCTTCCCTCTTTACTTATGTTTAAATTTAGTTTAAAGTGAAAATTACAATAATTCACTCCAGCTTAACACTAAATAAGTTTAAAATACAAGCTAGACAGTCACCTGAAGAAGACTTTTGAAAACATTGAGGAAAAGAATAAATTGCTCATTTCTCCTTTTGCCACAATGTTTTCTTAACCTGTTAGTATATTAACTGTAATTCTAAAAGGTTTTCAATATTGCTGCAGATTTTTAATAGGTGTTCATCAGTAAGTGTAAGTTTGGAAAGCGCATCTAAAAGTGGCCTTTCTGGGTTTGAATTTTTAGCTCACCTGAGCTTTGCTCAAGGCGAGTTATTGTGATCGCCTTTTGTCCGGCAACTTTTTCTCCTCAGTAACCAGTGGGTCAATTGGGCTGAAACTTCACAGAAAGCATCCTCCCAATGGCCTCAACAGAATTCCTTCAAATTTTTGAGATCCATGCAGAATTCTGGTTTCCATGGCAACGAAATGAAAAAACTTCAAAATTCTTCTTCTGCCAAACTGGTTGACAGATTTTCAAATCATTTTTTAGAAATGTTCCTTGGGTGACCCTCTATCAGATTACTTGAAGCTGTGTTGATTGGTCATAAAACATGGCCGCCAGGGGGGCGGGGCTATTTTGACTTATATGACTAAGGTGAAAATTTAAAAAATCTTCTTCTCCAAAAATGTCTGGCCGATTTTCAAATAATTTTGTAGAAATGTTCCTTGGGTGACCCTCTATCATTTAACTCTAATTTGACTTATATGGCTATAGTGAAAACTTTAAAAATCTTCTCCTCCAAAGGTGTCAGGCCGATTTTTATACGACCGTTTCTTAAAAACGGTACGTATTATGGTATGGTCATACATGTCCCTCCCTCCGTCCCTCCGTCCGTTCGGGTTTACCACACTTTTTTCCTACATACTTTGAGCTATTGAGCTGAACTTTTGTATAAGGCTTTGTAGTGATGTGTCACAGATCAAGTTCATATTTCCTGGGATTTCGTCAATTTTTGAATGAGTTATGCCCCTTTTTGGACTTAGAATATTTGTAAAGAAGTTCCTGACGGGCGTATTATGTACCGCGGTACTCTTGTTTAATAATTTTGTAGAAATGTTCCTTGGGTGACCCTCCATCAGATATCTTGAAGCCATTTTGATTGGTCATAAAAAAATGGCCTCCAGGGAGCGGAGCTATTTTGCCTTATATGGATATAGTGGACCTTAAAAAATCTTCTCCTCCGAAAGTGTCTGATCTATTTTCAAAAGATTTACTAGAAATGTTCCTAGGGTGACCCTCTTAGATTTTTCAAGCCAAGCCAAGGTAGGAAACTACCAGGGGGCAGGGCTTATATTGCTATAGTGAAAAGAAAAATCTGGTGAGCGATCCAGGGCCATCATGGCCCTCTTGTTTAAGTTTAGGACAAAATGGCCTGTTTTTTTTTTTACATTTAGGACAGCTGTCTTAAAAGACTGAGTTGCAATCTGAATCACTGTGACAGACAGACTGTCCGATGAAGAAAAACCGTTTTGTTTTAACCACATAATATATTTCTCAAACGTAGTGTACAGAATTCGTTTGAAGACAAATTTTCAAGATACGATCAAAACGGTATGGTACTGAAAATCGGAAAATAGATATTTTGTTTAATTGTTGAATAAAGCTATTTGTGACCCTACATTTGTTCATCTGACTGTCGACTGGGGCATCTGTATTCCATGGACACATTTTCTTGTTCAAATTTAATTTGAAATATCTTAATGAAGGCCTTTGTGGCGTGGTTGGTAATATGCTAGGTTAGTAACCTGAAGGTTCCGAGTTCGAGGCCTCCGCCTCTGATTTATATGAGGAAACTGTCAGTTGTTTGGGTTTGGCTTTATAGTACTGGGTCTTCCAGGAATAGAGGGTATGGATAACTGACCGCATTTAAATGACCAAAGATGTTGAAAATCAGTCTTAAACCTCAATACAAATTCATGTGTATTTTAATTCCTGTCAGAATCAACATCTTTACTTACGATGCAAGAGCAGAAACTTACTGTTGGACCATGAATACACTTATAGTAAGTCCTAATCAGAAGTCCGACAAAACTGCTATTGAGGGTTGAAATTTGCAACAAAAAATATAAACTTCTGAAGGGGGTCCGAATTTGCTCAGAAAATATTCTAAAGGGGGTTCTTTTCTAGTCAAATAAACTTCTGAAGGGGGTTGGTCAATTTTGAAAGTGCCTTCCTGGGGTGGGACATATGTTTTACTGGAATAGCCCTAAGCCCTTTATGGCTTTTTTTTTTATTATATACCATTCAACATGGCTTAAAGGAATATCATAGAAGGTCACATCATTTCAAAAAATATTAGAAAATCAGCTTCTTCTTTTTGAGGAGAAGATTGTTTAAGATTTCATTTAAGTAATATTAGGCAAAACAGCCCGCCCCTTGGCGGCCATGTTTTTTAACAAATCTACATACTTTGAAGGAATCTGAGAGGAACATTTCTACAAAATGATTTGGGAGAAGATTTTTTTAAAAAAATCTTTCAGTTGTCAATTGAAAATTGTCTACCGTTGAAGCCCAAAAATGTGTAGAAAAGGGTTCACATAAACAGAAATAGTATATTCAAAAGGATTCATTCTTACATTTGTCTTCATTTTCGTTCACTTTGCTGGCACTTTTGTCTGTTGATCTGGCTTCTGCCTCTCCAGATGGATTATCATGTCTATTCAAATCCATGTTAGCTAGCTCCCCTACAATATTTGTGTTTGTCTCTGCTTCTTCATACTCGAGTACTTTCTCCATGATGGTCTGTGAACTGATTCCTGGTCGACCTATAGAAAAAATAATGGGTTTCGAGTTGTTTTAACTGTTTACCTGCCAGTATATGGCAAAAAAAACTTGGAGAAAATGCCTTTGCACCACGGCTTGAAGGAATCTCATAGAGGCCCGCCCACCAAGGAACAGTTTGAAAAAATAAACTTGAAAATCAGCTTCAAATTTTTTGAGGACAAGATTCTTAAAGTTTTCACTACAGCCATATAGGACAAAACAGCCCCACCTCTGGCGGCAATCCCTTTTCATCCATCAACATGGCTTGAAGGAATCTCATAGAGGGCCACCCACCCAAAGAACAGTTTTATGAAGTTATTTGAAAATCAGCTTTCATGCTTTTGGAGGAGAAGATTTTTAAAGTTTCCACTACTTTCCTGGAGTCCATTTTTTCTTCTACCAAAGAAATCTCATAGAGGGTCGGTCACCCAAGGAATATTTCTACTAAATTATTTGAAGATCAGCATTTACTCTAGAAGGAAAAGATATTTAAGATTTCACTAGTGTGTTTCTTGCGAGTACTGGTTAAGTCCCCAGGAAGCAGACATCAAGCGTGATTAATATAAGCTGGAAGCTTGTTTCGCAATTGATGTAAAATAAATAAATTTAACCCATTCTCTCATACGACAATTCTGACGACTTTGAACATATTTTGTCAAAACATAGAAAATCTCTTTAATTGAATGGATAACCTGTGACAAAAAGTGGAAAACATTGTGTCAAAAGGAGAAATTGCTCGTTTTAAGCAATTTTTTCTTTTGTCACTATGTTTTCAAAAAGCCGTCTGCTGCAGAGGCGTCAGAAAGCGTCTATATGAGGGTAGGGTTAAAAAAAAGGAAATAACAAATACTGTACCATCTCTTTTCAGAATGAACTCGATGGCCTTTTTAATCATTTTGGGCTGGTATCCCATATCAAGCACACTCTGAGCTGGATCACTCTTCAGAATCTTGTCAACCAGTTCTCTCTCATTTGGTCCTGAAATAAAAGTTTGACAGTCCATCTCATGCTTTCAACTTTTTTTTATTCATTATACTTTCATTTGTAGAGACTTACTATATTTTAATCTTCATGTGTTCGAAGTTGTCTGCTGCAGATTTGTTATTTGTGGGGTTTACCCATATTTCACTGCTATCCTGCAATTGGTATCATCATCTGAGATTCGTAACATTTTCCCTCATGTAAACACTTTCTGATGCCTCTGCATCAGAACTTTTGAAACAGCAATTTCTGCTTTTGCCATGATGTTTCCAACTTTTTTCAGTAATTATATCTTCAATTATTAAGAATTTCCATATTTTGACCTAAAAGTTTTCATTGCATCTTCTGCAGAATTGCTGTATGTGGGAAAGAGCTAGCAACAATATTTATGATCTTGTTCTTGCCTTTAATAAACATAGTAATTAGAAGCAGACAACATAGATCAATATAGGTCTGCATGATGTTCAAAAATTCTGTTTAACCCTTTCCCACATACAACAAATCTGCAGCAGATGACTTTGAAAACATAATGCCAAAAACCTGAAATATTTCCATAAAATATAGCTTAATTGTAAAATAAAGTTGGAAAGAGTTTATATGTGTGAAAGGGTTAAATAATTAACCTTTATCCTACTATACCCAACCTTAAAATCAATATTTAGTCCTAGTTAAGAAACATGCTGGTAGGTTCTGTTGCTAAAGAAACAGAAAATAAATATTTCAAATGATAACAATGTTAATACAGATTTTTTTTCCAAAGGGTTTATGAACACAAGTAATTGCGCGATATATTTTCACATAGAAAGTTTTTATGATGTGATCAAGCATGTTGAATATTTGCTCAACAAGCTATACATTACTTTAACCCATTTCCACATACAGATTGTTTATGATGCCTCTGCAGCAGACAACTTTTGAAAACATTGTGGAAAAAGGAGAAATTGCTCACTTAATTCAATTGTTCTTTTCAGAAAGTTTCCATATATCTTATACTAAAGCTTATAAAACCCTCTACAGTAGATTTGTTGTACGTGGGAAAGGGTAAGCATAGTAACACTTTTTAACAAATTGTGAACATATTGTCCGACATATTGATAAATATGGATCTATGTACATGTACTAAGTTGAGACGAAAATCAAAACTCTGTCTTACTGTTCTCAGCTGCTTGTTCCGATGATTCTTCTGATGTACCAGTAGCTTGATTTCCTTCCTCCTGATATTGATAAAATAAAAAAAAAAATTCATTCAGTTACTAGATGCAGCTGCAGAATATGATACCTGAAACTCCCTTGTCCTTCACAAAAATACTGAGTTTTAGTGATCATAAAATCTTCTTCAGGTAAGTTTATCAATTATGTACAGAAGATTCAAGAGCTTCACAAACTGGAAGTTGACAGTGAAACACCTTAATCAATCTCCATACCAGAACACGACATCAACTGCATATTACAGGGGTAACTACTGTAAATAAGAAATATTCTCTTTATTATGATGGTTTGTCACTTAATAGATCATGATTTGGAATTTAGATGCACAAGAATTGACCATGATATTTAATTTTCCATTCTAACATGAAAACTGGAACTTTCAATACTACTCGGGCTTAATTCAAACAGTGAAAATAAATTGTCATATATCATCACAGAGGACTCAAATAATCGAGACATGATATTTGATAGACTGTTGATGGACTGAGAGACAATGATACGAAAGGAAGAGAACAAAAAATGAAAGATTTGCTGGAAAGAAATAATATTTATTTTGCATAACTATATCTGTTTATGACCTCATAATGCAATAAGCAAATCTATTGAATTGATAGTCCCCCATGAAAGTTTTGCTGGCCTAAACATGTGTGAACAGCAGATTTCACATGCAAGCTTTCACCAACTTCCATGTGATAGTTACTGAGACACTTTATTCTTCCATCTTTCTGTAGATATAACAACAGAAGACAAATGGAAGTTTTGGAAGTTTTGGAAGTACTGTACAGCCATCTGAACTAGATGTACAAATTCTTCGCCTTTCACACTCTTGATGAAAGCACAGTTGTTGGACCATCTAGCATGCTCTATCCAAGGGTTGTCTTCCTGGGCCCAATGGCTGAGACCTACAAAACAGACAGCTACTTTCAAGACCGATCGACTCACCATTACCCCCTACTAGTCAGCTGACAAGGTAACTGATCAACAGGTGACTCCTTGAATTCTTTTGCTAAAAAAATGGATTTAATAATACACTACGTTTTGGGAGTACTGAACAGCCATTTGAACCAAATGTACAAATTCTTCGCCTTTCACATTCTTGATGAAGGCACAGTTTTTGGACCATCTAGCATGCTCGATCCAAGGATTATCTTCCGGGGCCCAATGGCGGAGACCTACAAAACAGAAAAAGATATTTGTCAGACAATATATGAACTCTTGCTTGTTCATAACATATTTTAATAACTTTCCTTGATAAAGAAAATGAATATATCTCTACAGCAGACAACTTTTAAAACATTGTGGGAAAAGAGGTTAAAAATAACCCTGCATCTCCAAATACCATATTTATAAAGTTCTAACACTTGCCATGTTTGACAAATAGCTTTCGAAGTTTGTGACTGTATACATATTTGGAAACAAGCCCCCATAGCGATAAAATCTTTTAACCCTTTTCAACATACAACAAATCTGCAGCAGGTGACTATGAAAACATGTAAGCAAAAATATGGAATATCTCTAAAAATTACAGTTTAATTATTGAATTAATTGGAAACATTGTGACAAAGAGAGAAATTGCTCATTGTGAAATGGGTAATGAATTAAATTAATTTCAACACTCTTTGCAGACAGTTGATAATTGAAAAAAAATCTCAGGACAGTCAATGGAGATGTGATCTATCCCTATGTGTCTCCCCCCTACCCAACAGTCAGGCAACACAAAAGCTTCATGGGAGAAGATTTAAGCTTTTTTTGTTCTAAAGATGTGTCATACTGAGAGGTCCCACTTGCAGATTTGAACTCATTTCCTGATATAACCAACTTGTGATTACTATGTTTCAGATGGCTTTTTGGTCTGAACCCTTTTCCACTTGTAGGAAATATGTTCACGAAGTTTGGTGAATATCAGATGAAAACTGTTTGACTTAGAGAGCAGACAAGGCTAATTTGGCCAACTTTGGATAATTCAGGGGCCATAATCCAAATTGTGCCTTGCATTATTTAGCTTCCTTTCAAAATTGGCCAAGACATTATGCCAAAAAGATTGAATGAAAATTGTCAAACGCAGAGAGTGGACAAGGCTAAATGGCACGTATCTGATATTTCAAGAACCATAATTCCAAAACGCCTAGGACTACTTGGCTTGTTATCAAACTTGACCCAGACATTACGCCTACATACTTGTTCACAAAGTTTTGTGTAGATTTGATGAATACTATTTGATTTGAAGAGTTGACAAGGCTAATTTTGGATAACTGAAAGGCCATAATTAAAAGAATACTTGCATGATTAGGAGGTTTTTCGAAATTGTCCAAGACATTGAGCACATAGACATGTTCACTAAGTTTGGTGAAGCTTGGGTAAAAACTGTTTGATATGGAGAGTGGCCAAGGCTATAATTTAGCAAATTTTGGTTAATTCATGGACCATTATTCAATAGTGCCTGGCTGTCAAACTTGACTAAGACATTGTGCCCACAAATACCTTCAACAAGTTTGGTGAAGATCGGATGAAAACTGTTTGACTTAGAGAGTGGACATGGTGTGGATGTCATCCGCAAAATACCCCTCAAACGCTGCCCAACCCAAGCAAGTGTTCCTATAAAACGACCAGTCTATCAATGGCTGTATTTAAAAGGTGGTCTGTCCAAGTCCCTCCCAGGCATTCATACTTTGAACCCATCAATATAACTTGAGCAATATATTCTGAGCAAGGAGAATTATTTGAAAGTTTGCAACATTTAAACCCCTTTCTACTGCTGCCCAGTGGCCAGGTTTTCAACCAATCAACATGGTTTGAATATTCTGTGTAGATAGTAATCTAAGGAACATTTCTGTCAAACTATCATGGAATCAGACAAGAATATTCAAAGAAGAAGAATTATAAAGTTTGGTTATTTTATCCCTTTCTGGTGCTACATTGAGGCTATGTTTTCAACCAATCAATATGGTTTGAACAATATTTCGAAGGTCATAGAAGTAACTTTTCGACTAAATTATCATGAAATTGGACAAGCTCCTTCATAGGAATGAAATTTGAAAGTTTAAAAATTTTGCAGATTTTCTTATGTCATAAATTTGTTTCAACCAATCAATTTGGCTTAAACACATTTTGTAGAGGGTCGTCAAAGGAACATTTCTTCCACTTTTCTTGAAATCAGAGCAGAAAATTAACACGAGGTTTAAAAAGGCATCCTGTTTCTGATGCTGCAGCAAACAAAGCTTGACATAGAATTTAAATCTTTGAACAACTTTGACAGAGTACCACCAAACGAAAACTCCTGTGTTTGAAAGCGGTCCAATAGTAATGCAGATGCGGTTTAAAGTTAATCAGAATATATCACCCTGATCCTTTTACTAAGATGATTTAAGAAAATATTTATTTTTTCTGTCAGTGGACAAAACATACAAAAAGAAGTGCAATGTATGTGTATAGATTTTATAATAAGTTTCGTAAAAAAAGAATGTATTACCAATTCCACAATAATAGCATCTTACACAGTCCCCGAAGCCTAAAAATAAAGAAAATATATAATGATTACTTGACATGTCAACATAATGCATTCTTCAAATTTTTTATTGTATCATGTAATACATGAATATCAAAATAGGAAATGTTAATATAAATATCATCTTTTAAGAACATAAAATATGTGATTCCACTTCCACATATAACAAATCTGCGACATACAATTTTTAAATTGTCATGGGGAAATATTTATGTATACAAATATGATTATTTAATGAGCTTTTAGTGATCAAATACCAAATAACAGCAGTTTTTGATGAAACACAAGAATGTGTCCCATGCCAAACTGTCAGTATGTGAAGATTCACAGACATATGTGTCTCCTGTGTCTTCCTACCAAAGCAGGCAACACACACACATTGATACTATGGTGTAACTGTAGAGAACTGGACAATAATGATCTTACCAGCATAATAGAAGCCGGCTTCAGCCATGATTTCAGGAGTATGTGCAAAACTGTCAGGCCATCCTTGGAAACTTGAAATACGCTGTGACTTCAGTATATGTTGTGGATGTTTGGGGCTACCAAGATCTGTAGAAAAAGCAATGATTAGATAAAAGTGTAAATGTTTACCTTCATAGGTCAGTCACATAGTTGCTATCATTTATAGAGTAAAGACTTATTAGCAGTGATAAATGAACTCTCACATGATGAATACATTACAAGGTCAGATTACTCTAAAATATACAGTGAACTGACCTTGCTGTGTTTGTTTGTATTATAAGGGTTTAATGCCAAGGTCAGATTACACTAAAATATACAGTAAACCAGGGACACTATATTACAGGGATATGAAACGCATCGATAATTCCGTTATCTTTGCCTCGCTATAAGAAAAGCGGACATTAGCCCCTCTGGTCATTACACACTTCGTAAATTCTTTTTCGATGTGCTGTTTTATTAAAAATCAATAGTTTAAATAGGAATAACCAAGAATGTAAGTACATTACATAATTTCGATCTTTATTTCTTACATTTACATTAATTTTGAGCTTGTATTTAAAACCAAAAATGATAGTTATTGCAATTAGTTTCTGAAGTCGATTTTTTTCACAAAATTGTGGTCAAAAAAGTCAAAATGAAGAATACAGGCTCTACATAGGACCGTTTTTTGTTCTATATTGCGGTTATAAACACTTTTAAATGTTATATTATAAATATTGAATGATCAATCTTTGTTTTAATCATTTGATTATACCTGATGGTTGCCGAGAATTTTCTAGAATTGTTTGTGAAAATCTGTGAAAAAATGCGATGAATTTTAAAAAAGATCACGGCAATTTGCCAAATGACGAATCGGGGCTATGCAAAACATCATTTTCTGTTCAATGTTGCCTTTATAAATACATTTAAACGTCAAATTATAAATGTTAAATTGTCCCAAACAATAAAATATATGCAATTCTAAAGAGGTCTACCATATCACAGTTACCAGAAGTCAGGGTGACTTATGTTATGTAACATTATGCAATCATTTCCGGCCTTGTCACATGTGTGTTGGTAACACACTAATTAATTGGTTTTATAACCCCTTTATTGTGCATACATGATGGGACTTAGGCTAATTGCCAATTAAAGTCTTCTTATATAACCCTTCTCAACATTCTTAAATTCTGCAGCAGACAAATTCGAAATCATCCTCGGCAATACATTTTGCAAATATATCTATCTATAAGATTGTAAATGTAATTATGATTAAAATAAAAGGCAAAAAATGTTTTTAAAAGGAAAAAATGCTCATGAATCATAAATTCTTAAAACGGCAAATGGTTATTTACTTCACTTGGTACTTTTTAAAGAATTTCGATGATTTATGTCGGAGAATCGTGGCTGATATAGCTGAAATAATAATGCAAAGGAGTCTATATTGTGTGTCCCTGGTACCTGAAAGCGAGAGAGAATAAACGAAAACAGTCGTATTTACGCGCAAGTAACCGTTATCTTACGCAAGTTAAGGCTGTAACCTACTGGTAATGGGTAAAACAAAATGGCCAATACCATTACAAAGCAAGGCGAACATATTACTGATAAGGCTGATGTAACCGCACGTGTTTCATATCCCTGTAATATAGTGTCCCTGAGTAAACTGACCTTGTTGTGTTTGTTTGTATTATAAGGCTTTAATGCCGAGGTCAGACACTAAAATATACAGTAAACTGACCTAGTTGAGTTTGTTTGTATTATAAGGGTTAAATGCCGATTTCAACATTATTTCAGTTAGATGGATCACTGCAACAGTTCACTTATCCATGATCCCTGGGTAAACAAACCAATACTAGGCTAGGAAATGTGCATTGAACAAGGGCACTCCACCATGTCTGCCATGACTGGGGATAGAACCTTGGATGCTCTGTTCCAAATTTCTGATGCTAATCACTCGGCCACAGTAGATTCCTACCTTGTTGTGTACTCGTCATATTGACCAGAGTCTTTCAAGGTCATATTGACCAGAGTCTTTCAAGCAGATCATGTATATAACACTAAGTATTTGAAGCAGGAAAGGAACTGAGTATCCATATATCAATCAAGTATATTAACCCTTTCCCGCATAGAACTTTGCAATGAGAATGTTGTTATTTAAATAATGGAATTTGATTGGCTGACAACTTCAAGACAACTTGACTGGTGCTCTAGAAAAAAACAAAAAAACGTCTTTTTGCAATGAGTGTAAATCAAGTTCAGTCCACCATCTACAGTCTAATCTGACTTCACTGTTTTCCAATATGTCATAGAAGGTTTCAACTTCTGAAAAAAAGTTTCTACTTGGATCCGATGTGCGGATGTGAAGGCAGATATTTGCTTACAGGTGTAACAATTACGCTCAAGCTGGTTTTCCTAGAGCACTGCCCAATTTAAAATGTACATGTTGACTGCTGTACAATTTAGAAAGACTAGTCACATTCAAGTATGAGAATATTGTTTTACCTGTTGATGCCCCACCTCTAAAAGCTGGATTCGCAGGTGCATATTCAGACACATCATTTCCTCCTTCGGCCGTAACAGCACGGGATGACACGGGTTCTTCATTCAACATCGTCCAAAAAATCTCAAGTTTTTCTAAATTTGCAGTTGTACCAGTAAATGCTACAGGTACGTTGAATTCAAGTTTGCGGTTCAGATATTTGCAGTTTGGATTAATTTTACGGTGAATTCTCTCTGGCACATCTGTAGCGACCCATGAGTGTCTGCGAAGTCCACAACAATAACAAATGACCTCATCACCCTCAGCTGCATAGTAGAATCCTGCTGCAGCTAACTGGATCAGGTATGGCTTGTTGTCCTTCGGATAGTTTCTTAGTGTACAGATTCTGAGAAGTTCATATCTCATTGTTACTTGCGGGCCTGGAGCATTTCCATCAGCAATCTTAGTCATGATATCATTAAGAGGTTCAAATGTTTGGCCTTCAGTTGCAACAGTTATGTTATACTTTGGAACTGGTAGTTCTTGTGCTATTCGCCAGTTGAATCTTTCAATCTCTTTCATGTCACAGACAGCATCTACATCTCTTTTCATACCATCTGGACATTGTCTAAGGGGAATATCATGAAATTTACTTTTCTGTAATTGATGTTTAAGATTTGTCACACGACCCTCAGACTGTGAATCATTATTTCCTTGAACTACTTTTAGTTTCAAGGATTGACCCTTTAAGTCTTTTTTAAAATTCAATCTTTTTGCATATGTTTCTCTGTCTTTGTTTGTGGCAGAATTTCCTGTATCTACATGAAACATGTATTCTTCTTGCAAACCACAGAAAACTGTTTCAGTATTAGATTCTTCAGCTGCAGAATGAACATCATCTGTTAAAGGCATACTGCTTTCAGGAAGACCAGGGTTATCAAGTCCAACACATAATTCAGGCTCCTTGTAAACTATGTAAAATTCATTACTTTCAGTCCTTTCATCATTTTGATAAGCTTGTAATTCTTCAATATTTTCAGTTAGTTCATCTACCAGATTAGTTGATTCACCAATCTTTTCATCCCCAACAACATGTAATTCTGAATCTTCTCCATTGTTATTTTCTTGATCTTCTAGTTCCCTGGTTGCTGATTCAGACCTTGCACTATGAATAACATGAATATCCTTTAGAACCTCATTGTGTACTTGATTTGGAGTTCTCTCTTGAACATTGTAGACAGTTGAGTCATTACGGATTGCCAACTGCATTTCAGGTTGATTGGTGTGTTGTTGGTCTCGACTTTGCTCAATGAGCCAGACATTTGTTTCTTTGATTTCAACCAAGTCACATAAAATGGTTTCAAATGTTTTGCATGAAGTCTTATCACTTGTTTTTTCCAACATTTGTGCTGGAATAATTTCTTCATTATTGTACGTTTCAACAGTGACATTTAATTCTACTTTGACATTCTGATGAGTGTTCATCTCCCCCATTGAGCCCTCATCATTGCATTGAACTCTATTCTCCCTCAATATCGGTATCCTGGAAAGACTCTGAAAAACACATGAAGTTTTAAAATGTTATCTTAAGTATTAACTCAAGGTATGTTAATTTCAATTTAAACATTTGAATACTCATAATAAAAGGAGAATGGTTAATTATTTTCCAAAGTTGTCTGCTGCAGACGTACCAGAATGCGTCTGTATGTAACAAAAAGATGAATATAACTACAGATAATCCTTGTAATCCCAATGCACAAGGTAAGTCTTAGCTTTTTCCTGCAATGTTATCCCTTTCATACTTGCGGACACATTCTGATGCATATGAAGCAGATGGAATTTGAAAACAGTGTCAAAAGACGAAATTGCAATTTATCACATAAATACCCTTATTTTCAAGTTGAGAACAAATCACGGAACAACGTTATCATACACGTGTGATAACAAAAACATGTCATACACGCGACTACTGATGACGTCATTTTGACCTTTATCTTTATTATGTTTATTGTTAAGTTGTTAAATTTTACACATTGAAAAATGCAATAATACGTTATTTTGAATAAATAACGAGTCTTAATTGTTTAAAACATTGTTGGTTTTTTTCTTCTTATTGAAAAATGATGAGGACTACTTTTTTATGCGGTGAATCACAAGTTCTTATGAAGAATATGTTATTCGGTCTTTGTTTTGATGTTGTCAATATTTTTCATTAAAACACACTGTTTAGGTGATAAAAAGAATCCATCACTCGTTTTTCTTTGGAGAAGATTTCTTAAATTCGTCTCGAAAAAGAGAGTTATTAACCTCGCCAAGAGGCTCGGTTAATAACCGTCTTTTTCTAGACTCATTTAAGAAATCTTGATCTCCAAAGAAAAATGTAGACATGTGTATTTTTCCTAGGAACATGACTGTGTACCAAGTTTTGAGATATGAGGTAAGGTTAAAGTTTGTGACAACGCAGACGACCATGGCAAGGGTATCACCATTGCCTACTTTTTTCTTTGAAAAACAGGGAGCTAAAAATTGGGCCCATATGGACTCTGAGTAGAAGATTTTTTCACAATGACCAATTGGCAGCTATGTTTTTAGATGAACCAAAATAAGTAATTTGATAGAGTGTCACTCAAGGATCAACCCTGAGAAATTGTGTCAAAATCAGGAAAGTGATATCAGAGGAGAAACAAATGTTAATTTGTTGAATTAAGATCCCCTGCAAATATAACAAGAGCTGTCGGAGGACAGCGCGCACGACTATTCCACCGCTTATTTAAGTTACTAAGATAATGGAATCTATTGTAGTTGCATGCAAACTATTAAACACAATTTCTTAAAGGGTGATAATTTGCATTATATGCAGGATAAAGTTATTTAACTTGATTATTTTATAGGTGTGATGGTTAGGAAGGGTTGTATAATGTTTCAATGGAATGCATCAAGTAGTTAACAAGATATGGACTCTTAATGTAGTTGCACGCAAACATTTAACCATAATTTCTAAGTAAAAAAAGGACAGCAATTTGCACCATATGCAGGATAGAGTTATCTTAATTGGTTGTGTTTATAGTTGTGAAATTGGGAAAGGTTGTATAAAATTTCAATACAATGCTTCAGTTGTTACTGAGATTACTCTCAAAATGTAGTTGCAAAACTTTAACCAGAATTTCTAAGTCCAAAAAGGGCCATAACTTGCCTAAAATAGTAGATAGAGTTATAATACTTGATTGCTTACATAGGTATGATGGCTGGGAAGTGCTGTTAGAGTTTCAATGCAATGCATCAAGTAGTTACTAAGATATGGTCTCTTAATGTAGTTGCGTTGCAAGCAAAACTTTAACCAGAATTTTATAAGTCCAAAAAGGGCCATAACTTGCATAAAATGCAGGATAGAGTTATTTTACTTTAAAGTCAACATAGGTGTGATAGTTGGGAAGTTTCAAAGCAATGCCTAAAAGTAAATACTAGTTGCATGCAAAACTTTAACCAAATTTCTAGTTAAAAAAGGACCATAAATTGCAAATTATACTGGATAGAGTTATCATACTTGATTGTTTACATAGGTGTGATAGTTGGGAAGGGTTGTATAAATTTCCATTGCAATGAAGTAGTTACTAAGAGATGGTCTCTTAATGTAGTTGCACGCAAAACTTTAACCAGGATTTCTAAGTAAAAAAAGGGCCATAACTTGCATAAAATGAAGGATAGAGTTATCTAACTTGATAATCTACACAGGTGTGATAGTTTTGTAGGGTTGTAGAAAGTTTCAATGCAATGCATCAAGTAAATACTAGGATATTGACTGTTAATTTAGTTGCACGCAAAACTTTAACCAGAATTTCTAAGTAAACAAGAGGCTCAAGAGGGCCAGTATCGCTCCACGGCCATAAGGCAAAAATCAAATCTCCAAACAGCCCTGCCCCCTAGTGGCCATATTTTTTACCAACCACCATGGCTTAAAGGAATCTTGTAGAGTGTCACCCAAGGAATGTTTCTGCAAAATTATTTGAAAATCGGCCTGACACTTTCGGAGGAGAGGATATTTTAAGTTTTCACCATAGCCATATAACGCAAAATAGCCCCACCCCATGGCGGCCATATTTTTCAACCAATCAACATGGCTTGAAGGAATCTGATAGAGGGTCACCCAAAGAACATTTCTACAAATTTATTTGAAAATCTGCTCAACACTTTCGGAGAAGAAGATTTTTTAGATTTTCACTATGGTCATATAGAGCAAAATAGCCCCGCCCTCTGGTGGCCATTTTTTCGACCAATCAACATGGCTTGAAGGAATCTGACAGAGGGTCACCCAATGAACATTTCTACAAAATTATTTGAAAATCGGCTGAACACTTTCGGAGAAGAAGATTTTTTAAGTTTACACTATAGCTATATAAGGCAAAATAGCCCCGACCCTGGCGGCCGTGTTTTTCCACCAATCAACATTTCTTGAAGGAATCTAATAAAGGGTCACCCAAGGAACATTTCTACAAAATTATTTGAAAATCAGCCTGACACTTTCGGAGGAGAAGATTTTTTAAGTTCTCTCTTTAGCCGTATAAGGCAAAATAGCCCTGCCCTCTGGCGGCCATGTTTTTTTACCAATCAACATGGCTTGAAGGAATCTGATAGAGGGTCACCCAAGGAACATTTCTACAAAATTATTTGAAAATCTGCTCAACACTTTCAGAGAAGAAGATTTTTTAAGTTTTCACTTTGGTCATATAAGGCAAAATAGCCCCGCCCTCTGGCGACCATGTTTTTCGACCAATCAACATTTCTTGAAGGAATCTAATAAAAGGTCACCCAAGGAACATTTCTACAAAATTATTTAAAAATCAGCCTGACACTTTCGGAGGAGAAGATTTTTTTAATTCTCTCTTTAGCCGTATAAGGCAAAATAGCCCCGCCCTCCGGCGGCCATGTTTTTTTACCAATCAACATGGCTTGAAGGAATCTGATAGAGGGTCACCCAAGGAACATTTCTACAAAATTATTTGAAAATCTGCTCAACACTTTCAGAGAAGAAGATTTTTTAAGTTTTCACTTTGGTCATATAATGCAAAATAGCCCCACCCTCTGGCGACCATGTTTTTTGACCAATCAACATTTCTTGAAGGAATCTAATAAAGGGTCACCCAAGGAACATTTCTACAAAATTATTTGAAAATCGGCCTGACACTTTCAGAGCAGAAGATTGTTTAAGTTTTCACTATTTTTTTCTTTTGGTTGCCATGGAAACCAGAATTATGGATGGATAAAAAAAAATTGAAGGAAGTTAAGAGAGGACATTGAGAGGATGCTTCCTATGAAGTTTCAACCAAATTGGCCAAGTGGTTAGTGAGAAGAAGTCGTTTAAAGGAAAAAGTTAACGCACGCACGCACGCACGCACGACGGACAATTCGCCATGACATAAGCTCGACTGGCTTTCAGCCAGTGGAGCTAAAAAAGGGCCATAACTTGCATAAAATGCAGGATAGAGTTATCTAACTTGATAATTTACACAGCTGTGATAGTTGGGTAAGGTTGTAGAAAGTTTCAATGCAATGCATAAAGTAAATACTGAGATATTGACTCTTAATTTAGTTGCACACAAAACTTTAACCAGAATTTCTAAGTAAAAAGAGGGCCATAACTTGCATGTGGACGAATGACGCACGACTTTTGTCAATCCTCGGAAAGAAAATTGGCCGAGCCGGGATTCGAACTCACAACCCCTGGATTGACAGCCCGCGTTGCTACCGACTGAGCTACCGGGGCTCGGCCCAGGCAGATTCGGAGAAGAAGATTTTTAAAGTTTGGACATTTTGTCCCCTTTCTGATGCCGCAGCAACCAAAGTTCTCAATGGAATTTAAATCTTTGAACAATTTTGAAAGAGGACCACCTAAGGAACATTCCTGTGATGTTTGGTGGAAATTGTTCTTGCAGTTCAGGAGATGATGTTTAAAGCTAAAAGTTAACGACGGACGACGACGGACGGACGACAGACGACGGACACAAAGTGATCAGAATAGCTCACCTTGAGCCTTTGGCTCTAGGTAATCTAGAAAGGGCCATAACTTGCATAAAATGCAGGATAGAGTTATCTAACTTGATAATCTACATAGGTGTGATAGTTTGGTAGGGTTGTAGAAAGTTTCAATGCAATACATGTAGTATTTAAGTATTTGCATGCAAAACCTTAACCAAGGTGTGACGTGGACGCCGACGCCAGGGTGAGTGGTATAGCTCTCATATTCTTCGAATAGTCGAGCTAAAAACAGTAAAAGCATCTTTGCCAACCTTGGTATAACAGTTCACAAGATTTTGCTACAATTTGACAGAATCCAATTCTGAACCGTACTGAGATTTGCTGGAAATGAATGTTCTGATGATTTTTCATAAATATTGGATGACGAATGTGGCCTCTAATTAATGTGTACACAGGTTGTCGTGGTTTTTATTTGACCTAGTGACCCAGTTCTGGTCCCACCATGGCCCTGTTTCAAACCTGTAGGTGGCAAAGGGTAATAACCACTTTAAAAGTTACACCAACACTTTTGTTATTAGACATTTGGCTGAGAACTTAACCCTTTCACACATACAACAATTCTGCAGCAGACAACTTTGAACACATTTTGTCAAAAAATAGAAAATCTCCATAATTGAATGGATAACCTATGACTAAAAGTGTAAATCATTGTGGCAAAAGGAGAAATTGCTCGTCTTGAGCAATTTCTTCTTTTGTCACTATGTTTTATGTCACTAGCGTCTATATGAGGGAAAGGGTTAACTATGTACCAGAGGATATATGCTTTGAAAACATCTTGGAAATAAACTACCTAATACTATTTAGGAATTTTAACCCTTTTCCCACATACAACAAATTAGCAGAAGCTGACTTTGAAAGCAGTATGTAGTAGTATATGATAAGAAAATAGGCAGATGAATGAGGAAGTCTTTAATGGAGAGAGACGTTATGATGGCAGTAACAAGATATTGCAGAAGAAGAGAGTAAGAGAAAATCCTGAAGTAGTGTCTGAAACAAATGACAGAAATAGCAGTCATATAGAGAATACAGGAGAAGAGAGAACAAGAGAGAATCCTGAAGTAGTGTTTGAAACAAACTAGTAATACTGTGAGCAAAGCTCACTGAAGAATACCCCCCGCTACCCTCCCAAAGCATAGGATACAATGGTAAAGTTTCTACTTTGCTGTTGAAATTCCAAATGTCTTTCTGATCAAACAAGCAAATTCATGAAATTTTTATCCCCCGCTTGCAGGAAATATTTAAGAAAATGTTGAGGTTAGGTTTAAACATGTCAGTAGACTTTTTATTGAACATGTATTAACGGTTCACATTTGTGGCAGTTATTGCACGGAAACAGCAACAAACAACATTTTTTATTAAATAAGGGGCCATAACTCCACCGAATAAATCCGCCGAAAGTGACGATCGAACTTGGCCTAGCCCTTAAGGCATTTAAGATTGTTACCAAGTTTGAAAAAAAAAACGGTTCACATTTGTGGCAGTTATTGCACGGAAACAGCAACAAATGACATTTTTTGTTAAATAAGGGGCCATAACTCCACCGAATAAAGTCCGCCGAAAGTGATGATCGAACTTGGCCTATCCCTTAAGGCATTTAACCTTGTTACCAAATTTGAAAAAAAAACGGTTCACATTTGTGGCAGTTATTGCACGGAAACAGCAACAAACGACATTTTTTGTTAAATAAGGGGCCATAACTCCACCGAATAAAGTTGGCCAAAAGTGACGATTGAACTTGGCCTAGCCCTTAAGGCATTTAACGTTGTTACCAAGTTTGAAAAAAAAACGGTTCACATTTGTGGCAGTTATTGCAAGGAAACAGCAACAAACGACATTTTTTGTTAATTAAGGGGCCATAACTCCAATGAATAAAGTCTGCCGAAAGTGACGATCGAACTTGGCCTAGCCCTTAAGGCATTTAACGTTGTTACCAAGTTTGAAAAAAAACGGTTCACATTTGTGGCAGTTATTGCAAGGAAACAGCAACAAACGACATTTTTTGTTAAATAAGGGGCCATAACTCCACCGAATAAAGTCCGCCGAAAGTGACGATCGAACTTGGCCTAGCCCTTAAGGCATTTAACATTGTTACCAAGTTTGAAAAAAAAAACGGTTCACATTTGTGGCAGTTATTGCACGGAAACAGCAACAAATGACATTTTTTGTTAAATAAGGGGCCATAACTCCACCGAATAAAGTCCGCCGAAAGTGATGATCGAACTTGGCCTAGCCCTTAAGGCATTTAACCTTTTTACCAAATTTGAAAAAAAAACGGTTCACATTTGTGGCAGTTATTGCACGGAAACAGCAACAAACGACATTTTTTGTTAAATAAGGGGCCATAACTCCACCGAATAAAGTTGGCCAAAAGTGACGATCGAACTTGGCCTAGCCCTTAAGGCATTTAACGTTGTTACCAAGTTTGAAAAAAAACGGTTCACATTTGTGGCAGTTATTGCAAGGAAACAGCAACAAACGACATTTTTTGTTAATTAAGGGGCCATAACTCCAATGAATAAAGTCCGCCGAAAATGACGATCGAACTTGGCCTAGCCCTTAAGGCATTTAACGTTGTTACTAAGTTTGAAAAAAAATGGTTCACATTTGTGGCAGTTATTGCACGGAAACGAAGTGTGACAGACAGACAGACAGACAGACGGACAAACAGACAGGGTGATTCCCATATACCCCCCCCCCCCCCCAAACTTTGTTTGCTGGGGGGTATAATTACTTCTAGGAGACATGCTACACTTGTAGGAATCAATAAATGTAGAGTTAGGATCTAAAAAATAAAGAATGTTGCTTGGCAGAATGAGCAAGCCAGACTGCAGTGAAATCATGTGTTGCAAATGAAGAGCTAAACATTGTTACAAATTTCCCACATAAAGATGCATTTATCTGCAGAAGAACTTCTTTTGCAAACGCAGTTTGAAATGGAGAAATATACTTTTGTCTACTTTGATAATCTTAAGTTGCACATTCACTGTCTATTTTCTCCATAAATGTTTTATTCAAAGAATTTGTCTATTGCGGGCTCCTTCGATATGAAGATAATAAAAAAGAAAAAAAAAGTCTCAAGTTTTTGTAAATCGGCTCAAGCAATGGCTCAAACATTTTTTTCACCCAGGGCAGGCCCTGGTATATATTACCATTTTTTATGTAACAGTGACCTTGACCCCATTAGCCAAAAAACACAATACCATTAACAATCTTAAATAAATACTTACAACAAACAAACTGTAACTAAAGATATTGAATATATTACTGTTTTCCTATTTTTAGAAACAGTGACCTTGACACCTAAAACACAATCTGAGTAAAGATATTCATATATAATATGTTAAAGTACATTATGTTTTAATTGTTTCGGATGTCCAATTCTCAAAATCGACCAAAATACATCAACATTTATGTTTTTTACCCCAACAAACAGGCCTGCTCAGCATCTTTATCATGCATTGTTAAAAAGGGTATTAGATGAACAAGTTTACCAAGTTTCAAAGTAATAGGTTTGATAGTTTCCATATAAGTGACCTAAACGCAAAACTTAACCAACACCGGCAATTCTCAAAATCGACCAAAATACAGCAAAATTTATGTTTTTTACCCCAAACAACAGGCCACACACTCAGCATCTTTAGCATTCACTGTGAAGAAGGGTATTAGATGAACAAGTTTCCCAAGTTTCAAAGTAAAAGGTTTAATAGTTTCCATATTTATAAGTGACCTAAACGCAAAACTTAACCAACACCGGAAATTCTCAAAATCGACCAAAATACAGCAAAATTTATGTTTTTTACCCCAAACAACAGGCCACACACTCAGCATCTTTAGCATTCACTGTGAAGAAGGGTATTAGATGAACAAGTTTCCCAAGTTTCAAAGTAAAAGGTTTAATAGTTTCCATATAAGTGACCTAAACGCAAAACTTAACCAACACCGGAAATTCTCAAAATCAACCAAAATACATCAAAATTTATGTTTTTTACCCCCAAAAACAGGCCACACTCAGCATCTTTAGCATCCAATTTGAAGAAGGGTATTAGACGAACAGTTTTTCCAAGTTCTAAAGTAAGATGTTTGATAGTATCCATATACGTGACCTAAACACAACAAGAGTTGTCGGAGGACAATATAGCTCGCCTATCAGGGCCATCGTATATCAGGGCCTACTTCAGAACAGTTAAAGTATTAGGTAAAGTCGCACAGTATCACCTATTGCAAGATAATACACCTTTTCAATACTTTTGACAAAAATTCTAAGTTCAACTAGAATAGAGTGCTCCCCGGAGCACGTGTGTCACCTGCCGGCGCCTTGTCAGAAAATTTTAATTTTTGATAGAAAAGGGGCAATAACTCTGATATAAAAAATATTTGGATTATCCCCCTTTTGTGAACCCATCACAAAAATTGATATAAACATTTGTCAGAAGTTTCAATTCAATCCTTTGAGCAGAATAAAAGTAATTTGAATATTTGACAGAAAAGGGGCAATAACTCTGATATAAAAATATTTGGATTATCCCCCTTTTGTGAACCCATCATACACATTGATATAAACATTTGTCAGAAGTTTCAATCCAATCCTTTGAGTAGATTAAATTTTTGACAGAAAAGGGCCAATAACTCTGATATAAAAATATTTGGATTATCCCCCTTTTTGTGAACCCATCATACACATTGATATAAACATTTGTCACAAGTTTCAATCCAATCCTTTGAGTAGAAAAAAAGGTATTTGAAAATTTAAATTTTTGACAGAAAAGGGGCAATAACTCTGATATAAAATTATTTGGATTATCGCCCTTTTGTGAACCAATCACACACATTGATAAAAACATTTGTCAGAAGTTTCAATCTAATCCTTTGAGTAGAACAAAAGTTATTTGAAAATTTAAATTTTTGAAAGAAAAGGGGCAATAACTCTGATATAAAATTATTTGGATTATCGTCCTTTTGTGAACCAATCACACACATTGATAAACACATTTGTCAGAAGTTTCAATCTAATCCTTTGAGTAGAACAAAAGTTATTTGAAAACGTGACGAAAAAAGTGTGACGGACAGACAGACAGACAGACGCCGGATAAAAAAAAAATAGACAGACAGACGTCGAATAAAAAAAAAAGTAACATTTGTCAGAAGTTTCAATCCAATCCTTCGGGTAGAAAAAAAGTTATTTGAAAATTTAATTTTTTGACAGAAAAGGGGCAATAACTCTGATATAAATTTATTTGGATTATCCCCCTTTTGTGAACCAATCACACACATTGATATAAACATTTGTCAGAAGTTTCAATCTAATCCTTTGAGTAGAAAAAAAGTTATTTGAAAACGTGACGAAAAAGTTAGATTTTTTGACAGAAAAGGGGCAATAACTCTGATATAACTTGACCTTGACCCAGGGTCAGGACGGGTGTAGTGGGGTGCGTAGATGGACCAATAGTTCCTAAATGTATAAACTAAATATGAAAGCAATCAATGTCATAATAGTGAATGCAGAGTGATATGTTAAACGTTAAACGCAAACCTTAAACCTTGTAACTGAACCAAGTAGAAATGACCTTGACCTTGACCCAGGTGCAGGACGGGTGTATTGGTGTGCGCAGATGGATGACCAATAGTTCCTAAATGTATAAACTAAATATGAAAGCAATCAATGTCATAATAGTGACTGCAGAGTGATATGTTAAACGTTAAACGCAAACCTTAAACCTTGTAACTGAACCAAGTAGAAATGACCTTGACCTTGACCCAGGGTCAGAACGGGTGTAGTGGTGTGCGTAGATGGATGACCAATAGTTCCTAAATGTATTAACTAAATATGAAAGCAATCAATGTCATAATAGTGAATGCAGAGTGATATGTTAAACGTTAAACGCAAACCTTAAACCTTGTAACTGAACCAAGTAGAACCAAGTAGAAATGATCTTGACCTTCACCCAGGGTCAGGACGGGTGTAGTGGTGTGCGTAGATGGATGACAAATGGTTCCTAAAGGTATAAACCCTTAAAACCCAAATTAAAACCTTAAACACAAACCTTAAACCTAGGTGTCTACGCCACCGCCGACGGTGCCGATGGTGCCGACGGTGCCGACGGTGCCGACGCCGGGGGTAACACATAAGCTCTCCTGTACTTCGTACTGGCGAGCTAAAAATTAACCAACATCACCGACGACGACAAAAGCTCATCTTTTTTCTCCAAAAAATCAGATGAGCTAATAATTTCAACATTAGTTAAATAAGCTTGGTATTAAACATTAACCTGTAATTCTATTTTTAGCACTATTTACCTTGACCTCAATGCAAGCGACCCAAAATTAACTAGCAATTTGGTTCTTTTCAGTCATTGCATAGGTATAAACAATTTTTTCAGTTTTCCGTATAAGTTAGTAACCTTGACAAAATTGTCAATAAATGTCGAAAAGAGGATAATATATTGATCTGAATGAAGGCTACATTACATTTTGTACTGATGATTTATCTTTTGTTTGTGTGAGCAGGGATAGCTCTGTCAGTAATAATGAGGGCTATCAATCAATGAGTCTCAAAATCCCGGCTCAGCCATTCATTCTTTTGGATGATTGATAACAGATGGTATGACTATTTGCTTTTGTCTTTCACCAATGGGCTAAATAGACTATGTGGAAGGGTAGCCAGTACTCTGGGAAGAATATGGTGAGGTTTACTGATGCGAGAAAGAAAGGACAAACATGTTAGGAGAACTGGTTGTCATGATATAACTGAAATACTTTTGAAAAAGGCATTATAATCCAATGTATCAATCAATCACTCAATCTCATGTTTGTGATGTTATGAAGCCTTAAGCATATTTTCTGTTATAGAATAACATTTTCCTCTGACTATTGGCAAAAATAGTACCAGTTAATAATTCTAAGCATTGCTCATCAATAATGATCTTACTATTGTAACACGGTACATCAAGTTAGCCAACCATTACAACCAACATTGTTAACCATGCATGCAGTCTGGAAAATGTATGTTCGTTCTTGTTCTTCCATTCTCAGGAAAATTGTTATGCTATCAACCTTTGATGTTATATGTAGTCTATATTTGATTTTACCTGATGCAACTTGTGTTTAGCATTCTTCACTTTGGTTAGATGTTGTAGATATGTTGAATCATTTAATACATCGTTCAGTATGTTGAAATAGCTGTTCAGATCTGTAGTTGACATCTCCATCTTTGTATTATGCATGATGTCATCGGCGGCATTTCTGACCTACATGTATAGAAATAATTAAAACTAACAATATTTATCTAGATACCACATTGTTTGAGATTAGTAACAAATGTATTGACATTTCTACGAAACTATTTGAAAATCTTCCTGATACTTTTGGAGAAGATTTTTAAAACTTTCACTTTAGCCATAATAGGCAAAACAGACCAGCCTCCTATTGGACATATATACACATGTGTATGACAAAGTAAAGTTATATGACCTTTTACCTCCAAATATGACCTAAACAGGGCCTCCCATGGACACAATTTTCTTTTGCCAACACATTTGTCAAATTGAAAAACAAGAGGGCCAAGATGGCCCTAAATTGATAACCTGAGTGATAGTATAGTGGCAAATATCTAACTGCAAATATCTAGGTATATGTTATTTTCCCTTTTTCTGATGCCACCTTGCTGCCCCTGTTTTTCAACCAACGGATATGGCTTGAACAGTTATTGTAGAGGGTCACTCAAGGAACATTTCTATCAAATTATCTAGGAAACAGACAAGCAGATTTTGGAGGAGATGAATTAAAGTTTGGGCATTTTTCTCACTTTGTGATGCCGCAGTAACCAAAGTTTTACACAGAATGTATGTATTTGAATTTTTTTGAAAGAGGATAAACAAAGTAACATTCCTGTAAAATTAAAATTAAATTGGTCCAGTGGAATTGTAGGAGTTG
The DNA here is from genome assembly GCA_031761405.1 of Serripes groenlandicus. Taxonomy (NCBI): domain Eukaryota; kingdom Metazoa; phylum Mollusca; class Bivalvia; order Cardiida; family Cardiidae; genus Serripes; species Serripes groenlandicus. The sequence continues at coordinate 173,598 of JASEVX010000129.1, read as the reverse complement.
TCATTTGAAGCTAAAAGTTAATTTTACCCCTTTTTTGATGACTCCTGGTTTCTATAATTTTATACCCAATCAATATGGCTTGAACAAATTAGAGTAGAGGACCATTGAAGTAAGATTTCTATGCAATTAAATCAAAATCAGACAACCACTTTCATAAAAACGGAATTTTGTCATTTTGTCATTTTGCCCCTTTTCTGATGCGGCCTGGCTTCCATGTTTTTCAACCAATCAATATGGCTTGAACAATTTTGTTACCCAAGGATCATCTATACTAAATTATATAGGAATCTGACAAGCAGATTCAGAGGAGAAGAATTTTAATGTTTGGACATTTTGCCCTCTTTCTGATGCCGCAGCAACCAAAGTTCTACATGGAATTAAAATCTTAGAACAATTTTGAAAGGGGACCACCAAAGGAACATTCCTGTAAAGTTTTGTTGAAATTGGTCATTTTGTTTAGGAGGAGATGATAAAAGCTAAAAGTTAACGAAGGACAACAGACGGACGACGGACAGAGAGTGATCAGAATAGATCACCTTGAGCCTTCGGGTCAGGTGATCTAAACAAGAGGCCCATGATGGCCTATGCTCTACTGGGATGAATCAATAAAGGAAAGAGGAATAATTATCAGATACTAAATGGAGCCTCTATTGTGTTCACAAGGTGTATTATAAGAATTCCGAGGACCATAATCCAGTCTTGCATGGGCGGATCTGGCTGGTTTGCGAAAGGAACCGAGCTATCATAGATATCTAACTACTGTATAAGTTTGATTGATATACAATCAAAACTAGAAATACTGTGAGCAAAGCTCACTAAAGAATACCCCCCGCTCCCCTCCCAAAGCATCGGATACATTGGTAAAGTTTCTACTTTGCTTATCTTCCCTTGGAAGAATCTGAGGAGAAAAATCTTCCTTCATGCATATCTACATATAATGTGTAGCCTTCATAATTATACAGTTTGACTCAGTAGTGCTTACAAGAAATGTGGAGGTATGTGCACAGGAGTCCCTCGCAGGTAACCTCTAAGTTGAATTATCTGCCCTTGGAAGAATCCGAGGCATATGATCTTCCTTCATGCATATCTACATATGATGTGTAACCTTCATGTAAAGTTTGAACCAAATCCATTGAGCGGTTTAGGAGGAGTAGTGCTTACAAGAAATGTGGAGGTATGTGCACAGGAGTCCCTTGCAGGTAACCTCTAAGTTGAATTATCTCCCCTTGGAAGAATCCGAGGCATATGATCTTCCTTCATGCATTTCTACATATGATGTGTAACCTTGATGTAAAGTTTGAACCAAATCCATTGAGCCGTTTAGGAGAAGTAGTGCTTACAAGAAATGTGGAGGTATGTGCACAGGAGTCCCTCGCAGGTAACCTCTAAGTTAAATTATCTCCCCTTGGAAGAATCCGAGGCATTTGATCTTCCTTCAAGCATATCTACATATGATGTGAAACATCATGTGAAGTTTGAACCAAATCCATTGAGCCGTTTAGGAGGAGTAGTGCTTACAAGAAATGTGGACATACGGACAGACAGACAGACGGACGGATGGACAGACAGGGTGAATCCTAAAAATCTGTCCTTTTGAACACTGTGTCCTCTGGAGTGTTCAAAAGATTTTTCTAAATTTTTACAAAGTGACCTAGTTTGAGAACTTTTATGTTGAATTTATGGGGAAATGTGGCCTCTAGTGTTCACAAGGTTTTGCTAAAATTAGATTTAGTGACCGAATGTGACCCTTTTTTGAACTCAATCGAAATGTTATTGATATTAATGTTTTAATGAATTTTTATGATAATTTGAGGGGAAAAAATGTGGCCTCTCGTGTGTTTACATGCTTTTTCTTACATTTGCCCTAGTGTCCTAGCTTTTGACTCATATAAAAGGAGATGAAAGTTATGAATGTTATACAAGATGGCCAGGGTGGCCCACATGTCAATCTAACCTGATAACCATGGCTCTGTATGATAAGGTGTTTATGAGCAATTATAGTGATGAAAACATTGTATCAAAATAAGAAATAGCTCATCATGAGTTATTTCTCCTTTTGCCACAATCTTTTTTAAAACAAGAGGGCCATGATGGCCCTGGATCGCTCACCTTAATTATACTATGTACTGTTATGCAAAACACATCAAGACATTTATTCTGAATGCAACCTCCAGTGTTAACAAGATTTTCCTTCATTTGGCCTAGTGATTTATAAATTATTTTTCCTGATATGACCCATATTCCAACATGGACTAGATATCATCAAAACAACATTCTGACAAATTTTCAACTTGCTCAAAGTAAAAATGCGGCCTCCGGAGTTTGAACAATATTTTCCTTTATTGACATTGTTTCTGACCCCCATATGACCTATATTCAAACTTGAACTAGATATCATTTAGACAAACATTCTGACCAAATTTCAAGATGCTTAAGCAAAAAATGCGGCATCCAAAGTGTTAACAAGATTTTCCTTCCGTTTGCCCTAGTGACCTAGTTTTTGACCCAGCATGACCCGTATTCGTACTTGGCCTAGATATCATTCAGCTAAACATTCTGACCGAATTTCAAGCTGCTATAGCAAAACATGCGGCTTCTACAGAGTTAACAAGATTTTCCCTCAATTTGGCCTAGTGACCTAGTTTCTGACCCAAAATGACCCATATTTAAACTTGACCTACATATCACCAAGACAAACATTATGATAAAGTTTCAATATGCTCAAGTTGAAAATGTGGCCTCTAGAGTGTTAACAAGATAACCCTTCAATTTGGCCTAGTGACCTAGTTTTTGAGCCGGCATGACCCATATTCAAACTTGACCTAGATATTATTCAGCTCAACATTCTGACTAAATTTCAAGCTGCTGAAGCAAAAAATACAGCTTCTACGGTGTAAACAAGATTTCCCTTCAATTTGGCCTAGTGACCTAGTTTTTGACCCGGCATTACCCGTATTCGAACTTGACCTAGATATCATGCAGCTCAACATTCTGACTAAATTTCAAACTGCTGAAGCAAAAAATGCAGCTTCTACAGTGTTAACAAGATTTCCCTTCAATTTGGCCTAGTGACCTATTTTTTGACCCGTCATGACCCATATTCTAACTTGGCCTAGATATCATTCAGCTCAACATTCTGACTAAATTTCAAGCTGCTGAAGCAAAAAATGCAGCTTCTACAGTGTTAACAAGATTTTCCTTCAATTTGGCCTTTAACTGCTGAAGCAAAAATTGCGGCCTCTGGGGTGTTAACAAGATTTTCCTTCAATTTGACCTAGTGACATGACCCATGTTCGAACTTGACCTACATATCATCAAGACAAACATTCTGATAAAGTTTCAACATGCTCAAGTTGAAAATGTGGCCTCCAGAGTGTTAACAAGATTTCGCTTCAATTTGACCTAGTGACCTCGTTTTTGACCTCATATGGCCCAATTTCGAACTTGTCCAAGATTTTATGGAGATGAATGTTCTGATACACTTTCATGAAGATTGGATGCAAAATGTAGCCTGTAGAGTGTTAACAAGCTGAAATGTTGACGACGCACGACGGACGGACGCCGGACAAAATGTGATCACAATAGCTCACCTTGCACTTCGTGCATAGGTGAGCTAAAAAGTTGGTCTGCGTCAAAATGAGTCTGCAAGTAGGCAAGGGATATAATACGATAATGTCTGGTACTTGAGCCAAATGCCCATTGTAAATGTGACATCATTGTGGCATGTTTGTTAACATTTTAATTGCAACATTTTCTGTATTGTTGAATCTGCAAACATTGAATACTCAGGTATATGAGAAGTCTAACCAGTTTTTGTTTGAATAGTGTATCACACTGCTTGGTCCACTTTCATTAGGGTCTTCAACAGTTGCAACAATGTTTTCAAAAGTCGTCTGCTGCAGAAGACACAAAATGCATCTGCAGGTTGGAAAAGAATGTAATACTTGTTCGACTTACATCAGGGTCTTCAATGTTTGCAAAAATCTTTTCAAAATTCCTCTGCTGCAACAGAGTAAAAATTTGTTTGCAGCTGGAAAATAATATAAAATTTGTTCCACTTACATAAAGGTCTTCAACTTTATCTTTATGTGTTCCTATAACAATAACTGGAGTGCAAGTGTTGTTTTCATTAGACAGAAAGGCCAACCAAAAACGAAAAACATCTGAAGTAAACAAATATACATGAGATTAGTCTTGAAAGCTATTTGGGGTCAATATGACACCCAGCTTTGACATTATCTTAAAGTCTATTTGCGTCCAAATACTGTTGCTACAGTTCCAGTTTTTCCCCCAGAAAATGCATTTAGATACATATAACATCTGTATGCTGACAGCAACGACACAATTGAGACAGTGCAGATACGTTAAGACCCCAAATCACTAGAAAGGCAGCTCTGTAGATGGGGGCTCGTACATATTCTAACAAAATACTAAAACTATATATCAACTGCCCTTCTCTAAAAAAAATACACTTTTTACCAAAATGCGCTTAAAATGCGCTTAAAATGCATTAAAAAGCGTATTTTTACTGCGCTTTTTGTAAAAAGCGAATTTTTTCTGCATCTTTTCCAAATTAAGTGCATTTTAAGCGCATTTTTTCTGCATAAGTGTATTTTAAGTGCGTCTTTTTCAATTGAACTGCATTTTAACTGTATTTTTTCTGAATAGAAGTGTATTATTTTGCCAATAAGCGAATCTTTTTCACTGAAGTGAATTTTTTATGAAGAAGAGTGCGTTAAAAGTGAATCTTTTGTTAAAAAGCGTATCTTTTCATTTTCTGAATATAACAAAGTGCATTTTAAGCGTATCTTCTTGTAAAGAAGAGAATCTTTTATTTATTTATTTATTTTTGTAATCAATAAGTGCATTTTAAGTGTATCTTTTTGTAAAGAAGCGAATCTTTTATTTTTATTTTTTTGTGTTAATCAATAAGTGCATTTTAAGTGTGTCTTTTTGTAAAGAAGCGAATCTTATCTCAAAAGATTTTTTTTTTTAAAGTTAAAGAAGCCATAATTTCCTTTTTTTCTCTTTAAAATTCTACCGTATAAATTATATGACCTTTGATTTATTCACCATTAAATATTTGTTTTATTGTTTTAAACAACCCTTCCAGAGTCCCCATATAATCATATTCTGAATCAGAGACCTTTCTGAACAGGGCAGTTAATTAATTTCTAGGAACACTGACCACAGGCTAACTGATGAGGAATTGTAAAGTGGAACTCCATCAGTGTTCATGGTGAGAGTTAATGTGTCCGATTCCAATATCCTTGCCTCTTTGTAGCACCTCCATGACCTGCGAACCAACAGACGTGGATGCAAAGTAGCACTTTGGTCTTTTTAAATGTTGAAAGCGTTCAGGCCCAGAATATACTTTATAAAGAAAATTGAATTCTGGTTGTATTGATGCATGAATCATAACAATCTTTTCAGGAATAAATTGACAATCGTAGTTCGAAGTTTGATTTACAGGTATTTTCCGATCCACCTGATCAGTTTTTTTTCGCATCAGTTTAAAAACAAATGCGATCACATGATTGATTTGCATATTAATGAGATCACGTGATCCAATCAGGTCAAATATCTAACTTCCTGTTGATTTTTTAATCATTTTCTAGTCGCGATTATTTATGAAAATATCGGCACGTAAAGTTAAGAGCATGGCGTTCCGCATCTGGTAAGTATTTATTTACGATTCAATACATTTGAAAGCTTTAAATCAATAACTTTAATTTGATGTAAGAATAAACAAAATCCGTCCACAAACAACGATAGCATGCAAATTTAAAGTTCAAAGGTCACGCTTTTCGAGCATAACGCAGAGGTCAATATACGACGCCATTTTGTCAATATTACCTCGCTGTAGAAATCACATTAGAAACCCCGAAATCAGCGCTAATACATAGTCTTGATTAATATTTTGATGAATAATCAGATCATTAATATGATTTTATGAAATAAACCAATTAATATTTGTTATTCAAACAGTATACAGTACTTAAATTTGTTAAACCCTAAACAAAGGGTCACGATTACGTAGATTTTCATAATAAGAAAACAATAACATTGGTGAAAATGTTCGCTTACGTGCGAGTTTCTAAATAGTTTTAGAAATGAAACACATATACACTTGTCATTGCATTGCACACTTATTTAGATGCTAGTTATTATTTAAAACGAAGCCAAATTTTTTATTTTGAAATTGCCAACTGGAATTGATTTCGGACAGTCACATTTTCGGATAAAGGCAAATGTAGCAATGTTGTTGTCATCATACATTTTCGTGATGGACGTGACACATTATAAATATTATGTGTATTTTCAATGATTTGACATTATATTAATTAATAAGATGAACCCTTCCCACATGCAAAGATATCTACCACAGAACTGATTTTTTGAAAACATTGTGGAAAAGGAGGCTTTTTTCAAAACTTATTCAATAATTATATTTTCTCTTATATTAGAGATTTTTTAATCATTTGACATGATATAAAATTATAACCTTGCCCACCTGTAGACACATTTGCAACCGATTTTGTTAAGACATTGTGGAAAAAGAGGATCTTTCTTCAAACTTAATAACTTACTGCAACATCTGCAGCAGATTTTATTTAAAACATTGTGACAAAGGGGGATTATTTCTGCAAACCTTATTCAATTATAACACTCCTCAATGAAGAGATTTTCCTTAATTTGACCAAAAAGTTTTCAGTCACTGATGCAGATCTGTCACATGTTGCAATGGGTTTATTCTTAATCGGTTATAGTTGCTATAGATAAAGTATAACCTGTACTGAATTCTTGGAATGAAAATCAAAGACACATTTACTTTTTCATTTATTTTCATAATTTTATGAATCATGTACATATTTCAGACTTATGACTTGATGAATGGTTTATAATGGTATCCAGCCAACACGAGACATGATCACCCCTGAATCACCCCAGTCCGTCCTGTAAAGATGTTAAATCCCAAAAGAATGCATCAAGAATAACGAAGATGAAAGATGATGGTGTTATAATTTCAAACATTGAAGCATTGAATGATGATGCCATTAGGTCAAATTTGAAAGATGACAGAGGAAATTTTTCTAATGATCTTATGCTGTGTGTTATTGATTTATTTGGACTTGAGGTAGCATGCAGTTGATAAGATCCCATCAGCCATACAGTTTGTAGCGAAACACCTATTCCAATGTGAAATTCATAAATCTGATCTTTCAACTTCTTCATCGGTTTAAAATATTGTTGATGAGGACCACTTCTTAGTCAAGAGCTACATAGCAGACAGAATCCAAACTTCTGAATATTTGGGATTAAGCAGGGACGGCACCTCTCGGCAGAAAAAAAAGATTTTGGACACCGGTGAAATTGTCAGCCTCGGTTTTAAGAGAGTGGCATCAGAGACTGCTAAAAAATTAATGATGTGACCAAAGCGCACTTTGAAGAACTGGCAAAAGTTAATTCTGAGTTAAACAAAAAGAATATAAGGGATACTGGTTTTATAGCAGTCTCTTCAAAAATTAGCATTTACCATGAGTGACAGAGCTGCCAATGAAAAATGTGCTGACAAGTTTTTCCAGGGATATATATAAATAATGTAATAATGAAATGAAGTATTGTTGACTCTTTTTTCATATGTATATAAGATTTTAAATAAAATATCTATTTGTTTCATTATTTTATTTATGCCCTGTTTTGCATGGACAGATATATAGAAAAAGTACTGGGCTTTTTCCTTTTTAGTGATTTTTACTGCATTTCAGCGATTTTTCCTGCATTTTAAGCGCATTTTTCCTGCGTTTAAAGTGTTCTTTTCTGGCTTAGAATGAAAAAAAAAATGCGCTTAGGATGCAGTTAAAATACGCTAGAAGTGAATTAATTCGCTTGAAGTGCGTTAAAAGCGTATTTTTCTTCTTAAAAAAATTCACTTTCGACACAGTTAAAGTACACTTAAAATACGCTTACCGGTAAGTGAATTAATTCGCTTGAAGTGCGTTTAAAGCGTATTTTTCTTCTTAAAAAAATTCACTTTCAACACAGTTAAAGTACACTTAAAATACGCTCAAGTGAATTAATTCGCTTGAAGTGTATTTTAAGTGTATTTTTCTTCTTCAAAAAATTCGCTTAAAATACGCTTAAGTGAATTAATTCACTTGGAGTGCATTTTAAGTGTATTTTTTCCCAAATAAATGCGCTTTTAATACAGTTAAAATACACTCAAGTGAATTAATATGCTTTTTTGCAGGAAAAATACACTTAAAATGCGCATTTTTTGTTAATTTAATTCACTTTTAATGCATTCGGTAAGAAAAAATACGCTTAAAATACGGTGCCAATACCGCAGCGTTTAATGCAGATTAAATACGCATTTAATGCGCATTAAATGCGCATTTTACACACTTATTTGAGAAGGGCGGTTTCAATTCCATGGAATACCTTTAGTAAGTGTGATGAAGTAGATTCATGCAACTTTCATAGCTCCAATAACTTGATTAGTCTATTTTGAATTAAATATAATAATGTATCATTCAGTCATAACAGTGCAAGATATAGCAAAACCACAAAATAAGGTTTTGATGACTTTTTTCATTAAAAAAAATATATATTTCATTTAAATAAGGGAAAATAATTTTTCTAGAAAAGTGCTTCAAATATACAGCGTTTTTGTAAAACATGTTATGGTTTCAGTAAGAACATAATGATCTTAACCAAATCAACCTGATTTAAAGGCAGCCAGTGAGGTCAAAGTTGACACTTCTACAAAATTATAAGTAACTTATAGATCGGGCATGAACTTTCTATTTTTTAGAAACGATGAATTCATCGTAAATATGTAATAAATGCACTGAAACAGTTTGTTTTGATGATTTTCGGTTATTTGAACTAATCATGGAAGATACTCCTGACTTATTACAAAAAAATCCAAAGATAAACCGAAAAGCAATAGAACATAGATGACATACAAAACAAGAGGGCCATGATGGCCCTGGAATCGCTCACCTGATTTTTTTTTTTCACTTTAGCTATTTAAGCCCCGCCCCCTGGCAGTCATAGTTTCCGACCAATCAACTTGGCTTGAAGGAATCTGATAGAGGGTCACGCTAGGAACATTTCTACAAAATTATTTGGAAATCTGCCAGACACTTTTGGAGAAGAAGATTTTTTAAGTTTTCACTATAGCCATAAAAGGCAAAATAGCCCCGCCCCCCCTGGTGGCCATGTTTTTCGACCAATCAACTTGGCTTGAAGGAATCTGATAGAGGGTCATCCAAGGAACATTTCTACAAAATTATTTAAAAATCAGCCGGACACTTTCGGAGGAGAAGATTTTTTAAGTTTTCACTTTGGCCATATAAGGCAAAATAGCCCCGCCCCCTGGCGGCCATGTTTTTCGACCAATCAACATGGCTTGAATCTGATAGAGGGTCACCCAAGTAACATTTCTACAAAATTATTTGAAAATCGGCCCGACACTTATGGAGGAGAAGATTTTTTAAGTTTTCACTATAGCCATAAAAGGCAAAATAGCCCCGCCCCCTGGCGGCCATGCTTTTTGACCAATCAACATGGCTTGAAGGAATCTGATAGAGGATCACCCAAGGAACATTTCTACAAAATTATTTGAAAATCGGCCTGACACTTTTGCAGGAGAAGATTTTTTAAGTTTGCACTATAGCCATATAAGGCAAAATAGCCCCGCCCCCCCTGGTGGCCATGTTTTTCGACCAATCAACATGGCTTGAAGGAATCTGATAGAGGGTCACCCAAGGAACATTTCTACAAAATTATTTGAAAATCGGCCTGACACTTTCGGAGGAGAAGATTTTTTAAGTTTTCACTATAGCCATATAAGGCAAAATAGCCCCGCCCCCCCTGGCGGCCATAGTTTCCGACCCATCAACTTGGCTTGAAGGAATCTGATAGAGGGTCACCCTAGGAACATTCCTACAAAATTATTTGAAAATCGGCCTGACACTTTTGGAGAAGAAGATTTTTTTAAGTTTTCACAATAGCCATATAAGGCAAAATAGACCCGCCCCCCCTGGCGTTCATGTTTTTTTACCAATCAACATGGCTTGAAGGAATTTGATAGAGGGTCATCCAAGGAACATTTCTACAAAATTATTTGAAAATCGGCCTGACACATTCGGAGGAGAAGATTTTTCAAATTTTCACTATAGCCATATAAGGCAAAATAGCACCGCCCCCTGGCGGCCATGTTTTTTGACCAATCAACATGGCTTGAAGGAATCTGATAGAGGGTCATCCAATGAGCATTTCTACAAAATTATTTGAAAATCTGCCAACCAGTTTGGGAGAAGAAGATTTTTTAAGTTTTCACTATAAGCCATCTATATAAGGCAAAATAGCCCCGCCCCCCCTGGCGGCCATGTTTTTCGACAAATCAACATGGCTTGAAGGAATCTGACAGAGGATCATCCAAGGAACATTTCTACAAAATTATTTGCAAATCTGCCAACCAGTTTGGGAGAAGAAGAATTTTTAAGTTTTTTTCATTTCGTTGCCATGGAAACCAGAATTATGCATGGATCCCAAAAATTTGAAGGAAATCCGGTGAGGTCATTGAGAGGATGCTTTCTGTGAAGTTTCATCCCAATTGACCCACTGGTTACTGAGGAGAAGAAGTTGACGGACGACGCACGACGGACGACGCACGACGGACACCGGACAAAAGGCGATCACAATAACTCACCTTGAGCAAAGCTCAGGTAAGCTAAAAAGGGCCATAACTTGCATAAAATGCAAGAGTTATCTAACTTGATAATCTACAAAGGTGTGATAGTTGGGTAGGGTTGTAGAAAGTTTCAATGTAATGCATCAAGTAAACACTGAGGAGATATGGACTATTAATTTAGTTGCACGCAAAACTTTAACCAGAATTCCTAAGTAAAAATAGGGCCATAACTTGCATATAATGCAGAAAAGAGTTATCTAAATTAATAATCTACACAGGTGTGATAGTTGGGTAGGGTTATATAAAGTTTCAATGCAATGCATCAAGTAAATACTGAGATATGGACTGTTAATTAAGTTGCACGCAAATCTTTAACCAGAATTTCTAAGTAAATAAGGGCCATAACTTGCATAAAATGCCAGATAGAGTTATCTAACTTGATAATCTACACAGGTATGATAGTTGGGTAGGGTTGTAGAAAGTTACAATGCAATGCATCAGGTAAATACAGAGATATGGACTCTTAATTTAGTTGCACGCTAAACTTTAACCAGAATTTCTAAGTTAAAAAAGGGCCATAACTTGCATAAAATGCCGGATAGAGTTATTTAACTTGATAATCTACATAGGTGTGATAGTTGGGTAGAGTTGTATAAAGTTTCAATGCAATGCAATAAGTAAATACTGAGATATGGACTGTTAATTTAATTGCACGCAAAACTTTAACCAGAATTTCTAAGTAAAAAAAGGGCCATAACTTGCATAAAATGCATGATATAGTTATCTTACTTGATAATGTACATCTATAGGTGTGATAGTTGGGTAGGGTTGTATAAAGTTTCAATGCAATGCATCAAGTAAATACTGAGATATGGACTCTTAATTAAGTTGCACGCAAAACTTTAACCAAAATTTCTAAGTAAATAAGGGCCATAACTTGCATAAAATGCAGGATAGAGTTATCTAACTTGATAAGCTACATAGGTGTGATAATTTGGTAGGGTTGTAGAAAGTTTCAATGCAATACATGTAGTATTTAAGTACTTGCATGCAAAACCTTAACCAAAGTGTGACGTGGACGCCGACGCCAGGGTGAGTAGTATAGCTCTCATATTCTTCGAATAGTCAAGCTAAAAATGATAGAAAAGACAAGGTTAGCATTAAAAAAACAAGAGGGCCATGATGGCCCTGGATCGCTCACCTTAATTATACAATGTACTGCAATGCAAAACACATCAAGACAATTATTCTGAATGCAACCTCCACAGTGTTAACAATACTTTCCTTCATTTGGCCTAGTGATCTATATTTTTTACCTGATATGACCCATATTCCAACATGGACTAGATATCATCAAGACAACATTCTGACTAAGTTTCAACTTGCTCAAAGTAAAAATGCGGCCTCCGGAGTTTGAACAATATTTTCCTTTATTGACCTAGTTTCTGATCCAATATGACCCATATTTGAACTTGACCTAGATATAATTCAGACAAACATTCTGACCAAATTTCAAGATGCTGAAGCAAACAATGCGGCATCCAAAGTGTTCACAAGATTTTCCTTCAATTTGATCTAGTGACCTAGTTTTTGATCCAGCATGACCCATATTCAAACTTGGCCTACATATCATCAAGAAAAACATTCTGATAAAGTTTTATCATGCTGAAATTAAAAATGCAGTATCCAGAGTGTTAACATGATTACCCTTCAATTTGGTCTAGTGACCTAGTTTTTAACCCGGCATGACCCATATCCGAACTTGGCCTAGATATCATTTATACAAACATTCTGACCAAATTTCAAATTGCTGAAGCAAAAAATGCAGCTTTTACAGAGTTAACAAGATTTTCCCTCAATTTGGCCTAGTGACCTAGATTCTGATCCAATATGACCCATATTTGAACTTGAACTAGATATCTTTAAGACAAACATTTCAATTTCAAGCTGCTGAAGCAAAAAATGCGGCATCCAAAGTGTAAAAAAGATTTTCTTTCAATTTGGGCTAGTGACCTAGTTTTTGACCCGACATGACCCATATTCGAACTTGGCCTAGATATCATTCAGCTCAATATTCTGAACAAATTTCAAGCCCCTGAAGCAAAACATGCGTCTTCTACAGAGTTAACAAGATTTTCTCTCAATTTGGCCTGGTGACCTAGTTTCTGACCCAATATGACCCATATTTGAACTTGACCTAGATATATTTAAGACAAACATTCTGACCAAATTTCAAGCTGCTGCAGCAAAAAATGCGGCATCAAAAGTGTTAACAAGATTTTCTTTCAATTTGACCTAGTGACCTAGTTTTTGACCCGGCATAACCCATATTCGAACTTGAACTAGATATTTTTAAGACAAACATTTTGACAAAATTTCAAACTGCTGAAGCAAAAATTGCGGCCTCTGGAGTGTTAACAAGATTTTCCTTCAATTTGACCTAGTGACCTACTTTTTGACCCAACGTGACCCATGTTCGAACTTGACCTACATATCATCAAGACAAACATTCTGATAAAGTTTCAATATGCTCAAGTTGAAAATGTGACCTCCAGAGTGTTAACAAGATTTTCCTTCAATTCGACCTAGTGACCTAGTTTTTGACCTCATATCGCCCAGTTTCGAACTTGTCCAAGATTTTATGGAGATGAACGTTCTGATAAACTTTCATGAAGATTGGATGCAAAATGTAGCCCGTAGAGTGTTAACAAGCTCAAATGTTGACGATGGACGACGCACGACGCACGACGGACGGACGCCGGACAAAATGTGATCACAATAGCTCACCTTGCACTTCGTGCATAGGTGAGCTAAAAAGTCTGCCAACCTTGTAAACCTTGTAAACCTTTATATAAAATACATTTACATTATGAAAGTAGGAAATAAACATTTTGTTGACCCTGAACTGTGAAATCATTGCTGAACCTGGTTCTCTGGCACAAATTTCAAACAATTTTTATAAAATACTAATTGATCAACAAAGAATAATTTTTTTTAATTCAAATGTTTTATCAATCAAATCAAAAATTTCTTACACCCATTCCATGATACAGATGACATTTGACACATCAGCACAAAACAAATTTATACAAAATTGAGGAAAATGGAAAACAAAATCCTTTTCCCACAATTCTTGCAACACAGTATTAAATGTCAAATTTCCAGATGCTAGTTTTTACTCTTAAATTTTTTCTTCACACAATGTTTTCGAAAGTTGTCTACTGCATAAGGCATTAAATGTCACAAGTATCAAGGAAAGGGTTCTGTGAACAAACACTTACTTGCATTTGCCTTTGATAAGGATGAGTAGGCATGTTCTGACATCCCTCCTGTCTGTTGTGATAAACCACCATTGCTGTTATCTCCACCTGAACTCACAACCTCGATCTCCGATTGATAGTCATCATCGCCCGGTTGTGAATCCTCTGTCACAAGGTTTGGCAACAGGGGCAAGGGTAGAGAATTCTCAAGGTCCAAGCCGATACCCGAATCTGAATGTTTAGGCTGCTGCGTATTTCCATTACCACTAAATGCACTTTGTGTCACACTAGCAAGGTGTCCTTGTAACTCAGGATTATTGGCTGCTTTTTGCAACTCTGCATTGATAATCTTTTCAGTCTTTTCTCTGGCTGCCTGTTCAACCATTTTTTGACTCAATACACTCAACTTTGCCGAGGTTGTCAAAGCTTGTCGCGCTCGATCTTGCCACCCGATTGCTGGCTCCGTAAAACACTGAAGAGCTTCTCCCTCAGGTAGACGGACAGGCAGTTTTTGTAATGATACAAGAAGCGAGAGAATTGTTTTAAGTCTAGGTGGTCGAGACCTCAAACACAATGGACTCAAAAATTTCAAGTCTTTAGCAGCTTGTACAGCAGCCATCTGGGATGATTTATTTTTCACATTTGCTGATTTGGGTAATGGCACACAGGTCCCTGTAAATTGATAAACAAGAGGGCCATGATGGCCCTGGATCGCTCACCTTAATTATACAATGTACTGCAATGCAAAACACATCAAGACAATTATTCTGAATGCAACCTCCACAGTGTTAACAATATTTTCCTTCATTTGGCCTAGTGATCTATATTTTTTTACCTGATATGACCCATATTCCAACATGGACTAGATATCATCAAGACAACATTCTGACAAAGTTTCAACTTGCTCAAAGTAAAAATGCGGCCTCCGGAGTTTGAACAATATTTTCCTTTATTGACCTAGTTTCTGATCCAATATGACCCATATTCGAACTTAACCTAGATATAATTCAGACAAACATTCTGACCAAATTTCAAGCTGCTGAAACACAAAATGCGGCATCCAAAGTGTTCACAAGATTTTCCTTCAATTTGATCTAGTGACCTAGTTTTTGACCCAGCATGACCCATATTCAAACTTGGCCTACATATCATCAAGAAAAACATTCTGATAAAGTTTTATCATGCTGAAATTAAAAATGCAGTATCCAGAGTGTTAACAAGATTACCCTTCAATTGGGCCTAGTGACCTAGTTTTTAACCCGGCATGACCCATATCCGAACTTGGCCTACCGTATATCCGCGGCCATAAGTCGAATTTTTGAGACTCAAATTTTGGTGTTGAAGCAGGGACTCGACTTATGACTGAATGACAATCTCTCCTAAGGCTATATTTTACACGCGACAAACAGTTTTAGGGCTAATGCAAGTCGGTTGTAACTACAGCCTATTCCAGGAGAAATTACAACCGTTTTGCATATAACCATCGAGTTGGAGGTACCTCATTGTAAACAGTTACTACCACGTATTTGTAACTTTAAATGCAGATGTAGCAGACAGTGTTGGAAAGAAAACGTTGTGAGAAATAGAGATACTGCTTTTTATCAGCGATGCATCCTTTCCTTACGTTTTTTTTATCTAGTTTCAAAGCCATAAACAAAGGAAAAATAAATACCATACCCTTTAAAATCCTTTTCAATTCAAAGTTAATTTGTCCAATTTAAAGAAAATGTAGTAATTTCTCCTTTTGTCAGAGCTCTATCAAGAGAAGTCTGCTGCAGATGCGTATAAATGCATGTGAAAATGGGTAAGAGTGAAATCTATATAGACCTTTATTTCCGCAAACCATTTTCCCCAACAAATGAGCTACGTCATACAAAAAGAGTATGTGCAGTTTAATCACACAAGTATTACTAAGCTATAATAGGATCGTAAATTTAACATTAATTTATATGGGTGTATTTTATTTGTCGCGGCCTACAATCTCAGCTGGTAAATTAGTGACGTCATTTATTTGAGCCCTGTGTTTTTCACGCGACAAACAGTTTAGTTATAGGGCTAATGCAAGTCGGTTGTAACTACAGCCTGTTCCAGGGGAAATTACAACCGTTTGCATATAACCATAGAGTCCAAACTTCTTTCCATAGACCTTTACAACCCTTGTCTTCACCTCTCTGTTAATTACACACACTTTTAATAAACTGCGTCAATGCAATAATTCCTGTGTTTGTTTTACTTTTAACTAATCATTTTTTGAAAACATTGAAAGGATTAATTTTCATGTGTGAAATCGGACAAATGTGTCTTAAAGGGTTGACATCGACAAAACCCTTTGTTCGAGTTTCGCTCTTTTATTTTTATAGATTAAAACATATATTAAGAAATTTGGACTAGTTAGTTTGTTTGGCTTATTTGGATTTATAAAATCAGGTTTGTGCATTATTATCTTAATGTATCATTATCCAGTTTTACATCGAGAACTATGTTTTTTTTTAATTTTTGGCCGAAATTTTTAAAAAGTCGACCCCCGACTTATGGCTGGGAGTAACCTCAAAACCACCGAAATTGGGGTCAAACTGGACCCTCGACTAATGGCCGAAGTCGACTTATGGCCGCGGATATACGGTAGATATCATTTAGACAAACATTCTGACCAAATTTCAAGCTGCTGAAAAATTGCGGCATCCAAAGTGTTAACAAGATTTTCCTTCAATTTGACCTAGTGACCTAGTTTTTGACCCGGCATGACCCATATTCGAACTTGGTTTAGATATCATTCAGCTCAACATTCTGACAAAATTTCAAGCCGCTGAAGCAAAACATGCGGCTTCTACAGAGTTAACAAGATTTCCCCTCGATTTGGCCTAGTGACCTAGTTTCTGATCCAATATGACCCATATTTGAACTTGAACTAGATATCTTTAAGACAAACATTCTGACCAAATTTCAAGCTGCTGAAGCAAAAAATGCGGCATCAAAAGTGTTAACAAGATTTTCCTTCAATTTGACCTAGTGACCTAGTTTTTGACCAGGCATAACCCATATTCGAACTTGACCTAGATATTTTTAAGACAAACATTTTGACAAAATTTCAAACTGCTGAAGCAAAAATTGCAGCCTCTGGAGTGTTAACAAGATTTTCCTTAAATTTGACCTAGTGACCTACTTTTTGACCCGATGTGACCCATGTTCGAACTTGACCTACATATCATCAAGACAAACATTCTGATAAAGTTTCAACATGGTCAAGTTAAAAATGTGGCCTCCAGAGTGTTAACAAGATTTCCCTTCAATTCGACCTAGTGACCTAGTTTTTGACCTCATATGGCCCAGTTTCGAACTTGTCCAAGATTTTATGGAGATGAACGTTCTGATAAACTTTCATGAAGATTGGATGCAAAATGTAGCCCGTAGAGTGTTAACAAGCTCAAATGTTGACGACGCACGACGGACGATGGACGACGGACGGACGCCTGACAAAATGTGATCACAATAGCTCACCTTGCACTTCGTGCATAGGTGAGCTAATAAAAATTTCTATTTAGAAACGGTGACCTTGATAAGATTTCATCAACCTGGTTCTTTCACATCGTCATACCATGGTCAGCACTTCCCATTGACTACATATATTTTAAATTTCACTGATACACAACAAAGAATGAAAGATAAAGAGTCAACAGGAAATTTTATATTTTATGAAACAGTGACATTGACCTTTACCCAATCAACTTTGTTTATTCTAGTTTCATCCCGTTTGAAAGGGACAACAATTTCTGACTTATGTCCTGTTCACATTTTACCTCCCAAATGTAGCCTTTTGGCAAGAAACCAGGCAAGCAGGCATTCTGCGCCTACATTTAACAAGCTTGGGGCTCACCCAACGGCCATATAGAACAGATCCCACTGAAGCAACTGGTATTTGAACCTTTGACCTTCCCCTCCTGAACTACTAAGCTACTAATAACACTTTAAATTATAGAGATTTTTCATAATAAAAGAAAAGATGCTGTGAATGTTGTCTGCTGGCCTTTACTCACTTTCAAGCATTTAACTCCTTCTCAAATTTGTAGTTATATTTTCCCAAATTTCCCGTTAGTTTCCTTTGAAATTGTGAGATACTAAGCATATTAGAGAATAGGCAATTCAGATGTTGGTGAGATGACCTTTAGCAGAATCTCTGAAGAGCAGACGACATTGAAAGCATTTAGGCAAAACTATGAAAAGTCTCTGTAATTGAAGTTTTACTGTATAAAAGAGTAGAAACATTGGGGCAGGAGTAGAAATTGTTCATTATGAGCAACTTTTCCATATACAACAAAGAAAATCAAAGTTTGTCTAAATAAAGATAAAGTTAAGAACAGCATTCTTTGCTCTATTAAGGAGGTCTCACAGTTTTTAGCAATATTACCTAAGACAGTTGTTCTCTCATATCTGTGAGTCCTGAATTCCATGGCATCTTCTACTAAATGATCCAGATCAAGCACAAGTAAATACATAGACCCTGTGGCCATGAACAATCGATGGGTTGTATAGTATGTGGCCTGCCCTGCAAAATCCCAGTAAGAGATGTCATCTAAATCTTTTGTAAACTTAGGTCTTGTGTCACTAACTGGTCCGCCACTAGCTCCATCTACACTTGTCTTATCTGTGTGTTTACCTAAGTTACTGTATGTTTCTGTATCTGTGCTTAATATACTTGACTCTGTGGTTATTTGATGTTTTGTTGTATCATCTGTGTCATCAAAATATTCAAAATAAAAAATACCCCAAACAACTGTAGTCGAGCTAAAAATGGCTTTACAATTAAAGGTTAATTACCTTCATCATGACTTCACTAAAAAAAAAAAGATATTTGGGAAACCAACTGTTTTCCTGTTACCTTCGCAGTTATCATGAATTAGCCGTTCCATGAGAAAACCAACATGTTACTGGTTACAAAACATTGTTGGTTTTCCAAAATCGCAAGGTATTCTAATAATAACCTGTGAAAACCATACAGTAGCTAAATTTAGTAACGGGTCAGGGAAATTCCAAAATGTATATATTACCGGAATGGACCGGAATGAACCGGAATGGACCAAAATGGAGACAAGTAAATACCGAAATGGACTCTTTTACGCATGTAAAAACCTAAATGGACCAACATGAGTAGTAGTTTATGATATTTTTGTAGAAGTTGTTGATTGTATTGCTGGTCATGTTGATGATAAAGGTGTTGTCATTATCGATATAGTAGTAGTAGTAGTAGTAGTAGAAGTAGTAGTAGTAGCTAGTAGTCAGGCGCGTATCCAGGCATACACTTGCCAATGCGTACATTTCGTCAGAAAAATTGAAAACATAAACGGTTCAAATATGCAATAAAAAACTGAATAATGAGAGGTGTAATGGCTTTGAAGAATGAAGAATGGGTATCAGCCAGCCACTTCGTGCAGTTTGGTTAGAACCGCCTCGGTGGTGTT
Organism: Serripes groenlandicus; assembly: GCA_031761405.1. NCBI lineage: Eukaryota > Metazoa > Mollusca > Bivalvia > Cardiida > Cardiidae > Serripes > Serripes groenlandicus. The sequence goes on along the minus strand of JASEVX010000129.1, from coordinate 154,180 downwards.
GTGGTTATGATGTCCGCTTCGAGAGCGGGCGACCAGTGTTTAATCCCCGGTCGGGTCTTACCAATGCATGTTGTTTCTTGCTGTTTCCGTGCAATAACTGCCACAAATGTGAATTATTTTTTTTCAAACTTGGTAACAAGGTTAAATGCCTTAAGGGCTAGCCCAAGTTCGATCGTCACTTTCGGCGGACTTTATTCGGTGGAGTTATGGTCCCTTATTTAACAAACAATGTTGTTTCTTGCTGTTTCCGTGCAATAACTGCCACAAATGTGAACCGTTTTTTTTTCAAAATTGGTTACAAGGTTAAATGCCTTAAGGGCTAGGCCAAGTTCGATCGTCACTTTCGGTGGACTTTATTCGGAGTTATGGCCCCTTATTTAACAAAAAATGTCGTTTCTTGCTGTTTCCATGCAATAACTGCCACAAATGTGAACTGTTTTTTTTTTCAAACTTGGTAACAAGGTTAAATGCCTTAAAGGCTAGGCCAAGTTCGATCGTCACTTTCGGCGGACTTTATTCGGTGGAGTTATGGCCCTTTATTTAACAAAAAATGTTGTTTCTTGTTGTTTCTGTGCAATAACTACCACAAATGTGAACCGTTTTTTTTCAAACTTGGTAACAAGGTTAAATGCCTTAAGGGCTAGGCCTAGTTCGATCGTCACTTTCGGTGGACTTTTTTCGGTGGAGTTTTGGTCCCTTAATTAACAAAAAAAGTCGTTTCTTGCTGTTTCCGTGCAATAACTGCCACAAACTTGGTAACAACCTAGGCCAAGTTCGTTTAATTTACCCTGTAATACATGTTCAATAAAAAGTCTACTGACATGTTTAAACCTAACCTCAACATTTTCCTACAATATTTCCTGCAAGCGGGGGATATAAATTTCATGAATTTGCTTGTTTATTCAACGAACCATGTGGCAATAAGTTACAAGTTACACAAATACAACATAACATTAAAAATACAATAAATTACACGTGAAAATGGCAGTATGTCATTTCTTTTAAACAAACTTATCATATATAATAATTCATGTTCTTCAATCAGTATCATAGATGTGCTTTCTTATGGAGCGTCTTCCTACCATACGCCTACTTACTATTAATATCAACGAGCTTTATCATCGGAATTAACCCTGCATTTGTGATCTAAGTGCATCATGCAAGATACAAAATGTATCCTGTTATTGTACTTTCCTGTAATGTTCGATTTAAAACCACATTAACAAACGGGGAAGACTAAGATATTTCCTATTTCGCCTGCTATTCAACTAGTAGATCAATGGACGAGAGCCCAGCCCCGATGGCTCAATCGGTGGCGACGCGGGCTGTCAATATAGGGGTTGCGAGTTAGAACTCCATCCTAACTTCTTTCCGACGTTTGACAAAAGTCACTGTGACTCGCGTCATTCGTTTTCCACCAAAACGGCGTTAAACCCTAATCAATCAATACATCATTGGGCGAGAACATATCTGAAATCACGGGTGATTAACTCAGCAGGATGAGGGTTAATTCTTTACCTGATATAAACGACTTCCGACAGCTTATGTATGCAACATATAACTATTTAAAACATTGTTGAACAGGGAGAATAACCCCCAAAGCAAGCTATTTCTCCTTTTACCTCAATATTTCCTTTGCAATCCAGACGAATCAATCAAACTGGAAGCAGACATCGAGCGTGTTAATAAAACATGAATCGATGTATAATTGAGTGTCAACTAAATCTAGACAAAAAAATAAATAAACTCCTGATTTCATAATTACTCCAGTGTGTTGGAATAATTAGTTTTTAAATAATTGTATTTTATTTGTGAACATTGCTAAATTACACATTTTAATTAATGTATCTATATTGTTCAACAGAGAATGGAGACGAGAATCGGTCTGTATGTGAATATGCGGGAGGTAACTTAACCAACTATATCAATTCTGCCAATGATCCAGCCTATTCGTTGTTAAAAAAGCGCCCACCACTTAACAAAGATAATATGTAATCACACAAAAAATGTGGGATATATTCAGGTTATCCTATTAAACTAACCGAGAACTCGCATGTCTTCAATTTACTGCTTTTAACTAGCACCTGTCCGAGCGTTCAGTGTGTAAGGGCAATCTCCATATGTTCCATGGAAACATATAGATCGTGTTAAAGACGATCGCTACAGTTTCATTATTTTTTGAAAACATTCAGAATTTTACGAAAATTGGTGTGTTGAAAGCATATTACCTAATCTACAGAAATATGAAATATAAATATGGGTAACTAGGCTTGGAAAAGTTTTCCGGCCCTTTCTTCCCATACTCTTCAACTTTGACTGCTGTTTCCTATGTAATACAAGAGAAAGTTGATGCAACGCATCAATGTCCCCGGAAATCCATACTGCAGTTATGCATAACACTTACATTATAGTAGTTGAAAACAGTTATCAAATGAGGGGCATATTGGAACATCAGGGGTGGAGTCAAGTGAAAATGTATCATAACTTGCATTTTTTGTCAACGAAGTGAATGTCCTTCATTGAAATATAATTATGCTGCGAAAAGAAGCTGCTGAGACTGTCAGATATACAGCAGTCTAGAAACTGTGTCTCAATTTCTGGTTCCATATGGCAGAGTATGTGGTATTTTCTGTCTTAGTCCAGACAATCACCATCTTGTCACAGCAGGTTTTGGGACTTGAATCAGGGCAACATCAGCAACTTTAATCTCATCAAAATATCAAGTATTTCAGCACCAAGCCTAGACCTCCAGTCAGATTTTATTATGTTCATTTTGGAAAAAGCTCTCTCACATGAGGCATTAGCCATATAACACACAGAACCAATCCCAAATAATACAGGTTCATGGTATTCTTGTGAAGATTGTATCGATAAATTTATGAGATTTAAGCAAATGTTCAAAAGTTAAATATGAAAAATAAATATATATATATTCCAGCACTGTACACTGTGGGCCTTGAGTAAAACCAAATGAAGAAAAGTAATTCATGACAACTGATGAGCTATTGTTGTTTAATTGGAAGCAGGAATCTAGAGTATCATTATTTTTCTGCTAGGATCGGATGTTTTGAAAACTAATATAAATGTGGACATATAAATCGTACACTGCTCTGTTTCAGTGACTGACCTGAATCGGTGACCTTGTTATTTTGCATATGTTCATCAATTTGAAGAGTTCTATGATATCAATGTGTTTTGTGGTCTCAAGATTTAACAAATAAGCACAGAAATGATTTTTTAGGATAGGTCACAGACATTTTTATCATGTAGAGAGTGTGCTTTAAGTGTAAAAACATCCATTTCTTTTATCTCCGTAGTGAATACAACTTGGGAAAACCTAAAATATACACGTGATCATTCCAGCCAATCGTATTTGCGATTTGTAAATTAAAACTAATTGTAGACTTCGGAAAGCCCAGATGTATGCGGTAAACGTCATCAATATTGGGTTCGTTGAGTAGGCATGCGCACGAGACATGTTTCGATTCTAAACTTCCGCTTATATTGCAATTCTGAAAGTATACTCCCAGCCACTCGGTAAATCTCGATAATTTACTGCAATTACCGCGATTTGTCAAAGAAATAACACTGTAAAAGATCGACGATTAGAAATGCATATATTATTCGGCCCAAAAATTTCACTCGCAAAAATATGCTTGTGCCTGAAATCTCACCTCGTAATTTGAATTCGCGAGTATGAGAGCTTAAATTCGTGACACGTGATCAACAGTTTTAGCTTAGAAACAGTCATATTTTAGATATACATGGATAACCATTATCAAATGCATTCTTCACAAATCAAGACATCTCTTTGAACATGAAAATATCATTCAGTAAGTTACAATTGCTATTAAAAGGAGAATTCAACGTGATTTTTATCTCGCTATTGGCACAAATCAGTCTGCTGCTAGCAGGTGCGCGTATGTAAACAAATAAGACTGTGCGACGTAAAGGTTTGTAGTTATGGCTTTGTGATTACATTTAATATATGAAAAAACAGTACCTCAGTCTAGCTAATAGGGATTGTTTTGACTTCGTAAATAAACAAAAAACAACATAAATGCGAGTCAAAATAAAGAAACTGCAAATACTTAAAACATCGGAATATTTATTTCATTTTAGATGTGTCATAACTAATAATAACTCTTCCTCCCATGTCATTTCCGAAAAGCTATTAAAAATATAAGTCGCGGGCTTCTGCCCGGCTAATAAATATATTTTTTAATTTTTCAAATTTCATTTTTCAGTTTCATATCATTTGTTTGGCAACACTTCACTCTTAATATGACTAGAAGAATTAAAGGTAAAAATGTAGACATCACGAAAAAATGACATCATTAAAAATAATTCAATGCATAAAACATCACTTAATTTTCAAAGTGTTTTTTTTTTTCAATGATCAAATATTCAATTTTTTTTAAAAATTTGCATTAATCATTACTGTATCAGAATTTAACTTAAAAATATCAGTTAACCAGACTTCTTTTCAAATAAAATAAAATCTTGCATGATCAATCACACAATGCGCGTTTTGTTTACATTATCACAGTTTGTCTGAAGACCATAACATGAATAAAATCTTGCATGATCAATCACACACTGCGCGTTTTGTTTACATTATCACCGTTTGTCTGAAGACCATAACAATGCATAAATATAGTTTAAGCTTTACTATATCAACCAAAGGTAAATCAGTTGTGGACTATTTCTGTGTGCCGCAGGACTTATATAAACACTACACAAGCTTCAAAGTCACACAAATACAAACAATTATCGATGAACAGAACTTACACGGTTTACTCGGTCAGAAATCACGTATTCCGGACCACGCGGTTTTAACCGTTAGTTTAACAATAAGTGGCACCAGTGTCGACGAAAATGATCAACAATCTAACATCTTTCCATGTGCAGGCACGAAATACAAACTCCATAAAATTCCCTCAGACTTCATGAACAGTGTGATTGCTGCTCGAGCGTTACTAGAAATAATACGTTCCATTGAAACATGTCGTGAAACGCAATGTGAAATTGACACCATTTACTCCGATTTTTGTGACATAATGATAAGGGAAATGGACACTTCAGTCCCAAAGTATACCAATTCACGACGAACAAACAAACGTTTAAAATACACTAAACCATTTTGGAGTGACAAACTTTCTACTTTATGGTCCACGATGCGTGATAAAGAAAAGGACTTTCTTAAATGTAAGGGTCATAGAAGCATCCGCTCAAATAAGCGCCACGAATACCGCTGTGCTAGAGACACTTTTGACAGAGAGTTACGCATAGCAGAACGGGAGTACAAACGTACAGTAGCGACTGACATTGAACAAATGGCGACCAACAACCCGAACGATTTTTGGGCGAAAATTAACAAATTGGGTCCTCGAAAGTCGACATCTATACTCATGGAAGTAGTCGATGCTAATGGAAATCCTTCTTTTGATCAACAGTGTATTTACGAAACGTGGAGATCGGAATTTGCTAATTTATACAATGGCGCTGAATCTGCAGACTTTGATAACGACCACTACAGTAGAGTCAAATATCATAAACAAGCATTGTAGTCTAATATGATTGACCCTCTTTACAACCCAGATGAACTTTTAAATAGGACTATCACACTAGAAGAAGTCACCAAAGTTATTATGGCATCAAATTCGCGGTCGGCTTCGGGCATCGACAACATTCCGTATGCTGTTCTTAAATCTCCCTCTGTGATTGCTGTTCTACATAATTTATTTCAGTTGATACTAGACTCAAGTTGTATACCATCAATATGAAGGAAATCAGTGATACTTCCAATACCTAAAGACCCAAGTTCGGATAAACGTGTGCCATTAAACTACAGAGGTATAAGTCTTTTACCATGTATTAGTAAATTGTATAGTTCTGTTTTGAATAAGCGAATCATGAAACATTTGGAAAGTAATAATTTACTAGCAGACGAACAAAATGGCTTTCGGGCAAACCGATCATGTGAAGACCATATCTTTACCTTAAATTCTTTAATAAGGAATAATGTGAATGTTTACGCTGCGTTTATAGACCTTAAGAAGGCATTCGACTTCGTGGACAGGGACATGTTACTGTACAAACTGATTAAAAATGGAATAGACGGTAAAGTGTACAACTCTTTAACATCAATGTATGCTATTTCCGATTCTTGCATTAAGGTGAATAATAGATATACAGACTGGTTTCCGTGCGAGAAGGGTGTAAAGCAGGGTGACAGCATTTCCCCGACAATGTTTGACATCTTCATAAACGACCTCGTAATTGAGATAAATAGCCTTGACCTCGGTATATCAATAGGTGAACGAAGGGTGTCTTTATTATTATATGCCGACGACATTGTTTTTACCGCATCATCTGAAAACGATCTACAAAAAATGCTTAATACGCTCACGAATTGGTGCAGGAAATGGCGAGTTTTAATTAACACATCAAAATCGAAGTGTATGTATTTTAGACCCAAGCGTCATAGAAGAACGGAGTTTCAGTTCAATGTTGGCCGAACTTTGCTAGAAATTGTTAAATCGTACAAATATCTAGGAGTTATTTTCGATGAAAACTTAGATTATACAGCACATTGCGAGGCAATATCAAAAGGTGCGGGAAGAGCATTGGGTGGAATTATCTCGAAAGTATACAAAGTGAACGATTTCGGTTTCAAGTCCTATGAAAAACTTTTTTATAATTGTATAGTCCCCATACTAGATTATGGGTCATCAACATGGGCATTTAAAACGTTTAAATGTATAGACAATATCCAGAATCGATGTATATATATAATCTTTATTAAAGTCTCATCTTTGTACATGTTACATAATATAAAACAATATTCACAGTTAACAAACAAATGTACAAAGCCATTCTTTAAAAAAACAGAATTATAAGAGACTAAGAGATCATCACAAAACCTTGACAGTTAAAAAATGTTAAAGGAGATACGACGCATTTCCCATTGGGGAATCATGCATAAATACATCAAATTGAGTTAACTTAACATAAGAAACAAAAGTTAATACTTATAAAACAAATATAACATTCGTCGTAAAGTACAACTTCAAATAAACAGATGCGTTATGTATAACATATAAACCTAAAATGAAATAAAACAAGTACAACCGAATAAAATACAACTCAAAATATTAAAATACGGGCGTATAAACAGATAAAGGACTATTTACACAAATAAAATAATCTCGTCTTTAAAATATTATTACAGGTTTTGGCACTAAATCTTGCTATCTTCCTATTTGACAGAACAAATGATAACTTTTCTATATCAGACATACTGGCAAATGAAGGGTTGACCGAAAGGGCCTTTTCGACCAATTCTTTACGTATTTGCTCATATAGCTTACAATAAAATAAAACATGTATTTCTGACTCAACAGTGTCGCAGAATGGGCAGAGACGATCGTATTCAGCCAGATGTATGCGATATTATCTAGGTGTCCATAGATTTGCTTCAGTGGTCGCATTAACTGGTGACACGGGATGGCTACCGAGCATGTTTAGACAGTGGTTAACAATTATCCGATTTTGGAACAGACTTATATTGATTGATGAAAACAGATTAATGAAACAGGTTTTTCAACATGATTATAGTATATGCGAGAACAATTGGTGCTTTGACTTAAAAAACATACTAGAAAAACTAAATTTACAGGACTATTTTAACAACAGACTGTTTATTAGATTGGAGATAGCAGAACAACGTATACAACATTATTTCATCAATCAATGGACTTCCAATGTACAACAATCACCAAAACTGCGAACTTATAATCTGTTTAAAAAGACTTTCCAACTTGAAACATATGTCAAGCTGAATTTATTAAAAAGCGAACGCTCATATTTGGCTCAGCTACGATGTGGCATTTTACCTCTAAGGATTGAGACCGGTCGTTATGTTGGGGAACAGATAGATACACGAACATGTTTATTCTGCAATAAGACGGAGAATGAAACAGAAACACACTTTGTCGTAGTTTGTGATTGCTACAATGAAATACGCAGAAATGTATTCGGTGAAATATTTGAAAAAGCCGACTTTGTTTCCCTATCACCAGAACTTAAGTTGTGCTTTTTAATGAAACACCTTGTGCGAAAGTTATGTAAATATGTTGCAAAAGTGTTTAGCCATAGGAGGAGTTTGATATATAATCATCGGTGAAATATATGATTGATGAATGAGTTTATTGTTTGATCGCGAATAGTTGGCTGATATATGAAATAATTAGTTGGTTAACTGGTTAGTTGATTCATCCAATTGTTCAAGTATGCATTCACTTGTTTGTTCACTCATTCAATCGTTCGTTCATTCGGTCATTCATTTATTTACACATTCGGAGAATGGACGTACTGGTTGTTAGGTTGAGTGGCGGGATGATTAATTGATTGATTAATTTGCTCGCTGTTGAATTACTATCTTAATGGTTATATTATGAGTATGTCGCCTGCAAGTTCTATTTGAAGGCTGTATGTGAATCTGACCTTTACTTTTCGTTTCGGTAAAGGGTTTTCAAACATACATGTTATAATAATCACACTATTACACGGGTTTTATTTTGCATCCGTGCTACGTCTCCTTTCAAGGAAGGGGCGTGATTAGCGGTTGCAACATTAAGACTTATTTCAAAACATACGCGATAGGTAGTGAATGATACAAATACCTGTATGAACATGATCCGTTCATTTATGATTTTAAATTTGATATTATATGACTTTACTCATAAGATTAGGTTATACCAATTACGCCGACTTGCTTTTGTAAATACATAAAATAATGGAGCGCCTGTAGCACTGATGACCAGTAATTGTATCTAGACTTATGTCAGTACAGTTACGGATTACAGTTCAAATAAAATCCCCAAAATAAGACGAAATCATCAGAATTATAGATGGCTCTGTTCGAGGATGCAATAACTGCATCTTGTACAAGATGCAGGTTCGCCATGCTCGCACGAAGCCGTCGAAATAATTATAGATATGTATATATGTATATATGTATATAGACTGCTTGTACCACACATTGATAAGAATGAATGAATATATGTACACAGACATTACCTTTATATATAGTGACATATAGGCCCATGGGGCCGGGTGTTTTTTCAACGAACTTTGTTAAATATTTTATTATATGTTATACACATGTCACTTTAATAAAAAAATTACTTACTTTACTTTATATCAAAATTTAACTTAACAATCATAGGTAAACAGACTTCTTTTCAAATAAAATCAAATCTTGCATGATCAATCACACAATAAGCGTTTTGTTGACATTATCACCGTTTGTCCGACGACCATAACACTTTTAAACTGGTGTTTACGTAATATATACATTTAGTGTGAGAATCGAAACTGTCGCGTTCGTCTTTAAAATCCTGAATACATTTTTTTTTTTTTTTTTTTTCAGGCGATGCAATAAATCTGCTTGTGGTTACGCCTAGTTTATGTGTATGTGCTAAAAAGAAGCTCCTAGGATGCACCAGATGCAATGTTGGATGTTTAAAAACATTCCGGGGGAGCGTATACTTCATTTTGATCCAGGTACGCCCCTGGAAGTAGCAGTAGAAGAAGTAGTAGTAGCAGTTGATGTTGTTATAGAAACAAGTTATAGTAGGACGATAGGTGTAGTAATATTGTTGTTAGTAATGACAACGACAAATCTTTATTTAAAAGAGTTTTTTTTTTATCACAAACGGTGATAATGTCAACAAAACGCTTATTGTGTGATTGCTCATGCAAGATTTGATTTTATTTGAAAAGAAGTCTGTTTACCTATGATTGTTAACTTAACAATCATAGGTAAACAGACTTCTTTTCAAATAAAATAAAATCTTGCATGATCAATCACACAATAAGCGTTTTGTTGACATTATCACCGTTTGTCCGACGACCATAACACTTTTAAACTGGTGTTTACGTAATATATACATTTAGTGTGAGAATCGAAACTGTCGCGTTCGTCTTTAAAATCCTGAATACATTTTTTTTTTTTATTTATTTTCAGGCGATGCAATAAATCTGCTTGTGGTTACGCCTAGTTTATGTGTATGTGCTAAAAAGAAGCTCCTAGGATGCACCAGATGCAATGTTGGATGTTTAAAAACATTCCGGGGGAGCGTATACTTCATTTTGATCCAGGTACGCCCCTGGAAGTAGCAGTAGAAGAAGTAGTAGTAGCAGTTGATGTTGTTATAGAAACAAGTTATAGTAGGACGATAGGTGTAGTAATATTGTTGTTAGTAATGACAACGACAAATCTTTATTTAAAAGAGCTTAGTCCACCGGCCCATAAAAAGGCATGCACCACTTGATAAAAAATACATTTGTTTCATTCTGAAAAATGCCCCTAAAACTACTACTTTTGCAACCGCATGTAGGCAAAGTTTGCTAATTTACTTATTTCCGATGAATTATTAGACTACAACATAAAGTTGGAAACTAGTAATGATAGTACCAGTTTTATACCAGGTGAAAAGGAATTGTTGTCTGATTCCTTGAACACTGGACAATACATGATATTCACACTCTGTAATGGTATAATTGGAAGCCGCGTCTTGAGTTGATTTATAGACCTGCCATTGTGACGACATGTCGGGATTTCTCTTTATACTTATTAAGTATATTAAGTTAAGGTAAATGACTTTTAAAACATCCTTTTTACACTCTATATACATTTGTCAGTTTTACAAATTAAAAAAAAAGACAAAGGCCGGCATATTAATTCAATGTATGTACATCTTTAGTTAAGCGAAATTAATACTATCTAGTCTAAACAGTAACATATAGTAAACCAATCTACTGAATTTAGTAACCTGCCTCATACGCTTTACAAGAGAAAGTTGATTCAACGCATCAATATCGCCGGAAATCCATACTGCAGTTATGCATAACGCTTACATTATAGTAGTTGAAAAAACAGTCATCAACTGAGAGGCATATTGGAACATCAGGGGTGGGGTCAAGTGATACTGTATCATAACTTGCATTTGTTTGTCAACGAAGTGAATGTCAATCATTGAAATATAATTGAAGTCTTTCATTGTTTATGATCAATCTCCATTATAAGGTAGGTTGACCGTACACACAGCCAACTAATTATTGATCATAAACACAAATGGAAATGAGTAATCTTGCCAATCATTAGTCTTAGTATGTATACAGTGCTTTCTTTAAGGAATAATTATAAAATTTATGAATTCCACATACACTTTTCAAGATGTTTGTCAGAATATTTGAATTTTATTATTCATCAATTAAACCACCAAACAGACAATTTAGGATTTTCATGCAATAGCACGTCATTTTACCTGTCCCCTATTAAAGTCAGCATTGGACACCTTTGCAGCAATCTACTTTTTGAACAATGAACAAAGGGTTAAATCGCTGAAGACATGAGTTTTCTCTTTTTCTCAAAATGATATGATCTTGGCATCCTAATTATATGATACTTTAACAAATGTTAAATTTAGTCCAATATTTATAAATTAGACCATCATCGAAATATAATATCAGCTAAACAGTTAAATTTCATTGAAATTGTTGTATAATTTCAAACTTAATTTCGAACATAAACTGAACCCTACGGCAACATGTTAATTTATTTTAATTATTTCCTTCCTTTTTTTATAATGAAAATAAAAAACTACTCATGTTTTAAAACTATATTATGATGAGCGCCCTTGTGTCAATGATGCATAACAATATACAGATCGCAAGCAAAATGCCTGTAATGACACAAATGAATCTAACGACACATCTAAATGTCTCAAGGACGAAATAATTTTGTACGAAAGACCCGATTCGTTAACCATTCTTCTTCACAGAGTTGTCGTTCTTTACACTCTCTTTATAAGTAGACAGTTTTTATTCAAAGTCATTTTTCTATTAAAACCAGTCGAACCAAATAAACATCTTTAATCATCTATAATTAACTATTTGTAAGTTAGTGTAAAGAACGGCTCTCTGCAAAGGAGATTGATATACGCAGTCGTTATTCGCTAGTCACGTGATCAACAGTTTTAGCTTAGAAACAGTTCATATTTTAGATATACATGTATGGATAAACATTATTAAATGCATTCTTCACAAATCAAGGCATCTCTTTGAACATGAAAATAACATTCAGTAAGTTAAAATTGCTATTAAAAGGAGAATTCCACGTGATTTTTATCTCGATATTGACACATAACAGTCTGCTGCAAGTCCTATAGGGACTGTTTTGTCTTCGTAAATAAACCAAAAAAACATTAATGCGGGTCAAAATAAAGAAACTGCAAATACTTAAAACATCTGAATATTTACTTCATTTTAGCTGTGTCATAACTTAGTGTTTTTAAACAAACGCAATTGTAATATGTTCAAGACATTTAAATTTGTTTTGTTTCTAATAATAACTCGTCCTCCCATGTCATTTCCGAAATCCTTTTGAAAATATAAGTCGGCGACTAGTAATTTCAATAGTATACCAAACCGGGAACCAAGAAAAGGCTGGTTCCTGAAATCCTATGATATTACGCAGTAATAAGAGGAAGTAACTAAAGAATACGCTCTGTTCGTTTCCTTATCTGCTTCATTTGCTTTTTTAGCTCACCTATGCACAAAGTGCAAGATGAGCTTTGTGATCGCTCACCGTCCGTCGTCGTCGTCGTCCGTCCGTTCACATTTTCCTACAAACGACTTCTCCTCCTAAACCAATTAACCAAATTCAAACTTTTTTTACAGGAATGTTCCTTGGATGGATCTCTTTCAAACTTGTTCAAAGAATTCTATTCCATGCAGAACTTTGGCTGTCACGGCAAAAAAAAAGGGGGAAATTAACCAAAACTTAAAAAATCTTCTTGTCTGAAAGTAGAAAGCCCATGCCTTTGATATTTAGTATGTAGCATCATCTAGTGAACCTCTACAAAGAGTGTTCAAATTATAGCCCTGGGGTCAAAAATGACCCCTCCCCGGGGGTCACTTGTTTTACATAGACTCATATAGGTGAACAACTTCTACCAAGATTGTTCAAATTATAGCCCTGGAGTAACAAAATGACCCCTTCCCGGGGGTCACTTGTTTTACATAGACTCATATATGGGAAAAACTTTGAAAATATTCTTGTCTAAAAGAAGAGGGCCCAGGCCTTTGCTATTGGGTATGTAGCATCATCTAGTAGACCTCTACCAAGATCGTTCAAATTATAGCCCTGGGGTCAAAAATGACCCCTCTCCTGGGGTCTATTGTTTTTCATAGACTCATATAAGGAGCAAACTTTTAAAAATCTTCTTGTCTATAAGTAGAGGCCCCAGGCCTTTGATATTTGGTATGTGGCATCATCTAGTAGACTTCTACCAAAATTGTTCAAATTATAGCCCTGGGGTAAAAAATAACTCCTCCCCGGGGGTCAATTCTTTGACATAGATAGGGAAAAAACTTTAAAAAAATTCTTGTCTCAAAGTAGAAGACCCAGGATTTTGATATTTGGTATGTAGCATCATCTAGTGGACCTCTACCTAGATTGTTCAAATTATAGCCCTGGGGGTCAAAATTTACCCCTCCCCAGGGGTCACTTGTTTTACATAGACTCATATAGGGAAGACACTTAAAAAGTCTTCTTGTCTAAAAGATATTCGGTATGTAGCATCATCTAGTGGACCTTTACCAAGATTGTTCAAAGTATAGCCCTGGGGTAAAAACTGATCCCATCCCGGGGTCACTTGTTTTACATAGACTCATATAGGGAAAAAACTTAACAAATCTTCTTGTCTAAAAGTAGATGGCCCAGGCCTTTGATATTTAGTATGTAGCATCATCTAGTAGCCCTCTACCAAAATTGTTCAAATTATAGCCCTGGGGTCAAAATGACCCCTCCCGCGGGGGTCTATTGTTTTACATTGACTCATATAGAGAAAAAACTTAACAAATCTTCTTGTCTCAAAGAAGAAGGGCCAGGCCTTTGATATTTGGTATGTATCATCATATAGTAGACCTCTACCTAGATTGTTCAAATTATAGCCCTGGGGGTCAACATTGACCCATTCCCAGGGGTCACTTGTTTAACATATTAAACGAAAGCCTGCATTGAATTACCACGTCACTTCCGGTATATTTTACGGAAATTAATACGTTAATCGCGAACCTAGCTTATTTTGATTCCGGATTTTAAATGCTTATTAAAGTTATCTTTTTGATATTTTTCAATGAAAATTCTTATCACATTAGGTTTATATGACTTTTCGATACATATTTATCGCGTATTTGAGTGTCATTCTTGGTTTCCTTTGTCTTACATCTTCTTTGCCTTCCATATATTAAAAATTGCGAATGTCTAATGTCTAATTGAATAGACATTTAATTTTTTGAATATCTAATATCTAACTTATAATTGGCCTTCTAGATATATTAAAATTTGCATATGTCTTATGTCTAATTAGACATTATATTTCTTTTTAAATGGCAGGCCAACTTCACACACTAACATGACCAGATGTACTTAAAGGCACACAGTTGAAAATGAACATACTTCATGTTAAATATATAAATACGGGTCCATTCAGGTATTTCCATGCTTTCATATGTCCATTCCGGTATTTCCAGTGTCCATTCCGGTATTTCAAATGTCCATTTCGCTATTTACAAGGTCCATTCCGGTCCATTCCGGTATTTCCATGCACCCAATTGTTTTGTGTGTGATATTTAGTAGAAATAGGAGATTAAGTTTGAAGCTTAAACAGAATGTGATTAGAAATCAAAGCACTGAAAGTGCTGTGGGACGGTACCCATTGTATGAGGGGGGAAAAGATGGTCAACTGTTCCATTTTTTGAAAAATTACAACACAAGTCACATAATTTAAAAAAATGTAAACAAAAAAGCAGAAATGCATACAGTTCAAACATTTATTTAAGACGGGGTTAACCTTATTTCCAGAGATCTATAATTAAACTCTTGAACTGTAGACATCTGCTGCAGAACGCCTCTATAATATGAGGGAAAGGGTTAACAATATTTGAAATTGGCCTATCAACAAGACAAACTTTCTGACAAAGTTTCAAAATGCTCAATACAAAAATGCAGTGTCTATAGTGTTTGGCTAAGTGACCTAGTTCTTTACTGGATCTGACACATATTCGAACTAAGGCTAGATATCATACAAGCAAATATTCTGAGAAAGTTTCAACATGCTCAAGTAAAACATGCGGCTTCCAGAGTGTTAACTAGATTTTCCTATAATTTGAGCAGTCCTGCGAGCAAAACAACATTGTGGACTCTGCGTAAAGTATCGATCCAGATCAGCCTAAGCATGCCACACAGGCTTACAAGGATAGACAAATTTCACCTGTGGATTTTCTGTCAAATTGACCTGTAACTTAACCAACAATGTCCAATTCTCTAATACAACCAAAATACATCAAAATTGATACTTTTTACCCCAAAACATAGGCTACACTCAGCCTATTTATTATACAATGAGAAGAAGGGTATTAGATGAACAAACTAGTTTGATTGATTAATTGGGGTTTAACACCATTTTCATCAATCTTTCCGTCATATCACGGCAGCCAGTTCAACTACTCATATGTTTCTTGGCTTTCTCATACCAGTACTTCACACAACATACTTTCCAAGCAACTGGCTGCTTTTCCACTTAGTCTGAAAGCCCATTGGTGGTAGTCATGTCAAATGTCGGAAGGAATGTAGGTCAAGCTGGTGTTCGAACTCACAACCCCTGGATTAACAGCCTGTGTCTCTACTGACTGAGCTACGGTAAACTGAATAGGAAACATGCTGTACCAAAGTGAGCTTGCAAAGATATTTCCAAAGTTGTCTGCTGTAGATTGGTTAAATTTGGGTAAAGTTTTTTAAAAAGAGCCTGTGATATTGTTTCCGTTCAAATATTTCTTCCAATCCTTGAAGTTTGCAAAAAAATCAACAGGTCAAAATGTACAGTTGTGTTAAAAATTTCAAACTTTTCTTCCCATTACTATGTTCAACAATTGAAAAATTGGGGACATATTTTGTACATGTAAAGTCTGTTGCATGATGAGTACATGTCAACTTGAATATACATAGAAAAAAATAGTAAACTGACCTTTGAATGTATATAGGCTGTAGACAATAATTATGCAATAGAAAATCTTTAAACTTTATGTCAGAAGTTAAATCTCATAATGTGCTTTTTCCTTTTGTGATCAATAATTTGATTGTGAAATTAATTCTTCTTTTCTCTGGAATCTAGACAGAGAAAGCTTTGATCAGATTTAAAAAACAAGAGGCCCAAGAGGGCCAGTATCGCTCCACGGCCATTAGGCAACAATTAAATATTCAAACAGCCCCGCCCCCTGATGGCCATGTTTTTGACCAATCAACATTGTTGAAGGAATCTGATAGAGGACCATCCTAGGAACATTTCTACAAAATTATTTGAAAATCAACCGGAAACTTTCGGAGGAAAAGATTTTTTAAGTTTTCACTATAGCCATATAAGGCAAAATAGCCCTGCCCCCTGGCAGCCATAGTTTTCAACCAATCAACTTGGCTTGAAGGAATCTGATAGAGGGTCACCCAAGGAACATATCTACAAAATTATTTGAAAATCAGCCATACACTTTCGGAGAAGATTTTTTAAGTTTTCACTATAGCCATATACGGCAAAATAGCCCCACCCTCTGACTGCCATGTTTTTCGACTAATCAACATGGCTTGAAGGATCTGATAGAGGTCTCCCAAGGAACATTTCTACAAAATTATTTGAAAATTTGTCTGAAACTTTCGGAGGAGAAGATTTTTTAAGTTTTCACTATAGCCATATACGGCAAAATAGCCCCACCCTCTGACTGCCGTGTTTTTCGACTAATCAACATGGCTTGAAGGATTTGATAGAGGGTCTCCCTAGGAACATTTCTACAAAATTATTTGAAAATTTGTCTGAAACTTTCGGAGGAGAAGATTTTTTAAGTTTTCACTATAGCCATATAAGGCAAAATAGCCCCGCCCCCTGGCAGCCATAGTTTTCGACAAATCAACATGGCTTGAAGAAATCTGATAGAGGGTCACCCTAGAATCATTTCTACAAAATAATTTGAAAATTTGCCAAACACTTTTTGAGGTAAAGATATTTTAAGTTTTCACTATAGCCATATAATGCAAATAGCCCCTGACACTTTCGGAGGAGAAGCTTTTTTAAGTTTTCCCTACTTTTTTAATTTGGTTGCAATGGAAACCAGAATTTTGCATGGATCCAAAAAATTTGAATGAATTTAGAAGAGGACATTAAGATGATGCTTCCTAGGAAGTTTCATCTTAATTGGCCAAGTGTTTAAGTAGGAGAAGTCGTTTGAAGCAAAAAGTTAACGCATGCACGACGGACAATTCGCCATGACATAAGCTCGACTAGCTTTCAGCCAGAGGAGCTAATTATAATATTTCAATCACCCTTTCCCTCAAATAGACACTTTCTGACGCCTCTGCAGCAGACGGCTTTTTGAAAACATGGAGGCAGAGGAAGAAATTGCTCCATACGAGCAATTTCTCCTTTTGTCACAATGCTTTTTACTCATGCCTCTTACTGTTGACAAATGCTTGTAAACTTACAGTTTTACTTTTAAATTTTACATCTTGGGTCATTTAACAAACCTTTTACATCTTGGGTCATTTAACAAAACAAATGATCTGCCTGATCAAAATTATCAACAGGTTCACCCTGTGTGACACAATATGTAGTTCAAAATGATCTACTTAATGTTAGTTATCATGTACAAGTGTCTTCCTGGAAGGCTGTGTTATAGCTCAAAATGATTTACTTGAATGTCTTGTTCATAGTAATTAGTTAATTACACAGTTATCTTCCTGTATTATAGTAAACAAAAACAGATCACATTGTGCATCCTTGATTCGTATTTGTGTCGTTTATATCTCCTAGATACTTGTCCTTCCATTCCGTTATTGTTTGCCGAGTTACCTTTACAGAATAAACACTTTCATTCAGAATACTTGTCACAACGACTCGCTGCTGTTACCAGCTTTGAAGAATGTCATTAACATCGTTTTGTTTTTGTTTTCTACCTGTTTTGTTGCGTCCAGGACTTGCCATGTTCACCCTGTGTGACACAATATGTAGTTCAAAATGATCTACTTAATGTTAGTTATCATGTACAAGTGTCTTCCTGGAAGGCTGTGTTATAGCTCAAAATGATTTACTTGAATGTCTTGTTCATAGTAATTAGTTAATTACACAGTTATCTTCCTGTATTATAGTAAACAAAAACAGATCACATTGTGCATCCTTGATTCGTATTTGTGTCGTTTATATCTCCTAGATACTTGGCCTTCCATTCCGTTATTGTTTGCCGAGTTACCTTTACAGAATAAACACTTTCATTCAGAATACTTATCACAACGACTCGCTGAATCTTCTTCACAAGTAATGTTGCGTATTGTGCATTTCCGTCAACATTTCCATGATCTGAAACGAAACAAAAATACATACAGTTACTGATTGCACAATAAAAATAGTCTGTTTATAATAGATACTTTGCAATTATTGATCTGCATTAAGTTATTTGGGGTTATAATGCATATCTATCCAGTGAAGACTCAGAGGAGCCTATGTATCATATTATGCAGTCTCACCAGTCTTAACTGACCATTTACATGTAATTTAGACCTAGAAACGGCGTAGCATCACTACTTTAATGTCAATATAACTTTATAAATGACGTCAAGGCAAAGTGTCAGTTAAACATGGATTCACTAGACAATTTATAACATAACGTACACAAATATACATATGTTTTTGTGCGTTAATTGAATAACATTTTTGGCAAAGCATCATGCATATACTCCATCTAAGTAAAGACAAAATCTGGAAAATTAATTTATCAATATACATTGTATTTCTTCATTCTTTTCAATAACAAACTTGTATACATAATATCACCAATACAAATAATTGTACACTTAAGTTTGAAAGCAGTTTTCACATCACTTAACCACTTTTGTCTCCTAAGTCCTCAAATGAGCCTAAATAGTGTATACATACAGTAACAATGGAATATATGTACACGAAGTCTCCGAAGTCCTTAACTTATTATTTTTTATTTTCCTTCATATGCCACCCTTTTAAATAATTAACAGATGTCAGATGATAACACGAACAAGCGAATGTCTACAGGAATTGGGCTATTTTCAGACATATGTGTACACGAAATACATGTGAGCTTATTTTCATATTCGGTTACGATACAGCACAGGGCGAAAAAAAATCCACTCCAAATTACAGTTTTCACAGACCTACCTCGAACGTTTTACGGATTGATGACTAAATGAACATTTTAGGCGTGCACACATTTTTCCTATCAGTCTTCCTCAATATAAAACTTCATGTGTCTTTTCTCCATAATAACAATCTATCGTCAGGGCAGCTTGTCAGATTTTTACTTTCATTTTGAACGGAAGTTGCAAGTTCTCCTTCGCAGAGTTGTCGTTCCTTACCATCTCTTTCAGTAAAATGAATCGAGTGGCTAGATAATTAGTTGGGAGATAGTTTTTCTTCGAAGCGTTTGGCATTATTTGTTAATACTACAGATAGTTTTTCATCGAAGCGTTTGGCATTATTTTTAATACTACCAAACATCCCAAAATCACTTCTGATCTACAAGAAAATCAAAATATCACGTGATATCATCAAAATTGCCGTACTACGATTTTATATTAAACGAAATTTTAAGAAACATAATAACGTATGAATTTTGATAGTGTCAATATTATTTCGTTTCTAAAAATTAAATTCTTTCTGATTGAAACATGTAAAAAATTGGTATATATTCATACATTGTTTATGAATATATTAATTCAAACTTCAACGCAAAATTGTAAACGTAATACTTCACCCACTAATGCTGCCTTTTTACAGTCCGTTTTCAAAATTCAGATATCTTGATTCACCAATGTTTTCAAAAAGCAGTTATATTGCCTGATAATAGGCACTACTTTTTTGTTGTGGGTATAAAAAAAGCCCTCTCGGTTTTTGGTACCCAGCTTTACTCTGTCATACTGTTTATAATCAGGGAGCCAATTGTTGTACGATTTCTCAAAATGCACATGGCTATAGACAGTACCCTAAGGGGTACCGTCCAAAAAAAGAAGAAGAACAACAACAACAACAACAATAAAGAATAAGACGGACCTGTTCTCCCACCGCGGTAGTAGTAACCTCATGTAACACCGGATCAGATAAACAGAATGAGCTCATATAGATTGTTGTACTAAATATAGATTTCTTCTTGAATATTGTGTTGCGAGTATAGCGAGTGTTCTCTCTCTCTCTCTCTCTCTCTCTCTCTCTGGTGTTTAGTAATAAATAAGAATCATTTGCCAATGTATTCATTAACAATAATTATTGGTTAACTAAACATAATAGTACTTCTCTGACATATTATAATATATATTTTTTTGTATTCCTGTATATAAATCATGTAAATGAATGTATGTAACGTCATTGAGCCATATTCTTTACGTGTATACACTTGTAAATAGCAAAAAAATGTATACTTATACATGTGCCGACTTGCCTGAATAAAATTGAGTTGAGATTCCCCTCCTAGCCACTCAGTTCTATATTTTTTCTTGTATAGCACTTTCTCACATACAGACGCTTTCTAGCGGCTTTTGAAAACATTAGTGCAAAAGGAGAAAATGTTTAAAATGAGCAATTTCTCCTTTTACCACAATGTTTTCAAATCTAATCATACGAGACAAAATTCATAAATGCAAACAATAACGTTTACTTCACAGCGATTATTATTAAAATTGGTTTCGCACTTACCAAACTCAATTTCTCAGGTTTATGAGTATCGTATTTCTTCTTAATTATACAAAACAATACAATACAAGACAGATGTTTGATGCAAAGCATCAAAGAGAAGCCGCACTATTTCGTTTCACATGAAGAAATAAGAAAAAAGATCATTTAAATCCACAAACATTAGAACAATTTAATCTGTAGTCAGTAATGCTGATATCGATTATTGAAGATATAAGTTTTATGTAGGATATTTAACCTGGCAGGGTCTGTTTTAAGTGAATGAGATAATTTAGAGTTAAGCTGATCATAAAAAGTGACATATAACACTAAAGATAAATGGACAAGAGGTTATGATAAATTTAAATTAGTACCAAAAACAATTAACTATTTTTATTGAACACACGCCCTGTTATGATAATGTTTTATCAAATAATGCTGACACACAGAAAATCTGTTTTTCGTTTGTATCGGTAAGTCATGATAATGGATAAGGGTTTCCTACATAAAACAAATCTGCAGTAGACGACTTTGAAATTATCAAGTAAAAAAAATCTCTATAAAAGATCGTATGATAATTGAAAAGTGTTGAATTATTGTGGCAAATGCAGATATTGCTCATTATGAGCAATTTCTCCTTTTGCCACAATGATTTCGATGATGTTTACTCTGACAGACTTTAAAATCATCAAATAAAAAACATAGAAAATCTCTATAAATGATAGTAAGATAATTGAAAAGAGTTGAAATTATCAGTGTGGCAAATTGAGCAATTGAAACTATGATCAAAGTTGTCGGATTACAAACGCACAATCTCGAGTTGACGAAACTGATGTGAACTCGTGTCGTGATTAGCATTCAGAAAACCACGTAATCCGAAAGACTGACAATAGCTGCAGGGACTTTTGAAAACCTTGTGACAAAAAGAGAAATTGATCACGAGGTATTTATCCTTTTGCTACAATGTTTTCTACTTTATGTCCATAAATTATACCTTCATATAGCAAGATGTTCCAATGTTTACTTAATGTGCTACGTATAAGGGAAATGCTTAACATAGGAACTAGTTTCAATTTTTTTGAAAACGTTAAACCAGTGCTTGAAAATTTACTTGAATTTATTTCTCAAACTGTAAATTTACCAGTTGATATAAGAGTTGAAATGCTGTCTACATTTACCGTGATAAGTTAAATACAGTTCAGTTAATCCGATCACACTTTGTTTGTAAGAACCAGAAGATTTCATTTCATTTAAGTATTCTGAATCCAGTATGTACTGAACATGAAAGTCAGATTATTAAAAGCAAAGCAAATGAAAAATGTATGTGAAATTGCGATAAAAATGAAAATCTATACATAGACTATAGATGAATGGTACTGTCTTTTGTTTTTAGCTCTTAACTTGATTCGGGAACCAGAGTTGCTGCGTGGCCGCTTACGACATTTACACACTAGACCAAATTGAGATCGGTTTAAAACGCGTTGGTGATTACGGATTAAATCTAAAAACGTGGACTAAATATTAAGATTTAGATTTAGACAAATATCTAAATTGAAAAGTTTAGTGAATACGGGACGAGGCTTCTTCGTCTAATTACTGCGTAATATATCATAGCATGCAATTTTAAGGAACCAGACTACATTTACAAATTCAATGGAAGGGTTCTCTATTTTACTGTCTAGAGTAGATACAGTATGAATTTCGCTTAAATAAAAATGTACATACATTCAATTAATATACGGGCCTTTGTCTTTTGTTTTTAATTTGTAAAACTCACACATGTATATACAGTGTAAAAGGGATGTTTTAAAAGTCATTACCTTAAATTAATGTACTTAGAAAGGACAAAGAAAAATCAAAATATGTGGTCACGCTGGCAGGTCTAAATATTCTCCTTAACCGAAAATTAAAAGCATCCCTACAGGAAGCCGCTTCCAACAATATATGTTATTGCATAAAAACTAAAAGTTTTAAACAAACACAAATCACAAGAGAAAGTTGATGCAACGCATCAATGTCGCCGGATATCCATAGTGCAGTTATGCATAACACTAACATTATAGTAGTTGAATAAACAGTTATCAACTGAGGGACATATTGGAACATCAGGGGTGGGGTCAAGTGAAAATGTATCATAACTTGCATTGTTTTGTCAACGAAGTGAATGATAACTGAAGCCTTTCATTGTTTCTGATCAATCTCCATTCCAAAGTAGGTTGACCATACACACAACCAACTAATTATTGATCATAAACATGGAAATGAGTAATATTGCCAATCATTAGTCTTAGTATGTATACAGTGCTTTCATTAAGGAATGATTATAAGATAAGTGAATTCCACATACACTTTTCAAGATGTTTGTCAGAATATTTGAATTTTATTATTTTTCAATAAAACCACAAAACAGACAATTTAGGATTTGCATGCAATAGCACGTCATTTTACCTTTCCTCTTTGAAAGTCAACAGTGGACACCTTTGCAGCAATCTACTTTTAAAACAATGAGATAAGGGTTAAATCGCTGAAGACATGAGTTTTCTCTTTTTCTCAAAATGATATTATAGCTTAGCATCCTAATTATATCATACTTTAACAAATGTTGAAATGTAGCCCAATATTTATAAATTAGACCACCTTCGAAATATAATATCAACTATACAGTTAAATCTCATTGAAATTGTTGTATAATTTAAACTTAATTTCGAACATAAACTGAGCCCTACAACATGTTAATTTATTTTAATTCTTTCCTTCCTTTTTTATAATGAAAACAACGAACTACTCATGTTTTAAAATTATATTATGATGAGCGCCCTTGTGTCAATGATGCATAACAATATGCAGATCGGAAGCAATATGCCTTTAGGGAATTAAATGACATATTTAAAATTGTCAAGAACGAAATAATTTTGTACGAAAGACCCGATTCTTTCTTATTTGCAGAGGTGTCGTTCTTGAAACTCTCTTTATAGGCAGAGAGTGTTCGTTCAAAGTCATTTTCCCATTAAAACCAGTTTTATCTCGGTTTGTTCTTTTCTTCATTTGTTTCGAACCAAATAAACATTTTAAATCACCTATAATTTACTATTTGTAAGTGAGTGTAAATAGCGGCTCTCTGCAAAGGAGATTGATCTACGCAGTTGGTATTCGCGAGTCACGCAGGCGCGCTTAAGTAAACAAATTAGACTGCGACGTAAAGGTTTGTAGTTATCGACTTTTGATTACATGTAGTATATATAGTGTAAAATAAAGTATACAAGTCTAGCTAATAGGGACTGTTTTGTCTTCGTAAATAAAACAAAAAAACATAAATGCGAGTCAAAATAAAGAAACTTAAAATACCTAAAACATCGGAATATTTATTTCATTTTAGATGTGTCATTACTTAGTGTTTTTAAACAAACACAATTGTAATATGTTCAAGACATCTAAATGTGTGTCTATCTAATAATAATCCCTCCTCCCATGTGATTTCAGAAAACCTATTAAAAATAGAAGTCGCGGGCTTCTGCCCGGCGACTAATAACATAGACAATGGATTTTCTGAAGAGCCCCACGTATTTATTTTAACCGTACATATTTAACCCAGAATTTATTCTCATATATATATATATATATATAGACAATGAAGACAATATATGTCTTCTAGTCTTTATAAACTTAAATTTAAAATAAAATAATATAAAACAATATTTAAATTCTCATGTTATTTGCATAATAAATGTACTTTGCTAAATTATTTATTACGATTTCTGAAGGTGATGTCATCAGATTTATAAAGTTTTGTTTAGTTGGCCATGTAAAGTAATATCTTTTAATATGTTTCAATCTCAGTCCGGAATATTTCGAGCAAATTAGCTTTAGAAAAAGGGTATTCGTTTTCTACTAGCCCCGAATACATTTATTTCATAAATTCGTTCATTTCTCCGGATGATGTGATGACGTCCACTTTCAATGTTTTATCACAAAAGTGTCAGAGTAACAGTACTACAAATAAGATGCCCTAGAAAATATGAGAGGACTGAAGGAGAAAGAGAATGCAGTACACACAAGAGAGGGAGAGAGTGGCAGTGAATTGAATGAAACCATGCCTCTCCTCTACAGCTACCAATGCTCAAAAAGAACTAAGTTGTTGGTAGCGTGCAAATGCCAACCTCTCCCTCAACCGGGAGACCCGATCGCGCTGTGCAGGTGCCCGCAAGCGCTATGGAGATATCAACGGCATTCTTGTAAGAATGTTTGTCTTAGTGTTTTCAAAGTCAAGTTCGAATATGGGTCATATTAGGTCAGAAACTAGGTCACTAGGCCAAATTGAAGGGAAATCTTGCATTTTTAACTTGATCATGTTTCAAAATTGTATCAGGACGTTTGTCTTGATGATATGTAGGCCAAGTTCGAATATTGGTCATGTCAGTTCAAAAACTAGATTACCAGACCAGATTGAAAGATGATCTAATGAACACTGTACAAACCGCATTTTCTGCTTCAGCAGTTTAAAATTAAGTCAGAATGTTCATTTTAATGATGTTTAAGCAAAGTTTGAATATGGGTCAAAAACTAGGTAGGCCAAATTGAAGGCAAATTTTTTTAACACTCTAGAGGCCGCATTTTTTGCTTCAGCAGCTTGAAATTTTGTTTGAATTATATTTAGGTCAAGTTGACTAGTGGTTACATTGCGTCAGAAACTTGGTCACCTACGCCAAATGAACGACAATCTTGTTAACACTCTGTATGCTGTTTTATTAACTTGAGCATGTTGAAACTGTTTCAGAATGTTTTTCTTAATATGTAGACCAAGTTTGAATATTTGTCATGTTTAGGTCACTAGACCAAATTGAAGTAAAATCTTGTCAACACTGTAGAAGTCACATTTTTTTGAATCTGGTCAAGATGTTTATCTTAATGGTATCTAGGTCAAGTTCGAATATTGGTCATGCCGGGTTAAAAACTAGGTCACTAGGCCAATTTGAAGGAAAATCATGCTAATACTATGAAGGCTGCATTCTTTGCTTCAGCAGCTTGAAACTTTGTCAGAATGTTTGAATTGATTATATCTAGTTCATTTTTGAATATGGGTTATATCAGGTAAAGAAAATAGGTCACTAGGCCAAATGAAGGAAAATCTTGATAAAACTCTGGAGGTTGCATTTTGAATCTTTGTCAGAATAATTGTCTTGGTGAGTTTTGCATTGATCAAACACTTTCTCCCATTCTAGAACATGTTTAGAGTATTATTTCCACGTGATGGAAGTTGATTTAACATTGACATATTTCTCAATATAATAAGGCAGAAACTTCAAAATATTCTGCCTAAACCTGCATTATTATCATGTTGGTTGTAACATATTTCCCGCCAACTGGCCAGCTGAACACTCTATATTTTTAGATGCATACGAAACCCTGCAGTATATTTCCACTGTTTGACAGTCTTAGATAAACTTAAGTCTAGCTCACACATTTGTGTTCTTATTTTATTTTATCCATTCACATTTGTGATTTACATAACAACAAACATTACAGTGGTAGTTCACTTATATATGATCCCTGAGTAAACAAACCAGTACTAGGCAGAAAATGTGCCTTGGCTATCCATCAAAACCACCGCAACTGGGGAGTGAACCCGGTAAGCCATGTATCCTTACCCACCTTACTGGCTAGATTATTATGAACCAGAAACTCGACAAAGTTTCTCCCCTATTAGGCTAATTATGGGAGTATACATATTTTTTTTACAAATGATAGTGGAAACCGACCAATACTACATCTTACAACCGATCCGGGCAATTGTCACGGCCCGCGGTAAACTATTCACTACAAGGTCCCGGTAAAGTATCATACCCCCTTCCCGGTATGACGCGGTATTAGCGATAGCGTGATATCAGGGGAAATAACCAATCTATGATTAAGCATTACATCTTGGTTTACCAACATATAATGAAACTATTTTTAGATCCAGAATTCCGTCCGCGACCAGTATTTAGTCTGTATTCATTAGGGTGTCGGTAGTCCCAATTATGCTCGCCAAAAAGTTAACTTTGCACGGCGAGGCTAAACAAAATCAAATCATTTAATTTCTTATTCGGTCTACTTGGTTTTTGTGGCGATTGGTTTGACAATCGCCACAATGCTAACAAAAACAACAACAACGAAAAATATTTACATAGTCGGTTTTGAACAATCGGTTGATATTTTTTTTCCTTACTGCAAACTAATTTACTCACATCCGTTATAGTTCCATCATTGATGCAGAGAAGTGATTAATCATAATTATGTCAGTGCTACTTTGGTACCGGATTGTTACTCATATTTGAGTTTTATCGAGACATTATCTACATAGAGTTAAAATATGTTAATAGTATCTTCGTCATGATTGGGCAGATAATAAATATCATTGCGCGTTCTATCTGCCTTGCAAATAACTGATGATACTCAAATCTGGAAATTCCAAAAGGTTCTATAAATAGCTCGCGAGAACTACAAGAAACAACAACAACAACAACAACTGGTTATCTCAATATTATAAACGCTTTATTGTTTAGTTGTTTAAATATATGAAAGCGTCTAGATGATAAGACTGGTTTACAAAGGTTTAAAGGACACACGATGTCAGTGTGTACACACGTTATGTATACACGTCTGCACGTTCTAGAGTCAATTAGTAATCAATGCTGAAAGTGTAGCCTAATTTAGTTTAGAGATCGAGCCTTATAATATATGCCTATATTTTTATAAATTGAACAGTTTGGCAAATAGTGAAATTGTGCTTTTTGAGCATGTTTTGTGTTTGTTTTTGCACTCACATTATTCGAAGCAGTTTAACAACCTCAGAGACATATAAATACACTGTGTTTATATGTCTCCCTCAATCATGCAATGCGAAGGGACTAAATTGAACAGACCTGTTTGACATCGGACATCATTGAAACAAACACCAAACTAATGGATACTGTTTTCTCTCCTTTCTTGATAATTTAGTCATTTCTAAAGTGTAAAAAATATTTTGTCTTAATATGGCCTAGCGACCTGGTGATGAACATGTGATTACCCGAACAATTTAGATTACAAATAGCCATTCTAATGAGCTAAAGCGGTAGTCTATCGAATAGCAACTAGATTTTTCATAACTTTGGAATGGCCTTATTTGAACACATCATGACCAATTTCAGAACGTAACTAAAAAATCACCAAGACAACATTCTGTCAAACTAACATTATTCTACATTCTCAAATTTACCCGCACCAGAGTCATCGCAAGCCCTACACTGATATACTGCTTGTTTCCATACGATCGCCACTACAGTGCCATTGGCGCTTTGATTGTTATGCCGATCAAAGAGGTATAGTTGTTCACACCTACTAATAGTTAAAGTATTAAAATTAAGAGCCGAAACCTTGATAATTAAGATACTTCAAAGGGCGTAAATGGTTGATTGCACGGGTGCATATATTGGTTGTGAAAAAACTATTACTGGTGCAATGTGCTTACGCATGCGCCGTGTTAATTGTCTTGATCGCGCATGCGCCATGTTTTACCGTCAGCTCTCGGATATTCCCGTAGCAGTTCGTCACTAGACTGGTTCTCGTTCGAGATTGCAATAGAATATTAAGATTAGTGAATCAGTCTATTTATATGCGAGTAGTTTTTATACGCCCGTTTTGAAATAACGGATCGTATTATAGTTTTACCTGCGGCGTACGGGCGGGCGGCGTCCAGTATGTTATCAGCTCAATAACTTTAGAAGCCTTTGTCCAATGGTCACTAAATTTTGTCAGAATGTGTATTGGGATAATATCTCGGACAAGTTCGATAACCAGCCATATCGCTGTAGTAAATCAAGAGTTATTGCCCTTTAATTATAGAAATTACCCCAAATTAGTCTTGTCAGCTCAATAACTTTAGAAGCCTTTGTCCAATCATCACCAAATTTAATCAGAAAGTGTATTGGCATAATATCTCGGACAAGTTCGATAACTAGCCATATCACTTTAGTCAATCAAGAGTTATCGCCCTTTAATTATAGAAATTACCTAAAATTGGTCTTGTCAGCTCAATAACTTTAGAAGCCTTTATCAAATCATTATCAAATTTGGTCAGAATATGTATTGGTATAATATCTCGGACAAGTTTGATAACTAGCTATATCGCTTTAGTCAATCGAGAGTTATCGCTCTTTAATTATAGAAATCACCTAAAATTGGTCTTGTCAGCTCAATAACTTTAGGAGCCTTTGTCCAATCATCACCAAATTTGGTCAGAATGTGTTTTGGCGTAATATCTTAGACAAGTAGCCATATTGCTCCAGTCGATAGAGAGTTATTGCCCTTGAATTATAGAAATGACCTAAAATTGGTATTGTCAGCTCAATAACTTGTGAAGCCTTTATCCGATCATCACCAAATTTAGACACTATGTTGATGGGCAGAATATCTTGGTCAGGTTTGATAATTTACAACGTTATCTTAGTCTCTACACAATTATGTCCCTCGAAATGGCCAAAACTGTACTAACAGTGTCCGCTCTCTAAGTTTGGCTGACGTCCAACCAATTACCACTATACTTGGTCTCAAATAATCAGGACGGGCGTAGTTTGTGACATTTGGCGCTCTTGTTTTATAATTAAAATGTAAATTAAAACCATAGTCTTTTAATAAAACCCACCTCTGCCACCATTTGTAACGTGTACTGGCGTTAAGCCATTGCGGGTCACCCATCCAGAAACTAACCGCGATGAACGTTGCTTAACTTTACACGAAGGTCAACCACTCTACCAACGTCGATATACACGCCGGCTTCCACAGCAAGGCTGTAGAAGTGATATTTATACATATACCCATACCCCGTTCCCGTTACATTAGGAATATGGGAATATTTTTATAAATGAGAAGTTATTGTGTTAAATTTTGTGATTTTAAGATTATATTAAAGGGGGGGGGGGACGCGCATGCGCAGACAAATGTTTACAATAATTTTGGGAGATCGAGGTCAATACGTTGGGAAAAGGTATTTTTGATTTCGTTTTTAACTAAAAAAATATTGTTATCATATATTTATATCATATATTAAAAACGGGTTTCGTGTTTTTCGAATCAAACAGTATTTCTTAAGCCATAAAATGCTGATTCCCGCGCCAATTCATCTTGCAGCAACTCTTGTTAAGTAATTGTGTTGTCTAAAAATGTGTTGTTAGATATTATGTCATGATGTTATGTTTTGTTATATGAATCTGATTTTTAATTATTTCTCCCTAGCTCCAACCCCCCCCCCCCCCCCCCAAAAAAAAAAATATATATTTTTTTAAATATGATTTTTAATTATTTCTCCCTAGCTCCAACCCCCCCCCCCCCCCCCCCCCCCGAGCTAGATATTCCAGGTTGGCGTTCGGTTTGCTATATAAAATCGAACACCTATGACCTAGCTAGATAGTCCAGGTCGGTGTTCAGTTTGCTATATAAAATCGAACACCGATGGCAGAGCTAGATAGTCCAGGTTGGCGTTCGGTTTGCTATATAAAATCGAACACCTATGACCTAGCTAGATAGTCCAGGTCGGTGTTCAGTTTGCTATATAAAATTGAACACCGATGGCCGAGCTAGATATTCCCGGTCGGCGTTCGGCCTACTATATAAAATCGAACACCGATGGCCGAGCTAGATATTCCAGGTTGGCGTTTGGTTTTCTATATAAAATCAACACCGATGGCCGCGCTAGATATTTCAGGTCGGCGTTCGGTGCTATATTAAATCGAGCACTAATGGTCGATCTAGATAATCAAGGTCAGCGTTCAATGCTATATCAAATCGATCATGGATTGCCGAGCTAGATATTCCAGGTCGGTGTTCGGTTTCCTATATAAAAATCGAACACCGATGGCCGATAACCGATCCAAGAGCCAACTTCACACACAACAATATCTACTAGAAGACATATAGTTTAATATAATTCCATAAAATTGCTATATCATATTAAGTTGTTCTAAACATAAGTTTAGAAATGAGACAAAAGGTTTCTTGGTAAAACGGAATACGTTTGTATTGTTTTCAAAAAATTAATCATACCATTACAGAGTGTGAATTGCATGCATGTATTTTCCAGTTTTCAATCAATCAGACAACATATCCTTTTCACCTGGTATAAGGCTGGTACTATCATTACCAGATTACCAGTTTCCAACTTTATTACATTCTTATAATTAATCGGAAATAAAAAATTTAGCACACTTCGTCTACATGCTGCTGCAAAAGTAGTAGTTTTAGGGGATTTTTCAAAACGAAACAAATGTATTTATATCATGTTTTGTAGGCATCAAATACTACTACTACTACTACTTCTACTACATCTACTACTACTACTACTACTATTACTACTTCTACATCTACTACTACTACTACTACTACTACTACTACTACTACTACTACTACTACTTCCACTACTACTACTACTACTACTACTACTACTACTACTACTACTACTACTACTACTTTTACTATTACTAATACTACAACTACATATACTACTACTACTACTACTACTACTTCTACTTCTATTACTACTAATAATATACATACTGCTAATACTACTACTTCTACTACTACTACTACTACTACTACTACTACTACTACTACTTCTTCTTCTACTAGTGTACTACTTCTACTACTACTACTACTACTACTACTACTACTACTACTACTACTACTACTACTACTACTTACTACTACTACTACAACTACTACGACTTTTTCGAGTAACTGCGCGCTCTGCCTGAGAGAGGGCACATCTTAGACTCCAAACGAGACATTGCCGACGCAACATTAATACTTGTATACGCCTTACACACATGCGAACGATCGATATGTAGATTGTGTTTACTTTTCACGCTACTTGGTTAACTCTTACTCATTGGTTCGTCAGTTCGTATGATAGTCCATCTGTAAGTCCGTCAGACCGTCCTCAATTTCTTGGCGGGGCTGTATTTTCCACATGCGTGAATGGATTTTGATATTACTTTACACACAATCATTTTACATAACAAGATGATGTGTCTTGCACATAACCCAGCTACCTACTATCAAGGTCAAGGTCACAGTTCATACGTCTGTCAGTCTGTCTAAAAGTTCTTGTTTGGGCTGTATCTTCCACATCCCTTAATGGATTTTGAAATAATTCCACCCAATTATTCTCCATAACAAGATAATGTGTCATGCACATCACTTAGTCACCTACTCACAAGGTAAAGGTCACAGTTTGGGTAAAACAATGTCCTTATGCAATTTCGTGTCTAGACTGTATCTTCCACTTTGATATAACTTCACACATTTATTCACCATAACAAGATGATGTGTCATGCACATCACCCAGCCATCTACTGAAAAGGTCAAGGTCGTAGTTTGGGCTGAAACAGTGTCCGTCCGCAATTTTGTGTCCGGGCTGTATCTTCCACATGCTTTAATGGATTTTGATATTTTTCAACACAATTATTCACCATAACAAGATAATGTGTCATGCACATCACCCAGCCACTTACTCCTAAGGTCAATGTCACAGTTTGGGCTCAAACATGTTCCGTCCGAAATTTCGTGTCCAGGCTTTATCTTCCACATGCTTTATAATGGATTTTAATAATATAACACAATTATTCTCCATAATCATATGAAGTGTCATGCACAACAACCAGACACCTACTCTCAAAGTCAAGGTCACCATTTGTCTCAAACATTCTCAGGCTTCTCTGACGTGTCCGGGCTGTATCTACCACATGTTTGAATGGATTTTGATATTACTTTTTATAAATATTCTTAATAGATGATGTGTCATGCAAAATAACCAGCCACTCACTCCTAAGATCAAGGTCAGACTTGAAGACTTTGTTCTGCAATGTCATGTCTACAACTCCAGAACGTCACACATTAGAACCATTAGAATGATGTTTGACAGAATAATGTGCCTTTTTCAATTTATTAACTTTTGTCCGGTAGAGGACTTTTGTCATGTGTGCAATGCTCAGTTAACTTTTTGGATGTTTTCTTTTCATATTGTAATACACCTAAAGTTGCTGAACTCCAGATGGAGATCAAAGTTTTGAAATGTTGAAACATCTGCAAATATTGCTATTATATAGTGACAACAAAGCATGAAATAGTAGTTCAAAACTATTTTGGCAGTAAATGATGAAAATCTGTCAATTGAAAGTCATGAAAATGTTCAAAATTTGGCTTACTTGGTACGTCAACCCAGTGAAAATAAAGCATAAATGATCAATATTTATATGTGTATGGTACTGGAAAGTGAAATGATTACTAATATTTCAAGACAACCTTTGAACAGTTTCAAAACTTTCTTCAAAGTTTCAAAGACTATAATATCTATTTTGCAGATTAATTTATAGTCTTCGAAACCCCCACTTTTTAAATACTCATATAACGTTTTTGTAAGTCCTGTGCATTTTAAGCAAATTGTAAGTTTACATCCATTGCAAGTCATATTTTGAAGTTGTAATTCATTTTCACATTAATTTTATTTTATTTCCATGTGTATTGTTACGTTTATTTTTACGAGGTATGTGTGTCCTTAATGGATACTATGTATTGGTGTACTTTCAAATGTTTTCTTTGCTACCATATTTCCAGGCTTATGTATCTAGCTTGTTTAAATGCCAGTAAACAAAAGACGTTGGATTGACGTTGTATATAGGGATAATACACATTTTCGAGGGCGTGAACATCTGCGGACGCCCGCAAAATATGTTTATGCCCGAGTGCGAAGCACGAGGACATAAACACATTTTAAGGGCGTCCGCAGATGTTCACGCCCGATAAAATGTGTATTTTCGCTATTATTGTATAAAATAAGAGCAAACATCCAACATATAGTCCGCTGTAACGTTCAGTTGTACGATAACCGCCGATGAACATGACGCGATAAGGATCGATTGACACATGTGACGTCATAAAGTAAACAAGTTATGTTTTATATATCCACGAACCGGTCCTACATCAAGGTTGCCATCGCTGACTCGAATGGTTTGGATTATGTTATGCTCTTTAACTGTGAGTCTATTGCATGTTACCGATTATCGAGTTAAAGAAGCTGATGTTATTGTTAACCCAACAATTGCTCCTATTCTAGGGGAGATGGAGCGTCCATGTTTTGTTTACTAACGGTGCACGGGTAATGCATATGTAAAACATCTAACCGGTCTGAAACGGCACGTACGCGCGAGAATCTCTTTGTTTATACACGTTTTCTCGCCGTTTACGCCCGGTTTTTGCAATGTTTCTGTATCCCTTAAGCGGGCGTAAAACATAGATTTTATGCAATAATAGACGTTAGACCCTGACGTTGGATTTTGGTTGATTTTGCAAAGTGCCTAGACGTCAGAATCCCGACGTCTATCCAACGTCAGAATCCAGACGTCCATCCAACATAATAATTTGACCATTCAAGACGAATATCCAACCATTGCCCAGCAACAATATGACCCAAATCGAACTGATTTCCAACCATGTTTTAACCCTTTTCGACATCCCGATAGCCTAGTGCATCCGCTTCTGGAGCGGGAGGTCTAAGGTTCGAATACCTCATTTTACCCCTTATCTGCCATGGCCATTTGGTTAGCCGCCAGCTAGTTAAATAATGGTACCAAAAGCCCGCCTGCCCTGTGCCTGGCGAAAAGATACGACTCGGGATGTAAACAACATGTTCAGGACATAGGTGTCTCATGAGCATGAAATGGCTGGCCCTTTCAATTGAGTTGACACTATAGTAAACAAACACTTTACTTTAACAAGAAATCTGCAGCAGACAACTTTGAAAAAAATCTCCCTAACCACTTGGCCTATTGGGATGAAACTTCATAGGAAACATCCTCTCAATGTCCTCAACTAAATGCCTTCAAATCTTTTGGATCCATTCAAAACTTTGGCTCCCATGGCAACCGAAAGAAAGAAATAGTGAAAACTTAAAAAATCTTCTCCTCCGAAAGTGTCAGGCCGATTTTCAAATAATTGTGTAGAAAGTTCCTTGGGTGACCGTCTATCAGGTTTCTTTAAGCCATGTTCATTGGTCGAAAACTATGGACGCTAGGGGGCTTGGCTATTTTGCATTATACGGCTTTAGTGAAAACTTAAAAAATCTTCTCCTCCGAAAGTGTCGGGCGGATTTTCAAATAATTTTGTTTAAATGTTTTTAGGGTGACCCTCTATCAGATTCCTTCAAGCCATTATGATTTCAAAAAACATGGCCACCAGGGGGCAGGGCTGTTTGGAGATTTAATGTTTGCCTAATGGCAGTAGAGCGAAACTGGAGATTTGATATTTGCTTATTGACATTTATATCATCTATTTCCGATAGGTTAGATAAAGTTTTAAGTAACCAGTATATCAATGTTATCCCTCAACAAATGCATCTCCTTTAGAAAATTAAGTTTGGGTGTTATATTTTCTATTAATTATTCCGCATTGCTGTATCTTGGGGAAATTTAATTGCCAACCTCTTTTGTCACATCACATATGAAGTGCCAAATGAGCACCAGCGTGTGGATCCCGTCTCTCAATTTGTTAATATTTTCTGTTAGTTATTTCAGTTCACCCTTGGTATCTCTACCCCCTAAATACCACCAAACTATCTCCAAATTATCTTGTCTAACATTTCATTTCCCTTTTCTGTGTGTAAATAACTACCCTTGCTGTCACTCAATAGAACAACTCTACCATATTTTGCTGTTTTGACAGATCTTGTTAGTTTTCCTATCCAGGAATTCCTCATTTTTTAACTCTAGACTATCCATGCACAATCTAGTCTAGCAACCTATTATATAATGAAAATTCAAAAGTACTACACTGCTGTGAAAATCCCCGTGACCAGTTCCCGTAATGTATATTTTACATACACAATTGTATTTTATTTGATACTAAATTCTTATACAATATTTTGTCATACATACATATTCACTTTTTCTGTTTCTTAATTACAGTCATTCCTCACTAGCAACAATTTATAATTGTTAACAATAAAAAAGATCAAGGATCAATAATAAAAAAAACCCACATTAATACGCTGAATTGACAACTGTCCTATTAAGGTCACCGTTACTGCAGTCAGTCACACCTTTCAAGGTGACAACCATTTTCCAACTGAAGGTTACCGTGACCTTGTCCTTTGACCTTGTGATCTCAAAATCAAACAAAATCAATAGGGGTCATCTACTAATTAGGACCAACCTACTCACTAAGTATGAGTAATTGAGTTAAAAACAATTGTTCGGGTGAATGTTACTGTGACCTTGACCTTTGACATTGTGACCTCAAAATCAAACAAAATCAATAGGGGTCATCTACTGGTTAAGACCAACCTGCGAATCGAAGTATGAAGTTCCTCGAAATAATCATTCCTTAGTTATTGAGCGGAAACCATTTTCCAGCTGAAGGTTACCATGACCTTGACCTTTGACATAGTGACCTCAAAATCAATAGGGATCATCTACTAATTAGGACCAACCTGCACACTTAGTATGAGTAATTGAGTAAAACAAATTGTTCAGGTGAATGTTACAGTGACCTTGACCTTTGACCTTGTGACATCAAAATCGAACAAAATCAATAGGGGTCATCTACTGGTTAAGATCAACCTGCGAATCTAAGTATGAAGTTCCTCGACATAATCATTCTTTAGTTATTGAGCGGAAACCATTTTTCAGCTGAAGGTTACCATGACCTTGACCTTTGACCTAGTGACCTCAAAATAAATAGGGGTCATTTGCTGGTGGTGACCAACCTGTACACCAAGTATTAACTTCCATGGCTAAAGCCATTAAGCAAAAACAATTTTTCAGCTCATTGTCACTGTGACCTTGACTTTAGATGTACTGACCTCAAAATCAATAGGGGTCTTCTACTGGGCATGGCAAACCTGCATACCAAGTAAGGAGTTCTTCGGCCTAAGCGATCTTCAGTTATTGAGCGGAAACCATTTTTTACCTCACAAGGTCACCATGCCCTTGACCTTCTGACATCAAAATTAATAGGGGTCATCTACTGGTCATGACAAACCTGCATATCAAGCATGAAGTTCCTACGCCCAAGCGCTCTTCAGTTATTGAGCGGAAACAAGTGTGATGGACGTGAACTCGACCACTGCGACCTTGACCTTTGACCTAGTGATCTCAAAATCTATAGAGGTCATTTGCTGGTAGTGACCAACCTGCACACCAAGTATGAAGTTCCGGGGCCGAAGCAAAAACAATTGTTCAGCTCATTGTCACTGTGACCTTTCAGCTTAAGGTCTTTGTGACCTTGACTTTAGACGTACTGACCTCAAAATCAATAGGGGTCAGCTACTGGTCATGACCAACCTGCATACCAAGTATGAATTTCCTACGCCTAAGCGTTCTTCAGTTATTGAGTGGAAACAAGTGTGACAGACAGAAGGACGGACGGGAGGACGGAACGGGCAAAAACAATATGTCAACCCCATGTATGGGGGAGACATAATAATCTTCAAACTGACTAACAAAACATCACAAAATTGAGGAATATATACAATGGAATCATATTTAAGTAATTTAAAAGCAAATTTGTTGAAAATAATATGATATAATATTATATGAATATGCAACATGTTTACATTTTATCATCAATTATGAATTACGGAAGCGCATATTGAGCATTAGATACACACATGATTTCAATATATTTATCATCATTCCGATTTATTTTTCTCTAATAACAGACATAGATATAGTGATCATGAAATATTATAATCTCTTTTAGAAATAATTATGTAAATTTCATCAATTATTAATAACATGTATAGAAAGAAGATTTCGTGATGATGTGATAAAAAATCTCATCTTATTGAAAGTCGCGAACTTAAAAAAAAGTACTAATAAAATAAACAAAATGATGACATCTTTAGGTCTCTTTACTTGAAATAAATGATATTTGTTTCTACACAAACGGTGAGTGAAGGAATTCAATGCTAGTAAGTAGTACATTTATATTGTAATGACATTTACAATCTAAACTTAAGACTGATTAAAGTTCAAATGCAATTTCTTTCCATACATTTTTCTTCTGCATACTACACCATATACTTGCTTTTATGTTATCAATCATTCATATTTTCTTGACTTCTTTATCCATAAGTGTCAACAATTATATTTTTTTAACATTTTCCACATGTATACACAAGCTTTCTGATACATTAGAAGCAGATGACTTTTGAAAAAATGTGTAGCAAAAGGAGAAATTGCTTTTCATTTTCACAATTTGCAATAGTGTTTTTAACTCTTTTCAATATATGTAATATTTCATTTGTAGAGATATTCATTATTGTTGTCTAAATGTTTTCAAAGTTGTCTTCTGCATATTTGGTGTATGTGGGATAATGCCTATTAACATCGGATAGGTGTTAGCTAAAACTGTTCATTGGTTAATGTTTATAACTGGAAAATAATCTTGAAAGACAGCTTTGGTGTTGGTCTGTTCCCATACATGTTGTAGATCTATACCATCATCACATCAGCCTGAAATAAAATGACAAAACAACAATTGAAAGTATGTTAACAGAAATTCATTGCGCAATATTATTACATAATTGCCATTAATTGGTACTACAGATACAATTACCACAGATTGTTTGATAAAAATACAGGCCTTTTTCTAAGCATCTCAAAGGTCAGATATTCTGACCCATTCCAATGGCAAAAGCCTTTAAAATCATGCAGAATTCCCAATTTTGTCATGTTAACCCTGTTTTTAAATTCCCAAATAGAAAATAATAGCAATTAATTTTCCCAAATAAAGGGCCAAATTTGTGTTCCCAAAATGCTTAGAAAGCCTGAAATACTGTGAAATACAGTTTAAAATACACTTCAACTGTGCATCTGCATAGCATTGATCTAGATCTTTATCAAGAAATGTCTGACAGGTGCTGCACATTGACAATTAAATATGTTTGTACAATTCATTGTTTTGAGTGAAAAAACGTGCTCGGACTATTTGAAAGACCCTGGATTGAGTAAGCTTTGGGACGAATGGACCATGTTTCGTTCCCGTATTCTTTAGCGGTAGAAATAAAATAGCAGGTAAATCGAGGAACAAATTTATCAAAATACTTACCGTCAGGGTTATTTGTTTTTGCAACATGGTCTGAGTCGAATCATGCGACATTTCACTTCACATTTTCGACCAATTTAATAATTTGACTGAAACATCGCCTGTCATCGTTCGGCAAGTCGTTTCCCTTGATCATAGAGCTCCATCGAAACACTTCTCGCCGTCCTTGTGTAGTATTTAGAGATACATCGTGTTATGATCAATTACACTGGCGTGTTCTCTAGATGCCATTATTTGTCGTTTTTGTAAGAAATATAGACGCGTAAATTCACATTTCCTATACCTCACATCTATCACGAACAAACAACAACAATTTGTTCGGAAAAAAGTGTTGATTTTGTATTATTTTGTAGTCAATCGTATTTTTCACCAATTATTACGCCCCTTAAGTCGAATTTGTTGAAGTTTCCCTGCAATTTTTTGAGATTTTGCATTTCTAGCGAGAAAACATGGCTGCCAATTTCAGTCATTTCAGTCACTTGAGCATGGAGAACGTTTCTCTGATAATGGTATCTCAGCGAAACGTACTCCAAATCAAAACGAACTCAACTGAAACGTACTCCAAAAATTTGATAGTTCCGACTTTTCGTGCTCGGTGCTCAAGTTGATCATGGAGTACGTTTTCTGAGCATGGAGCACGTTTTAAAAGTTTTATGGTTTTTGTGTATGTCTATCGATTTTTCACTACGTGTCATCTATAAAAGATGTACCAAACAATGTACTACGAACCATATAAGCACAGCTTTTTCCGAGGACTATCAGAGAGTCGAACCTTGCGCAGATCACATCTGTAAACTGATTCAAGTCCCGTCTACATTGATACACAGCCTAAACAACACAGATGTTTTTTTTTATTTCATTCATGTTTGTAAATATGCCTAATTAGTTGTTTTAACCATTTTGATGGCTTCGCTTGCCTGCGATGCACTAAACCATGACAGTAATTACACCAAAGTAGAAGTAGAAGTTAGCTGGTCTCTAAATCATGAAAGGTTGGATGAGAGCGCTTTGTAACGTTACTGAATAGTTCCGTCCTTAGCATTACGTGAAAAAGATCTGAGTGCAATACCAATGCGTG
This sequence comes from Serripes groenlandicus, assembly GCA_031761405.1. Classification (NCBI taxonomy): domain Eukaryota; kingdom Metazoa; phylum Mollusca; class Bivalvia; order Cardiida; family Cardiidae; genus Serripes; species Serripes groenlandicus. The sequence goes on along the minus strand of JASEVX010000129.1, from coordinate 114,178 downwards.
CAATATCAAACCGTGCAATATCAACTGATATTGAATCCTTTAACCAAATGGAAAATAGAAGGAACAATATAAAAGTATAAAATAAATATATATATATAATAAACAATAAGTAATAATAAGAAACATTAGAAAATCACAATGGTCGACAGTTTCTATAATTGTTAAATTAAATTTATATCCTCGTGCATTCGAGGTTTGTGAGTTAAACTTCAAACTTTAAGCATTCACAGCCTTAAACTAAATGGTGCTGAACTCTAGATGGTGATCACAATTTTGAAATGTTGAAACTTCTGCAAATATTGCTAAAAGTGACAACAAAGTAAGTAATAATTAGTAGTTAAAAAACGTTTAGTAAAGATGAAGCATTTTCGATCAATATTAAGATGTTTATGGTACTAGAAATATAAATTATTACTCTTATTTTATGTCTTGTTCAGGCAAATATGCCGCTTGTGAGGATTGATCGAGGGCATGTCATGTATAAAACACCAAGAATGAAATAGATTGAAAAAGGGCATTTATTAATGCCATAACTATTTTACATGGTAACAGATGAGTATACAACATATATATAAACTTGTATACATGACATATCTGGGGGACAAATACCTCCCCGCCAGATATGAATTTAACACACGTATGAGAATTGCACTATAATATAAACAACTACTTATGTTAAGCACACACGTGTGTAGAGCACATGTAATTGTGTACGTCGAGATCCGGACTAGGGGAGATAGATAGATGGCATGGAATCTGCTTCTTCAAAATAAATGAAATTGTAGAACAGTTGACATAGTGAAAACAATTGGCATAGTAAAAGAAAAACAAATGAACAACCTCTATCAACCGTTGGAAGTCTTAAGATAAATAATTAAGAGGAGGAGGAATGGAAGGTGGCGGATATCAGCTCAAATTTTAGCGTGCTGGATCTTCTAGAAAATCCACAAAAATGGTGGTTTAAGCACGTGACCCGATACTGAGGAGTGATTGGATAAGGTTTGACCTATGTATATCTTATGACTACCCCACAGAAGGTAAGAGTATAACGAGCGGGTCCCTTAGCTTAACTGCGAACCTAAACAAGTCCATAAAATATTTTATGTGGGCATAAACGACATTTATGTCTTGTTCAGGCAAATATGCCGCTTGTGAGGATTGCCCGAGGGAAGGGGGACTAGTATGTCATGTATAAAACACCAAGAATGAAATAGATTGGAAAAGGGCATTTATTAATGCCATAACTATTTTACATGGTAAAAGATGAGTATACAACATATATATAAACTTGTATACATGACATATCTGGGGGACAAATACCGCCAAAAGCGAAGCACGCCCAGAGACAGCCTGCCCAAGGGAGATAGTGTTAAAGGAGCCGCATAAGAGCAATACCCGAAAATTGAATTGACATTTGCAATAAAACATAGTATAACATTGTAATAATATAGCAGGTTTTGTTAACGCATTCAGTACTTATGAAACGTATGCAGACTTTTTCTTTGCACGAAATTTAAGATATCTCGACTTGATTGTACGTTTTGTATACCAAGTTCTTTAGCATTGTGATAGCGTGGAGCAAAACTGCTCCGGCGTCCACCAAGCTATTAAATTAACAAAGTTTTCGAGAAAAACGTGCATATTTGTAACAATAAAGAGTTATCTACAGCATATACATGAAAAAAGGGGGGATATTTATGAACTAAGAATAAGGTTTAACCCCAACAAATTATTGAACTTTGTATATCGTTAAGAATGTAAGTCTGCCTAACACAGTACTATGTCAAACTTTAACGGGCAAGTAAGTATGAAATTGAACTTGAATCTGCCTAAAACAGTACCCAACTTCAGTTTTAAACCTACGAGTAAAATGAGAACGATGTAGCCTGTCAGCCTGCCTAAAACAGTGCTGAAAATCGCACCGTTTTTCTATAGGTTGATGAATAAATATCTCTGGATAAATAAGAGGCGAAAGCCTGCGGTTTCTTGAACTGAGTTTTGGACATTGGGGTGTATTCTCTGCTGCCTAAAACAGTCAGAAGATTTTATTACTTTAACAAGGGAATTGGCAGTGCTGATGGACGAATATATTTCAAATATGCTTTAGATCTCCAGCGGCCAACGTTTTGTATTTGATCTGGGAGCATGTGTATGGAATGTGCATATGTGGCGCCGCCTATGCGGAAAGAGTGCCCTGTATAAAAGTTTGAAACTAGGTCGCATGCTGTAACACATGAACGAAGAACTGTGCGGAAGCGAGTTGAAGTAATGGCTTGACCGTGGATGTCCTTGAATAAATCGCCTTGCTTGTGTGATGTGATTTTGAGGTACTTTGACAGAGAGCGGACTGGACATAGGTGTTTGCAAGGTTGACGCTGTAAAGGAACTTCAACTTTTTGACCTTGCGAGTGTTTGTAATGCTCTAGTGTTATAACGATCTCTTTGATTTTATTTCCTTTTTGTACGATTGTAATAGATTGGTGAGAGACCAAGTTATTTGGTGACTGGGGGGAGAGAGTAAGCTCTCCCACTCTAAATAAACCAAAAAAGGATGTGAGGAACATGGCTTTGAATAGGATTAGGATATATCTATCTGGGGTAATGAATGAAAGTGTTGTAAGAAGCTTACGCAGTAAATCCAATGTGAACGGACGTCGTTTGTCTGGTATTTTATAGCGTCTAGTGCTGTGCAGTAACTTATGTATAACAAAGTCTGTTGTAGGATTTGGTAGACCCTGTATTTTATGAACATAAGCGAGCGCTGATATGAAAGAAGAAATAGTTGAGGGTTTTAAACCTCGCAGGTGGCATACTGTTATGAACTGAGCAACCTGTGCGATTGATGCCGGTAGTGTTACATTATCAGGATAGTAATTTTGGTGAAAATTGGTGTAGTGCTTTAAAGCATTTTTGTAGCTGGCCGCTGTGGAAGGAGCAAGTGAAGAATTAAGAAGGTCCAATACTGCCACATTTAATACATTGTGTGCAGATATTTTGGAACTGTTGTAGGGTTGGTGTCCATGTGTGGGGCCATGGATCGAAACAAGTTTACCTGTGAACGAGAAAGAAGATACGGTAATATGTTATATTTACCCGGAATATGTTCTGACTTGATTAGGATATTGAACTTCATGCTAGCTAGGACAAGACGGCGGACTAACGTCATTATGGTGGGTACTTTACATGTCTGGTTATTAATGATATGTACTACTGCGGCATTATCCGTGTGTAGGACTATGCACCGATTGCTCAGATCGGGTCCCCAAATTTCTAGAGATAATACGATCGGGAGGAGTTCTTTAAATGTAATGTCTTTTTCAGACAGATGAGGAGCCCAGAGACCCTTAAACCAATGAAAGTTAAAGATTGCTCCGTAACCAATTGTGCCCGATGCGTCAGTGTGCAGATGGAGAGTATCGCTATTTACCCATCGTTTTTTTAACAGGATACTTTTTCCATTGAAATGTTCGTTAAAAAGAAGCCAGGCTTGCAAGTCTTTCCGGCTTTCTTTATTAAGAGTTATTCTGTGATGAGGACGGGTCACTTTTTTGGTTAGATCGGTAAGGCGTCTGAAAAATGATCTACCTGGGGTTACGACTTGGCAGCAGAAATTAAGCAGACCCAACAGAGATTGAAGTTGCTTAAGAGTACATTTCCGTTTACGGACTGTTGTGGTCAGAGCTTCTCCTAGTTTAAACAATTTATCAGCTGGGAGTCGAGCTTCCATTGCTATGGAGTCTAGTTCTAAACCCATGAATGTTAAAGTTGTTGAAGCGTTTTCGGTTTTCTCGTTTTTAATCGGAACGCCGATACAGTGGCAGAACTTAAGGAATTTTCCCAAATAAGCCTGACATAATGGAGAGTTTGGAGGGCCTGCCATGAGAAAGTCATCAAGAATGTGTATCATGTGTGGGATATGTAATTTGGTTGTAGCAATATGCTGTGGTGCGGTACTAAAACGTTCGAATATAGCACATGCTGAAGATATCCCCATTGGCAGGCAACTATCGTAATAGTATTGCCCTTTAAATCTAAAGCCCAGTAAATTATGGTCCTGAGGGTGGATCGGGATAAGCCGAAAAGCAGATTCAATGTCGGTTTTACTCAAAAGACAGCCTTTTCCTAACTCTAATACTAAAGAAACCGCATAGATAAATGTGGTGTATTGAACTGTCGCCAAGTTTGGATCGATGAAGTCATTTATGGATGACCCTCGCGGATGGCTTGTATAAGGTGGTGTATAAGACGAAATTGACCGCTAGACTTTTTCGGAACCAAGCCGATTGGACTTAACTTGAGGTTGGAGAAAGGGGGAGTTTGAAAGGGACCGGCTATGCGACCGGCTTGAAGTTCAGTTTGTAATTTTATTTCGACTAAGTCGGGTTCTTCGATGCATGACTTTAAATTGTTGCAGGTGGAGGCTGATCTCGGACCGGTATAACCGACCCGAAAGCCATTGCGTAAACCTGATATAAGGTATTCGGCAAGTGGGTAGCAGCACAGAAATGAAGAAAGACGATCGATGTTAACAGGCGTGGTGAGGGTTGTTCCGTATGGACCCTGTCCCATGGGAGACACACCGACTGCCGAAGCATTCTGAATTGGGTATCGTAGTACAGAAACCCAAGACCTGGTTTCCTATTTGCGATGTCTCGCACGATTTCGCCATACTTCATTAGTTGGGGTGTCTCCATCGGGGATTTCATGGCATATATGGCCACGAAGCGAAGAAAGGCTGTGGTCCACTGCTCGATGTTGTGAATTTTGCGAGGTCGGTTATTTGGAGAAATGCTGATTTGTAAGGTGAAGTTTGTATTGGCCGTATTATTGGTGTTTGGCAGGAGAGTCGCCATTTCGATGAAAACATTCCTCCAAATGGCCTTTTTGGTAGTTTTTTTTTATTTGCATAGCTATAGTTGAGCCGATTGGCTCGGTAAAGTACATATTGTTACCTGGCATTAGGGAAGAACAATGTGTATTAACAGTATTGGCCAATGAAGCCGGTTCTTGGGTGTCGGCATCACTGTCTGAGTCCTCCGAGCTGGAACTGTCCGTGGAGTCTTGTCCCATTTCTGGTTGTGTAGAGTGTATTGGCATTCCGCTATGTATCCTGTTACCCTGAATGGCGGGTGTAAAAGTTAATGTTCTTACAGGAATCCTGGAAGCCGTAGGAGTTCGATTTATGTGAAGAAGAGGGTTCAATGGAGCCGCTGTTGCCGCAGTTGAGATGGAAGTTGAGGTGGAAGGCATTGTTAATGTTGTTCTAGTCCTCTTTTTGGCCGATGAAACTGACGTAGTATTACGTTTTGGGCAGCAGGGACATTTTGATTTTGTAGCACTAGAGGCCTTCCTCTTTTGTTTGTTCATCTGAAATAATGAAGTTAAAACAAGAGTTAAAGAAAACACTGAACTTGGGATGTTAAGGCTGCCATTATTCGTGGACAATATTTGTGGAGTTCAATAAGGCCAAAGCCCAATTCCTGCTGGTTGTAAACCGAGATAGCACTTTGAAAAGTGTTTACAGTGAAATGAAATGCCGGAGTTGAATAACTCGGATCTGGGTATGTACTTTGCAAGCATGCTCGGTAGATAGCGCATGTTTCTATGTTTTGAAGATATATGGTTAGTTAGAACTAGGATCGGTGTATATATAACTATGAACCATTTTGCAGAGGACGCTCTATGTTAAAGATATATGAAATAATGAACACAGGGCGCTGTGCTTTGTAAACATTTGGTGACAGAATGATCACAGGGCGCTGTGTTTCGAAATATCTGAATGAATTGGCACAGGGCGCTATGTCTTGACGATATTTATGAGATAGCACAGGGCGCTGTGCTTCGTAGAATCAAATCTGTGCCAGACAGCCATTTAAGAGAAAATCAAAACTTGCTGCTTAGCCCGTGTGGCTTCAAAATGCAAGTCCAAGAGAATTGTGTTTTGATTTATCGTTCAATGGCTGCTAAGCATGGGTGATGAGCTAACCCAAATGTCTTGATATATAACTGAATGACTTAGCACAGGGCGCTGTGACTTGTATATATATATATATATATATGAAATAATTAGCACAGGGCGTTGCGCTTAACGAAAACATAGGACCCAGCCGAGCTGGCTGTTGCCCCATATACATGTAAGATGTTTTCGAATAGGCATAGGGCGCTATGCTTCACTGAAGATATTTCCAGACAGAGCTACTGAAATAGTAAAAATGTTGATAAACATGAAAACATTTTAGTTAATACATATCTCTAGTCGGAGGTAGAGTGGCAAATTGACTGTCTCTGGATGGCGACCACTGCTGCTCTCAAATTATAAAGCAATTTCTGTTGACCGTTTGACGAAAGGTGGCAGCTATCGGGAGCGAACACTTTGGCCTTCGCGGCATCGGACCAAAATCCCTTCAGTCTCCAGAAGTAATTGCGAGAGGGATCTCTACTGCGAATGAGATTAGAGAGTTCCAAGTTGGTTTCGTCAACCTTGGTGTTGGACCAATCAACGTCGACGGGATAACGTGTACGCGTTTGAGGTTGACATCGATGTGTGATGGACATATCAACCACTATATTCACTCCTAGTTGATAAAGAAGAGTATCTACTAGATTGACGATGCTCCTGGCAAGATGTGAAGGAGTTACAGACGGCTGGTATAAGTCATTAGTTCCGATTATGAGCAACACTATGTTTGGTTCAAAGTCCTGAATATCTTCGCATTTGGTGTGTAATCTGTCGATATCCGCGCCGGAAAAGCCGGAGTACTGAATTAAAGGATTCCCGTGTAAGTCCCAATTAAATGAAAGTTCACTGTTATCACGAATATAGTCCTTGAATCGTCGTACGAAGGAGTGACCGAAAAGTTGGACTTTCCTCGTGGGCGCTGCCATCTTGGATGTGACGTCACGGAAACGTGTGTAGTCTAATGAGAATAAAGGAAAGCACGAAGATCGTCTATTTCACCGATATATCAAGGTCGACGTCCAGAAATGTTATAAGAATTGTAAACCTTATGATAAGATGTATCTAAAAGTATTAAAATTAAACTTGAAAGTGATCTGAATAGCACGATAGCCTTGAATAATATCAGCTCAAATTTTAGCGTGCTGGATCTTCTAGAAAATCCACAAAGATGGTGGTTTAAGCATGTGACCCGATACTGAGGAGTGATTGGATAAGGTTTGACCTATGTATATCTTATGACTACCCCACAGAAGATAAGAGTATAACGAGCGGGACCCTTAGCTTAACTGCGAACCTAAACAAGTCCATAACATATTTTATGTGGGCATAAACAACATTTATCCCAGAATTATGATTCTAATATTTCAAGACAACTTTTGAACAGTTTGAAAACTTTGACTATAATATCTATATTCTGGAGTTCAGCACCTTATTTATTTATTTCCTCCAAGTTTATAACAAATCAAAGTACTGAAAGTACTGCTGGAAGGTGATTTTAGAGTGATGTCAGCCAGGTGCAGATGGGATAATGAATTGTATGCAAAGTATGAACAGATCATGGCTGGGATATATGGATAGGAACACACGAGAGCAAATATGTTGGAAAAGTCTTTACAACTTATTTATTTTGCTGCAGTTTCGGAATAGGTAAAATTGTATAAAAAGAATAAATCAAACAAATATAATAAAAAAACACAAACACTTGTTGTTTAGTTTATACGGATTTATTTAATGCCTATCGATGGATTATAGAGATATCTCAGTGAAATAGAAACTGGTAATCCACTCTTTCAACCAGTGAAATTACCACTTTTCAAACAGTGAAATTACCACTTTTTTGCCGGAACTACTTTTTTTTCATGATTTACCTCCCTTTGTATTTGTTGACAAATTATTTCCCTTACTTGACGTCTGCTTCAACTCAGAACTGTCAAACATCTGTCAAAATTCTGTAATCAAAACAACCCATCAAAATGGAAGATTTAGATGGTGAAACAATAAATGCTATTTTTAACAATGCTGCATTTGAAGAGGAAGATAGTTTTGGTGAGTTCCAACTGTTAAAAACGCAACAAACAAGAAATTTTAGGACAGTAGATGTTGATCAGTTTTTAGAAGAGTCAACTAATGTAAACACAAAAAGGAAGACGGACAGTGACATGAAAATTGTGCTAGCTTTCCTCGTTTCAAAATATGAAATGAGACAACCAGAATTCATTCCACCAGACTTGTTAAATCAGTACTTGTGTGAGTTCCTGCTGGCCGTTACTAAATCAAACGGTAGTGAGTACGAGCCAACCACTTTGAGGGGATTTGTGAGTTCACTGGACAGATATCTTAAATCAAAAGACAGTAAGTTTTCAGTTGTCAATGACATTGAGTTTGCTAAAGCCCGAAGTGTGCTGAAAGGAAAACAAAAGCAACTTAAAAAGATGGGCCTTGGAAATAATCCAAAAACAGCAGCAACACTAACAGAACAGTACATTGAACAAATGTATACTTGCCAGACCCTTGGAGTCGGAAGCCCAAAATCCCTTCTCCATTCACTGTGGCTCATATGCACCACTTATTTCGGCATGCGCACGGGACAGGAAATACGAAGTTTGTGTTGGGGAGATGTGAAACTTGGCATAGATGAAGAGTCCGGAAGCCAATACCTTTAACTGGACACCGAGCGCCAAACAAAAACAAGAACAGGGATAAATCCGAGAGACACGAGGTAATATACTGAAATTAAAATATGAGATTTTAGAGTGTTCAAATGAAAAAAGATCTAGAATTGAACAAACTATTTCCACATAAAATACAAATTTATAAATATAAATATATTATAAATCTTCAACATTAAATATATTATTTATGTTAAATTAGCCTTTTTAATGAAAAGTAATTGTTAAATAATTTTGATCTTGTTAATTTTTAAGGCAAGTTAAACCTAAAGCTTATGCTTTTCCGGAGGACCCAAGAAAAGATCCAGTCCATTTGTATAAGACATACAGCGAGAAGCGTCCAGAGGCCATGAAAACCGATGACAGCCCCTTCTTTCTGACTCCTGGCAGTGGAAGTAATCGGGTGTGGTTTAAGAACTGCCCTATGGGTATAAATAAAATATACAACATCATGAACGAGATGAAGGATGATTCTGGCATCACTAACCCAAGAATTACGCCATACAGGTAACAAAAAATCAACATCAATAGTTAGAAACTCAGAAATTTATCACATTTTAGCGTCCCGTTTCCCATAAAAATGTGCGATCGAGTTGGTTTGTTGAAATTTGGTATTTACGTACAATTTCGCAGCTGCTGTAAATGATAATTTAAATCAAAAACAACAACATACAAAGTTAGTAAACAAAATACCAACATTTTTAATCCTTTTCAATCTTTATGCATAATATCCGCTCCTTTATCCGATATTTTCCTGGATTAATTTCTGTGCAATAATCATGCAAAGGAAGTTAGCAGCTTGTAGCACTAAGCATCCTGTTTCCCATAAAAGTGTTAGATCTTTATTTTGTTTGATGACATTAGGTATTTATGTACAATTTCGCAGCTGCTGAAAATGATAATTTGAATCAAAAACAGCAATGATGCCAATCTACAAAATAAGTAAACAAAATACCCACATTTGTTAATCCTCTTCAATTGTAATGCATCATTCATATCCAATATTTCCATGTTATCCTGTCTTCTTTTTTTCTCCAATAATAATGCATTTTCATATCATCTGGTATTCATTTTCTTTGAAATGATGCAAACAAATGTAGCAGCTTGGGGCATCCTGTTTCCCATAAAAGTATTGGATCTAGTTCGTTTGATGAAATTGGGTATTTATGTACAATTTCGCAGCTGCTGTAAATGATAGCCTAATTTGAATCAAAAACAGCAATCTACAAAATAAGTAAACAAAAGACCCACATTTGTTAATCCCCTTCAGTTGTGATGCATCTGACATATCCGATATTTCCATATCATCCTGTCTTCTTTTTTCCCCAACAATAATGCATTTTCATATTATCCGGTATTCATTTTCTTTGCAATGATAATGCAAACAAATGTAGCAGCTTGTGGCATCCTGTTTCCCATAAAAGTGTTGAATCTAGTTCGTTTGATGAAATTGGGTATTTATGTACAATTTCGCAGATGCTGTAAATCATAAATGATAATATGAATCAAAAACAGCAATCTACACAATAAGTAAACAAAAGACCCACATTTGTAAATCCTCTTCAGTTGCGGCCCTTCAGTTGTAATGCATCATATCCGATATTTTCATATTATCCTGTATTCATTTTCTGTGCAATAAATATGCAAAGACATTTAGCAGATTGTGGGGTCCTGTATCCCATAAAAGTGTTGGATCTAGTTTGTTTGATGAAATTGGGTATTTATGTACAATTTCGCAGCTGCTGTAAACGGTCACTCTTAAAGTCGAATAATACTGAATAATACGAAATAATACGAAATAATACCGAATAATACCGAATAATACCAAAAAATACTGAATAATACATGTAATTTGCAAGAAATTCTCATATTCGTTTTCCATTAGGTGATATGGTATTATATGTGAAACCTTTTATTGACATAACATTATAATGGTCTCAAAATGTCGGTTTAATATATTTTGGAGTGACCTCCCTTGGTATGGTATTGATTGCTTCCCTTTGTTATATATGGGTGTTGGAGATTTCGTCCAACTACCATTTCGTCTAACTGTATTAATAAATTTGAATTATGATTCCTTTTTCAATGATATAGTTTATTGCACTTTATTTCAATTAACTGTTTGCCGACTTTTGTGTCGACTGTTTGAACTCAATTGTTACGTAATCGATTGACGGCATACTCCTAATTGTTTTGTGTAGTAATTTATTATTAAAAAAATGAATGTTTTCTATTGAATGAAGAGTCGGCTTAAATCATACATGTTTAAGTCTAATTAAAAACAACTTGTGAATTAAAGAGTTGATGCTTGTCTTTTGTTAAATCCTCTGTTTGTTACGCTATTTGTGTCCATTTCCCATAACTAATAAATTTTCCCGAGTGGCCATCAGTTAAAAAATATATTTGCAAGATGAATGTGTATGTGTGTATTAGTTGTCCCAGTAGTGTCAGTGAACGAATGCATGCAATATGCTGTGACAGTTGCGCTAGATGGCAGCTTCGAGTATGCAAAAACGGTAATATTTATTTATTCTCTCTCTTGATGTGCCTCGATTATTTGTCAACTACTTCTCTTTTTTCCTATAATGATTCCATAATTGATGAGTGACCGAATGTGATATAATTATTCTATTCCCGTAATCTTGATTGAGTCGAAAGCTTGGAAAAGGTTACAAACTTTAACAATATTCTCCGAAGTTCTTCTTTTCCCACAATGTTGATTGTTATAAGAGTCGAGAACATGGAAAAGGTTACATACATCGTCTAAAAGATGAACCCGTAACGTCGAGATATATGAAGAGTATAATTTGAACGAGTGATATCATTATTTTATTCCCTAAATAATGTAAGAAAAGGAGCCGTCGCTAATTTGTTAACGACTTCTATTTTTCTTTTTTGAATTGACGATTGACTTGATGTGATATCATTAATCTATTTGCGTAATCTTCATTGAGTCGAAAGCTTGAAAAGGGTATAATTCATGTAAGAAAATGAGCCGTCGCTAATGTTTAGACCCTTTGATACCATAAAACCTGAAAAATGAAATGTATCATCTATGATATTTCGTACGAGATATATTCTCGGCTCGAATTGTTAATTATGGTATCAACAACAACAACCTTATCGGACCAACATCGTGTGAAATGATTTGAGAGTCAAACGTCAGGAAATAAAGTTTCAATAACTCTTCATGTATACGGTAAAATATAGGGAGGTGTCGGGACGACGGATTTTTCGCACATGAAATTGATATAGGGTGTCGGATCGACAATCTAGTGTCGGCTCATCTGGGTGCATATCGGGGTGACTAGCATTATGGAAATTATCCGTAAATGAAAGAAATTATTTAATAAAGCAAAATAACTCAGATCAGACACATTTTCCAAGCATTTGATTACACTTCAATGCATCTGAATTAAACCAAGGGAAACAATCCATACATTGTCAAGGGAGGTCACTCCAAAATAAACGAAACGGACATTTTGAGACCATATGCCAATAACAGGATTTTTATATCAAATTCATATATATTTCACCTTAATGTACACGAATATGAATATTATTTGCAAAGTATATGTATTATTCTGTAGTCTTTTCGAATTATTCGGTATTATTCGGTATTATTTCGTATTATTTGTTTTGTTACAGAAGACCACATTGTAAATATGACTTTTTACATTTGTTAATTTGTATAAAATGCATAATGTGTTATCTTCTTAAAATAAAGAATTTATTATTATTATTATTATTATTCGACTTTAAGAGCGACCCGCTGTAAATGATAATTTGAATCAAAAACAGCAATCTACAAAATAAGTAAACAAAATACCCAAATTTGCTAATCCTCATCAGTTGTAATGCATGTTATCTGACCCTTCATCCGATTTTTCCATATATAAATCCGGTGTTCATTATTTTATGTGCAATATTTATCAGCATTTAGCGTCCTTTCCCCCTGTTTCCCATAAAAGTATTCAAACTAGTTTGTATGTTGAAATTGTATTTGCGTACAATTTCGCAGCTGCTGTGAATTATAATTTGGATCAAAAACAGCAATCTACAAAATTTGTTTATGCTCTTAAGTCCCAATGCATAATATCCAATATTTCCATAGCAACAAGACATTGCCTTAAAACCACTCATTCCTAAAATGGTTGTTGCTGTTTATCCTTTTTTGAAAATATCTTGCTGCATCTATTGTCAAAATGTTTGTGTTTTTCCACTAACTCATGAACTATTTACATGTTTTATTTCAGTGCAAGAAAAAGACTTGTGCAAAAGTTAAGTGACGAAGGTGTTCCACCGAATCAAATTGTGCAAATTTCGGGACACAAAAACATAAATAGCCTGAACAACTATAGCAAATTAAACAGTTTACAAAGTAAAAATATTTCAGATATATTGTCTAACAAACCTCAGCCTGCAAAAGAAACAGCATCAGTCTCAGAAATTATCCCACCCACTAGTGCAGTTGCGCTCATAGAAACTCTCCCTAGACAGAATAATACAGACAACATGATGCCACCAGGATTTTTTTGTTAATAGCCACTTTCACGGGAATGTCAGTTTTAATTTCAGTAACAGGAGTGAAACACAAAATTTATCGCAAATGACCCACATGCTGCAGACCATTCAACCACAGAGTCCTAGGACGCTCTCACAGACCGATGACGCAGAACAATCACCTGTCATCAGTCAATACAAAAGGACTAAATTATTACCTGACAGTGACAGTGATTAAGCATCCCATTCCCAATAAATCCAGTAATATAACACTTCCTCAAATCAGACATTCACGACGCAATAACAATGGCGGCCATTCACGGCGAATAATTGTGTAAAACCAGTAAATATTACTCCGCTGTTTTTGATTGTTTAATTATGAGATTTTTTATGTTTTGTTAGATAATATGCCCCTTAATGCCTCTTAATAATTACATGTTAATTAAAATGATAACTTTATGCAATGTCTTCAATTATTTTCATGTTTATCTCTACAGAAAATACTGGACTATTTTCCCCAGGTAGTAATATTAACTGTGTTAAAACCGTGGGGCTCACAACAGGGAAATCTGAAGCACTGTACAAGATAAAATGTATAAAATATGGTGCAAAGTCCTTTTATGGCCTTAAATAAAAAGAAAATTTGTTTGTTTCAGTGAAAGATCGATTTCTATTTCATCTCGTGAAGAAAAAAATATATTATTCTCACTCGTGGCAGAGCCACTCGTGAGAATATTTTTTTTTTCTTCACTCGATGAAATAAAAATCGATCTTTCACTGAAACAAACAAATATCCTCTATATACTATATGATTTCGGAAGTACGCCTTGCCTTCATCAGTAGAATACAATAATAAAGAAAGAATACAAACTTCAAATTGTTGACAGCTGGACATTATATTATGTTCACATTAGTTAGCTAAAACTGTCAAGAAGTGAGGAGTATTGCATATATACAATTCATTTAGAAATTGCATTGAAACAAAATATATTTTTAGTAAAAAATATAGAAAGCATTTTGTTCATATTTAGACAGAAATGCACTGAAAAGAAAAACATTCAGTCATATCTGTCAATAGCTAATGCTTTTTTTTTAAAATCACATTCTAATAAAAAAACAACAATATAGATATAAAACAAATCTGATCACTGGTTAAAAAAAAAACCACTATCAGTGGAATTGCAAGAAAGAATACAATGAAAAACGACAACTGTTAGACAATGTAAATTATGAATTAGGATAACTTTCTTTTATAAATGAATACGTCCCTATCAGGGGTATGACATTAATGGAACCTTTCTTGGCCTGGGGTTACAACATATACTGCTATAATAAATACTAGACTTTAAGAAAAATACTTCCCCGATTTGAAATCACATAAGTCACTCTCTAAATGTGTATAAAGCTTCTGACCTTCCTAAACGTTCAGCAAAACCTCGAATACTCAAGAAATTATTTTAGATTATAAACTTTCCTAGACATATAATCAGAGACCTCCTTTAGGTCTCTGACAGAATGTAGGTCTTCAACAACTATTGACCTATTTATGATTTCTATTTGATCGTTGGTTTAACTCGATAGATACTCGATAGATACTCCTACCAGTTGATTTATTGTTTGGTGATATACGCCGCTTTTAACAGCGTTTCAGTTATATCTCGGCGTTTCTGGTTAAGTTACTAATACTACTGTTTTATTTATCCCGACACCAGCCAGTCAGTCGTTTGTTTTATTGGCGTTTTACGCCGCTTTAAACATCTTTTCGGTTATGTCACGGCGACAGTTCATTTATTCATGATCCCTGGGTAAACAGTTCCAGGTTAGACATGTACCTTGCCAAAGGGCATTCCAGCATGACCGTAGTGCCGAAACTGTGCCAGTCAGTTGTAATGCTATCCCTGAGCGCCAAGGATGGCAGTCATTACTACCATTTTTTAAGTATTTGGTATGACCCAGTCGGGGATCGAACCTAACAACACCGTCGAGGCGGTTGTAACTCCAACTAGACCGCATGTATAAAGCAAATTATAAATGACAGTTCAACAGTCTATAACTCAATAAAACTTAATAGTAGTTTTGTTATATTTTATTACATTTCCTTTATTCCGACAATCCTGTCAGAGACATATGTTTATATGGGCTGATGGTCATTTTGTGGACTGTCACCTATGTTGTTAATATATCACATCAACACATCATAAAGACAGATATATGTATGAGAGATATGTTAAACTAAATCATTGAAACAATATGATAATTCGTTGTGCAGAGGTATAGCGTCGGCCTCTCGTATCAAAGGTTCCCGGTTCGAGTTTCGTGATGAGCGGTTCCTGACTTTGGGATTTTTCCACACAAACAGCGGGAGTACTGGTTAAGTGCTCAGGAAGCAGACATCGAGCGTGATTAATATAAGCCGAAAGCTTCGCAATCGATGTAAAATAAATAATGTTTAAATTAATAGGAGAATTTTTCGTCGTGAGCAAATAAAATGTTGACACTGTAATTCAGAATTGCCTTGACCAATAAGCCTCTGTTTGTGGGAAAGGGTTGAAATCATGTTCTTTAAATCTTACAAAGACGACTTTCAATGCGTCTGTATAAGGACAAAGATATATAAATAGATATACTTTATTTCCTCCAACTTTGAAGAGCAAGTACATTTCATATTAAACATTACAAAAGTGAGAACATAAACATATACACAAGCATGAAAAGTCATTTAAAGCGTGGCTTTTTTTTTATACAATTATCAAAGCATATCGTGTATGTATCTCTGATCCGGTGTATCGGTGTTGTTCACAAAAGCGTGGCGCGTAGGAATATACATAATACTGTTTACTGCAGAAATATTTGTATTGCTTAAAATAAAATTCAATTTAGAAGACACAAATACATTTTCAGTTCGAAAATAAAGTGTAGTCTATATTCTTCATTCAACTGATTGTAAATGAAAAGACTATTAGGTAGATTTAACTTTGAATTCATCGCACTATATTGATTAGCGTATGTATAAAAAAGTTCCTGTATAATTAAATGTTATAGGGCATATTCCATTTGGGTCAGCATGCAATCGCATAGGAAGGAGATTATTACATACTAATCACCTTCCAAAAATCCTTTGAAAACTTAATTATAATTCATAAAAATAAAAAGTCTTGAATGCACATGTGTACAACTAGTTAGAAGCTATTTATAATTGTTGTCCTAATTTCGTGACGTCATTATATATGGGCACTTTGCAGTTTCAAAATAGGCTACACCAAAAATAATATTGTTTTTAGCTCACCTGTGCACGAAGCGCAAGGTGAGCTATTGTTAGTCTGGAGTTCCTTCCCCTTATTACTATGTAAAGGGTCAGGCACAAACCAAATAATGGCGGACGTGATGGACCATCAGGTAATATCTAAATTTCCTATTTTGTGACCATCGGGATAGTAATTCATTTATCTTATTGAAATAAGGTCATAAATTGATTACGTGCTTTCATTTTATGATGCTTCTTATCGAGTAGTATAGTTTTCGGATAGGTGAAATTGTATTTGAAATTCGGATACACAGGATCTCATTAGAAATAAATGTTTTTATCTTTATGGGATGTATATCATTTTTAAAAATGTTCAAATGTTTCCTTTATTATAAGTTTAAGTAGTCCCTGATTTAAGCAATATAAGCTCTATTTTGAACAATTCACCATAAAAGATTTAAATGTTTTTAAACTGTTTATTTGATTTCTCAAGTCAAATGATTTCTGAGTTTCTATTGTCAATTAGATCCAGATCAGCCTGCAAAGATAATGCTGATCAAGATCTAGATTGTTCACTTCACACATTCCAACATAAAACAAATATGCAGAAGACGACTGAAAACATCTTGAAGATCTCTAGAAATGACAGTATAATTAATGTAAAAATTTGAAAACATTGTGACAACGGAGAAATTGCTTTTCAAAAGTCGTCTGCTGCATAGTAAACACAGATGTGCAATCTGATTTGCAATTATAATCAAAGACAAACGTGTATTCATTAAGTGAAGGTCAAACATGTATTCATTACGTGAAGGTTTAATCTGTATGGGATAGAGTTAAAATATGGTTAACTTAACACTTTCCCACTTACTGCAAATATGCAGTGGACGACTTTGAAAACAGTTTGGCAAATATCTCTGTAAATGAAAATTTAATAATTTAATAGTGTTGACAACATTGTGACAAAAGGAGAATTATAAGTAATTTCTCCATTTATCACATTGTTTTTAAAAGTTGACGGCTGCATATGCATCAGAATGTGTCTACAAGTAGGAAAGGATTAAAAGGAAAGAATGCTATAAATAGCAATATAGCAGTCGGTTCAATTTGGCTGTTGTTATTTTCAAAAATGTATCATTTTGTTTACAGGGTGACAAAGTCTGCTATGCCCTATGAGAGTACTGCAATTAATACCGTATGACACTACCAGAATTAATATGCTAACAAGCTAGTGTAAGTAATATGTGAACAGTGTACATCTTGATCAGACTGTGTAGATGCACAGTCTAATCTAAATCTTTAATACTGTTCTCAAAAGCCAACTTGTACATTGTGTCATGCACCGGCTCATATCATGTATAAAACATGTACAATCAAATGTGTGGCACTCAGAAACATCATATATTTTGAAAAGTTAATGAATAGATTATGGAATTTTAATCTGCCTAAACTGAACACAAATAGAAAGTGAGGAAGGATGGAGTTAATGGTTAAAACATTTACATGTATCCTGATAATATTAAATAATTTCTGACTGTGTACTAAACTAGAGTTATGGCATGATTTATAGGACATGTGAAATAAGTTTAGATCCAGATCACATATGTGTATTCTGATCATGATCTGTATTGGTGGCTAATATATATATATATATATTTCAAATGAACACTAAAGATCCTCATTCGGAAATGGACTAGTTGCAGTAATTCAGAGCCAGATGAGCCTACACACCTGTGTATGACATACATGGTATGCACATGATCTACATTGTTCATCTTGTGAACAGAAATAATCTGATAAGTCTTTAAGCCAAAAGTTATGTCCATGCAGAACGTTATTTAAGTTGTTTCTATTCTTTCACAGCATATGTCCAAGAGGTAGGGATGACTGGCAGATCAAATGATGAAGCTGATACCATTTTATACTACAACAAAGCTGACGTTGGGCTTCCTAGTATGAAAACAGATATGAAGGAATATTGTTTTAATAATGAACAATAAATAGATACCTTGGTTTTGAAACCGTTAAAACACCACATAAATGTTGTGCACACAACACTTTGGAATTGAATGGGATTTCAATAATTTGGCTATGAAGTAGAATGTCTCACTTCACATAGTTAGGAAACATCTGTCTTAAACATTTCCCTAATTTAGACGTCCCTGACAACTTTAAAAAATATTGTGACAAAAGATGAAATTGTTCATTATGAGTTATTTCTCCTTTTGCAACAATGTTTTAACTTTCTTCAGTAATTAAACAAAACTAATTGTAGGAGGGGAAGGGTTCAAGAGAATATTTGTTTATTTAGTATTTCAAGCTTATTTAAGCTTAAAAGTAACAGAAAATGTGTTGATTTTTGTGTAAGATTGAATTTAATTTCACCCAGTGATCTCAGAAACATAGACTATATGTTCACCTTCAAGTGGCTACTAGTGAAAATATAACCTAAGTGTCTTTGATCATGATTGAAAAATTCAATCTTGCAGCAGACGGCTTTTTTTAAAACATAGTGACAAAAGAAGCAATTTCTCCGGATTTTTCGGATGTTCTTTTACATAACTGTGGTCTGGTGCCACAACATATTAGTAGTTCATCACAAAGATGAAATGTCAAAGTAAACCACACAGGACATGCAAACAAACTTTGTTTTATAAAGTATCCGAAATAATTCAACTGTCCGAACACCACTCGTGTTCTAGTTTGTCAAAAACCAACGTCACATCTTCTTACAAAGAGAAATCATCACCCGTTAATATTTATTATAAGTCTATTATATTAATGACTAAAGGAATAAAACGATTTTATCCAGATGGTCAGCTTATTAAAATAATTACATTCAAATTGTACATCGGAGGTATATCATAGCAGGCCGCCATTCATTCGGTTGTGCCAGACTTACTGTCATAGGAAGTCGGGAACCAGACTAAGCTATTGTGATCACATTTTGCCGGCGTCCTTCCGTCGTCCGTCATACCTCGTCAACATTTGCGCTTGTTAACACTCTACAGGCTACATTTTGTATCCAATCTTCATGAAAGTTTATCAGAACATTCATTCCCATCAACTCTTGGACAAGTTCGAAACTGGGCCAAATGACGTCAAAAACTAGGTTACTAGGTCAAATTGAAGGAAAATCTTGTTAAAACTCTGGAGGCCACATGTTCAACTTAAGCATAAACACTCCAGAAGCTGCAATTTTGGCTTCAGCAGTATGAACTTTTGTCAGAATGTTTGTCTTAAAAATATTTAGAACAAGTTGGGATATGGGTCATGCCGGGTCAAAAACTAGGTCACTAGGCCAAATTGAAGGGAAATCTCATTAAAAATCTAGATGCCACATTTTCAACTTGAGCATGTTGAAACTTTATCAGAATGTTTGTCTTGATAATATGTAGATTAAGTTCGAACATGGGTCATGTTGGGTCAAAAAGTAGGTCACTTTGCCAAATTGAAGGAAAATCTTGTTAACACCCTAGAGGCCGCACTTTTTGTCAGAATGTTTGTCTGAAAGATATCGAGGTCAATTTCGAATATGGGTCATATTTGGTCAGAATCTAGGTCACTAGGCCAAATTGAAGGAAACTCTTGTTAACTCTGTAGAAGCCGCTTTTTTGGCAACAGCAGCTTGAAATTTGGTCAGAATGATAAACTAAATGATATCTAGGACCTGTTTGAATATGGGTCATGCCGGGTTAAAAACAAGGTCACTCGGCCAAATTGAAGGGAAATCTTGTTAACACTCTGGATACTGCATTTTTAAGCATGATGAAACTTTATCAGAATGTTTGTGTTGAGGATATGTAAGTCAAGTTCGAATATGGGTCATGTTGGGTCAAAAACTAGGTCACTTGGCCAAATTGAAGGAAACTCGCATTTTTGGCTTCACTTTGACATTTGATGAGAATGTTTATCTATATGATATCTAAGCCAAGTTCGAATATGGGTCATGTAGGGTCAACAACTAGGTCACTAGGCCAAATTGAGGGAAAATCTTGTTAACACTTTGGATGCCGCATTTTTTGCTTCAGCAGCTTGACATTTTGTCAGAATGTTTTTTGAATTGTATCGAGGTCAAGTTCGCATATGGCTCATACTGGGTCAGAAACAAGGACAATAAAAGAAAATATTGTTTAAACTCCGGAGGTCGCATTTTTACTTTGAGCAAGTTGAAACTTTGTAAGAATGTTGTCTTGGTGATATCCTGTCCATGTTGGAAAATGGGTCATATCAGGTAAAACAATTTATAGATTACTAGACCAAATGAAGGAAAATCTTGTTAACACTGTGGAGGTTGCATCAGAATAATTTACCTTGATGCGTTTTTCATTACAGTACATAGTATAATTAAGGTGAGCGAACTAGGGCCATCATGGCCCTCTTGTTTTTAGCAGGTAGAAAAAAACAGAAACAGTTAAACATTTGAAATAATTCTTGATTTAAATATGTACAAAATAATTTTTAATAAATCAACTTTGAATATTTGTTGTGTACATGTTCCTGTTTTATTTGTTATTCCTCTGTGTCAACCTGAAGGGTCTGTATGGGTATTTTGTACCTCGTAAGCATTTTTAGCTTGACTATTCGAAGAATATGGAGAGCTATTACAGTCACTTGTGCGTCGGTGTTGCAACTTTGGTTAAAGTTTTGCATGCGAGGCTTTTTCTCACAAACCACAAATGATATTGCTTTGAAACTTCACAAACTTATTGGACATCATCAAATGACCTTGCAGGACAAGTCCCAAAACTCTATATAAGATTGTTACACAATTATGCCCTTTTTTTTTACTTAGAAGTTCTGGTTAAAGTTTTGCGTGCAACTACATTAATAGTCCATATCTCAGTAACTACTTGAATAATTGTATAAACATTTTGTACAACTCTTTCTAAACCATCACACCTATGTAAATAATCAAGTTAGATAACTCTATCCTGCATATGATGCAAATTATCAGCTTTTAAAGAAATTCTGGTTAATGTGTTGCATGCAACTACATTAGAGTCCATATCTCAGTAACTAAAAAGCGGTGGAATAGTCGAGCACGCTGTCTGACGGACAGCTCTTGTTTTTTATCCATGCATAAATCTGGTTTCCATTGCAACCACTAGGAGAGAAATCTTCTCCTAAACCAGTTGGCCAATTTGCAAATAATTTTGTAGAAATGTTCCTTGGGTGACATGTTCTATCTGATTCCATCTAGCCATGTTGATTGGTCTAAACTCAGGGGGAGGGGGCTGTTTTGCTTTTAATGGCTAAATTAAACACTTTAAAAATCTTCTTTTAGTGACCCTGTATCATACTGGTCAAAAGACTTGGCCATGAGGGGATGGGGCGTTTGTACATTTAAGGCCAGAGTGTTAAATTTAGAAAATTATCTACTAAGAGAAAGAATGTCTGATTTTGGAATACTAACCAGTATTTTTTTTTGCTGTCCTTCTTTCAGTTTTCTCAGGTCATATAATTTGACAAAAGAGAGACAACATAGGTTCAGGTTATTTTGCTGTGAGTGGCAGAGGAGCAATACTGTTCTTCTTGTGCCTCTTGTATTAGCTTACCTGACTGCACACTGAGTAAATGCTGTTGACTGTGTTGTTGGAATGAAAAATTACTTTGCATAACTCAGGTGAGCTATCCAGATCCATCATGCCCGTGTCTCTCATGTATTTTTTGTCTAATAACTTGTAAACTATTGTTACCTTGGGCTTTCCACAGCTTGTTTAGTTAGCCTTATAACATGTCTTGAATTTATCATTTCTTTCTTTGACATTTGATGTTACGCATGATATATAAATTATCTATTATACTATCACTCAAGTGATCGATTTAGAACCATCTTGGCCCTCTCTTTTATTTTATACTTTTCTTCAGTTTGATATTACTGACAGTGAGATATGTCAAATGCCAGAAAGGGACACACTAGATTATGAAAGCACTGTTGGAAAGTCTACAGGAAGTTTCAAGCAAGATAGGGAACCCTGTGTATTGCAACATGAAAGTTAAGCTGATTAAACTATGCTGATAACTCCAGGTTTTTTTTCTTGAATGTGATTTTACCTTTTGACTGTTTGCATCCGAACATATGGTAATATGGAATATCTTAATTTTGAGACTACTATACTGATTACGTAGATAAATCATTGTAATCTAATGTTTTAAAAGCATTTCCATCATGACTTTTCCAAATTGAAAACATTGTCATTGAAGAAAACGGTTGAACAAAATAAGGACAACTACGGTTGTCAGTATCGTGGGGGAAGAAGATTGATTGATTGATTGATTGATTGGGGTATAACGCTGTTTTTAGAAAGCCTTATAACAAAATATTATTTTCTGATAATTTCATTCTTTTTCTTTCACCATTAGCTTAAAGAGTACATTTGCTGCTATTACCCTGCTATAGACATAGGAGATTGTGTTACCCCTATTGGAAAGTCTATATGGGTTTGTAAGGAAGATAGGGAACCCTATGTATCGCAAAACAAAATGGTAAGCTGATTAACCCTTTCCCACCTGCAGACACATTTTGACACTTCTGAGATAGATAATTTGTAAAAACCATTGTGGTAAGACAATTTGTAAATCCATTGTGGTAAAATGAGAAATTGCTCATGATGAGCAATTTCTCTTTTAGCCACAATGATTTCAATTCTATTGAAAAACAACACTGCCATAAATTTATAGAGATTTTCTTTATTTTTACCAAGATGTTTTCAAAGTAGTCTGCTACAGATTTGTGATGTGTGGGAAAGGGTTAAACTATGTTATTAACTCAAGCCTTGACAAGGTTTTTAGTCTTGAATGTGATTTTACATTTTGACTGTTTGCATCCGAACATAATGCAAAAGGGAACATCTTAATTTTGAGGCTACTATACTGCTTACTACCGGTAGATAAATCATTGTAATGTAATTGTTTAAAAGCATTTCTATCATGACTATTCCAAATTGAAAATATTGTCATTGAAGAAAAGTTGAACAAAATAAGGAAAACTATGGTTGTCCATATTGTGTTGGGGGAAGAAGATTTATTTGGGTTTTACGCCGTTTTTTAAGAAATTGGCTACTTTTTTCACGGAATGTTAGCCCATTGGTGGAAGACGAATGACGCATTGTCTCAGTGAATTGTGTCAAACGTTGAAAAGAATGTTGGCCAAACTGGGGTTAGAACTCATAACCCCTGGATCGACAGCCCACCTCCCCCATCTCTACCGACTGAGCTTCCTGGGCTTTGCTAAGAGAACAGGACATACAGGAGTTAAAAAAAAAATCTCCTTTGAACTCGTTCCTACTTGCAATTAAATTTTAACGCATCTGCAGTGAAATAAAACATTTAAAGCACTTTCTCCTTCAATTCATTCATTAAAAGGGATTTGCAACATTTTTTTCTAATTGTTTTCAAAATCGTATGTTCCAGATTTGCTGTATGTGGAAAAGGGTCATAGGAAGAAAAGAGTCGTTCAAAACATGATGTTTTGGATTGTTATAATGTTTGAAAACATGATTTTTGACTGATGAAGCGAAATATTAGAAAAAATTAGTTGATAGCATAGATCAAACAAAATTGCCTTTCCAACAATGTTTTCAGAAATCATCTGCTTTGTGATGTAAAATGTAAAAACGATTGTACATACAATAGTTATGTTATGTAAAAGAAGTTCCTGTTACCATTCGTACTAATTTTATTTTTATTTTTTATTGGTGCCACCTTGGCAACTGATAAGTTTATGTGGTCCCAGGTGCCACTGATCTTTCTAATGATTATATTTTATTGAACAGGAAGACGAAGTTGAATATGGCTGTTCTGTACTTGATGACATGATTTCGAATAGACTATAATCTTTCTGCATCATCCTCTCAATGTCCTCACCCCAATTTCCTCATTGATTGTTTGATTGATTGATTGGAGTTTAACGCCGTTTTCAACAATTTCTCAGTTATATCACGGCGGCCAGTTCACCTACTCATTAATTTCCTGCTTTACTCAGACCAGTACTCCACACAACAATCTTCCCAAGCAACTGGCTGCTTTTCCACATAGACTTAACCCATTGGTGGAAGACGAATGACGCATGTCGCATTGACTTTTGTCAATCGTCGGAAAGAAAGTTGGCCGAGCCGTGATTCAAACTCACAACCCATGGATTGACAGCCCGCGTCGCTACCGACTGAGCTACCGGGGCTCGGCCCAATGTCCTCAAAATACTTCATTCCATGTAGAAAGAGAAAAACTTTAAAGATTTTCTCCTCCCAAACAATTGATCAAATTTCAAATATTATTTTAGAAATAATCCTTGGGTGATCTACAATCAGATTTCATCAAAGCATGTTGATTGGTTGACAAACATTGCCACGAGGGGGCATGGCTGTTTTGCCTTATATGGCTTAAGTGAAATCTTTAAAAATCTTCTCTTCCAAAAGTGATTTTCTAAATATTTTGTAGAAATGTTCCTTTGGTAACCCTCTATCAGATTCCTTCAGGTAATGTTGATTGGCCTTAAAACATGGCCATCAGTGCTCTGGGCTGTTTAGCCTTATATGGCTATAGTAATAACTTTAAAATCTT
This sequence comes from Serripes groenlandicus, assembly GCA_031761405.1. Classification (NCBI taxonomy): domain Eukaryota; kingdom Metazoa; phylum Mollusca; class Bivalvia; order Cardiida; family Cardiidae; genus Serripes; species Serripes groenlandicus. Next base: position 89,238 of record JASEVX010000129.1, on the reverse strand, counting down.
CTCCTTTTCTAAAAATGTAATAGAAATGTTCTTTTGGTGACCCTCTATCAGATTCCATCAGGCCATGTTGACTGGCCTAAAAACATGGCCATCAGTGCTATGGGCTGTTTATAGCCTTATATGGCTATAGTGAAAACTTTAAAAGTCTTCTCCTTTTCTAATAATTTAGTAGAAATGTTCTTTTAGTGACCCTCTATCAGATTCCTTCTGGCCATGTTGACTGGCCTAAAAACATGGCCATCAGTGCTATGGGCTGTTTATAACCTTATATGGCTATAGTGAAAACTTGAAAAGTCTTCTCCTTTTCTAAAAATGTAATAGAAATGTTCTTTTGGTGACCCTCTATCGGATTCCTTCAGGCCATGTTGACTGGCCTAAAAACATGGCCATCAGTTCTATGGGCTGTTCAGCCTTATATGGCTTTAGTGAACACTTTAAAAGTCTTCTCATAAAAGTATCAGGCCAATTTTCAAATGATTTTGTAGGAATGTTCATTGGGTAACCCTCTATAAGGTTCCTTCAAGCTATGTTGATTGAGCGAATAGCATGGTTGCCAGGGTCGGGGCTGTCATGCTTATGTTGGCTTTAGTGGTTTAACACGAACAAAATACATAAATGTTTTTTTTTTTCTCTCATTGGGAACACACATGAGAATTTCTTTTTTCAATAAGCCATGAAACTTTCTGAAATGAAACTTGTTATAATCATGAAAGCAGTCTGTCAGCCAAAAAAGATGGGACTTAAAGTAATTGTCGTCTAGTCAATTTTGTTTTTTAAACGATATTAAAGGTCATAAAAGTGCTGTGTTATTTTCATGTGAAATAACATTTGTACGAAAAAGTTAAAACTAAAATGGAATTGTGTACGCAACAATTGTTCCAGTACATCATACTAGACGACAGCAATACGACGTCCGAACATACATTTTGACTGCACCATTCTTTACTGACCAAATGATCTAGATGCATTTTACAGTAAACAACGAGAAATGTCCGTGTTTGATCAAAAATAAAAACACTATAATTCATTATTTCGGCCAAAGGAAGCAAAGGCATTTTCCAGGTTATATTTAAGATCATATCTTGAAAGTATTGAACATGATGATTATCATAGCCAAGGACGACGTCACGTCATTTCCATAACACTTCATGTTGGCGTAACGTCAAATGGAGTGACGTGGTTTCCCGCAAAAAAAGGTGGGATCAACATGAAAGACCCCCATATTCCTATACCTATACGTGAGCAGTAGGTTCACTCACACAAAATTGTTATAAAATGTATACATTGTGTAGTGTTAGATCAGATCAGACAGTGTATGTACAAGTCAATCTAGATCCTCACCCCCTTACGCAACAAATACATAAAGGTCCACTCATATCCATCCAGGCTTAACAAATCCTAAAATTAGACAACTAAAAATAATTAAAATAAAATTTGAAAACAACTTGGCAAGGAGATAAAATATCTATAAATGAAAGTATATTTATTGGTCAGACATTGTGGCAAAATGATAAATTGATCATAATGAGCAATTGTTCCTTTGGCGACAATCTTTTCCTAAACTGTCTGCTGCAGAGGCGTCAGAAACCATCTCTATTAGGGAAAGGGTTAAGCGAAAATGTGACCCCCTACATCATTTTTCCAGCCATATTGATTGGTTTTAAAAGATATTTTCACCAAGTGGCATCAGAAAAATGTCTGAAATGAACAAATTTTCCCCGATTATATCAGTTACACATTTGCTTCTACACCATCATGCAAGTGATCGATTTAGGGTCATAATCCAAATAATTTCATATCAGAGTTATTGCCCCTTTTCTGTCAAAAATTAAAATGTTCTGACAAGGCCCCGGCAGGTGACACCCGTGCTCCGGGAAGCACTCCATTCTAGTTTAAAAATCATATTTGTATGGCCAAAGTATGTTCTTTAATTATTGTTTACAATCATTTGATTATTTTTTCATAAATAAGTAGCATCTAAAGATATATTATTTGCCTAATGGTAGAGGAACAATACTGGGCTTCTTGTCCCTCTTTATTTGTTGTACTTGATAATTATATTGTGCTAATGTTTATATTTGTAAATATTTTTGCAGAGGCCCACAGGGCTTGTGCAGTTGTTCATTTTCTATAAATAAAGCTGAAATTATCATTAATTATACAATATGATTTTGAATATTAAAATTTATCTGTGGTCTTCCTTGAAAATGTTCAGGGAAATTTATTTAATATGCGAACTGATAGAATAATTTTGATAAAGAGTTGAAAAAATGAGGTAAAGGAGAAAATGAGTAAAAGTAAGAAATATCCCCTGTTTCAACAATATTTTAAGAAGCTGCTATGGAGGTGTAAAAAGTTGTCTGTAACATGGACAGTGTAAAGCCGTTCCCAAATTAAAAAAATCTGCAGCAAACAACCGCCAAAAAACAACAGGCAAATATATGAAAACTGTGTAAAAGTATGACTTTTGAGAACAGTTGTCTGCTGCAGAAGCGAAAAATTGCACCTACATGCTGGAAAGGGTTACCCTAATTAGAAGCAAAATGATAAGCATTTATTTGGTCTTACATTAATAAAAATGACATAAGAATGGTTTCTCAGTAGTAGCTTATCTTATGGGGCATGAAACATGAAAACACGCTTTCTGTTCAAAGGGAAGAAATTCAAATCAGCTTGACAATTACTGTCAGTTTATGCCAAACAGAGTTATATATGCATATACTATGCAATCTTGGATTTTACTGCTGTGTGGGGGAAATCATGTCATTGCAACACTTCTAGTTTCTATTCACAGATGATACGATGACATATCATTTATTGGATGCCTATAAACAGCATGAAGAAAAAATGGAAAAACTTAAGGAAAAACTAAAGGAAATGAGAAAAAACGGGGAATAAGGTAAACAGTTGGAGATACAAAAAGTATTTATAAATTATGACATGTGCAAATAGGTTGGCTTCTTTTTGTTGGTGACTGCTTATACAGAGCCTCGGAAGCTCAGTTGTCTTACAGCAATTGGCTAACAGTCTATGTGGAAAAGCAGCCAGTTGCTTTGAAAGTGTTGTATGGAGTAATAGTAAGAGAAAGCCAGGAAACACATGGGTAGGTGAACTGGCTGTAGTGATATGACTGAAGAATTGTTGAAAATAGTTCAAACCCCAATCAATCAATCAATCAACTGCTAAAACGGTTTTTACTGTACATTATGTATTAACCTAATGGTGCATAACACCAAGTGTGTGTACTCATTGTAAAGTTTTAAGTTTATATTGACACAAAGTACTCCAGGCAAATTGTTTTGAATGCTTTGTGTCAGTCATAAGTTTTCAATTAATTACACTATCTGTAACCATTGGGCAAACTATGAGAAAGCAACCTCTGAATCATAATGTTCTCTATAAAAATACATCAAATTTCTTTGAACCTTGCAAAATTCTGAAAGTCTGTACAACAAATCTGCAGCAGACGAATTTGAAAAAAATAAAAGCAACATTATGGAATTCTTGTAAAAATGAATGTTTAATCATTGGATAAAGAAAACATTGCGGCAAAAGGAGAAATGACTCATTATGAGCAATTTCTTCTTTTGTCACAATGTTTTCAAAAGTCGTCTGCTTTTATACTGTCAGAAAGCGTCAGTCTGTGGGAAAGGATTAATATTTTTTTTTCGATACATTGTTCTTTTGGGAGACACTCTGCTCCAGTAAAAATAGAGGTGATTTCTATTCTCAAAAATTATGTTTTTTGTTTGTTTTAAAAGTAATCTGAATGACTGTCTGTCTAGCTGTCAGCTCTTGTCCATTCATAACTGTATAACCTTTGGACATCACAGGTGTTTGAAGTGTTAAATTCTTGTCTAGTATATAACTAATCCTGTAAACAAAATTAACCCATGTATACTTTTTGACGCAAAATATGGTTTCTGATCCTTGCAACATTCTGAAAGTCTGATTTTATCTTCTTTTGTTTATCCCTTTCCAACATACAACACATCTGCAGCAGACGACTTTAAAAACAAAATAGGCAAAATTATGCAATTCTTGAAAAAATAAATGTTTAATCATTGGATAGAGTTGAAAACATTGTTGCAAAAGGTTCATTATGAGCAATTACTTCTCATGCCACAATGGCGTCTGCTTTTAAGGTGTCAAAAAGCGTCAGTATGTGGGAACGGGTTAATCATTTCTATACATTGTTCTTTTGGGAGACATCCTGCTCTAGTAAAAATTGAGGTAATTTCTATTCTCAATATTTCTTTTATTTTTTAGCTCTACTGGCCTTTGGCCAGAAGAGCTTATGCCGTGGTGTGGTGTCCATCGTCCGTGCGTCCGTCCGTCCGTGCATCCGTAAACAATTGCTTGTGAACGCGATACAGTCTTCAGTTTTGATTGTATCTCAATCAAATTTATACAGTAGTAACATATCCATGAGAGCTCGGTTTCTTTCGCAAACTAGCCAGATCCGCCCATGCGATACTGGATTATGGCCCTTGGAATTGTCAAAATTGCTATAATAGACCTTGTGAACACAATAGAGGCTCCATTTACCATCTGATCTTCACCAAACTTACACAGTAGTTAGGTATCCATAAAAGCTTGGTTCCTTTTGCAAACCAGCCAGATCCGGCTACCATACAAGACTGGATTATGGACCTTGAAATTGTCAGAATTGCTATAATACAGCTTGTGAACGCGATAAAGTCTTCAGTTTTGATTGTATCTCAATCAAACTTATACAGTAGTTAGATATCCACGAGAGCTCGGTTCCTTTTGCAAATCACTGGATTATGGCCCTTGAAATTGTAAAAATTGCTATAATTGAGCTTGTGAACACAATAGAGGCTCCATTTTACTAACTAATCTTCACCAAACTCAGATAGTAGTTGAATATTGATGAGAGCTCGGTTCCTTTTGAAAACCAGCCGGATGTGCTCTTGCATGACTGGATTATGGCCCTTGAAATTGTCAAAATTGCTATAATACAGCCTGTGAACACAATAGAGCCTCGATTTACTATCCGATCTTCACTAAACTTAGATAGTAGTTGAATATTGATAAGAGCTCGGTTTCTTTCGCAAACCAGCCAGATCCGTCAATGCCAGGCTGGATTATGGCCCTTGAAATTGTCAAAATTGCTATAATACAGCTTGTGAACACAAAAGAGCCTCCATTTACTATCCGATCTTCACCATACATACATGCTCTGGATTGAAAATGACCAAAGAACCATACCAGTAGAGCATAGGCCCTCATGTGCCTCTTGTTTTAGCTCAATGTGAGTTATTGTGATTGCCTTTTGTACGGCGTCCGTCGGTCGTCGTCCGTCAACTTCTTCTCCTCAGTAACCAGTTGGTCAATTGGGATGAAATCTCACAGAAAGCATCCTCTCAATGACCTCACCAGAATTCCTTCAAAATGTTGGGATCCATACATTATTCTGGTTTCCATGGCAATTAAACGAAAACAACTTTAAAATTCTTCTTTTCCCAAACTGGTTGGCCGATTTTCAGATAATTTTGTAGAATTGATCCTTGGATGACCTTCTATCAGATTCCGTCAGGCCATGTTGATTGGTCGAAAAACATGGCCGCCATGGGGCGGGGCTATTTTGCCAGATATGGCTATAGTGAAAACTTGAAATAAATTCTCCTCCGAAAAGGTCAGGCTGATTTTCAAATTATTTTGTAGAAATGTTTCTAGGGTGACCCTCTATCAGATTCCTTCAAGCCATGTTGATTGGTCGAAAAACATGGCCGCCAGAGACGGGGCTATGTTGCCTTATAAGGCTATAGTGAAAACTGAAAAAAAATCTTCCCCTCCGAAAGTTTTTGGCCGATTTTCAAATAATTGTGTAGAAATGTTCCTAGGGTGATCCTCTATTAGATTTCCTCAATCCATGTTGATTGGTTGAAAACTTGGCCACCAGGGGGCAGGGTTGTTTGCCTTAAATGGCTATAATGAAAACTTAAAAAAATCTTCTACGACGAAAGTATCTGGCCGATTTTCAAACAATTTTGTAGAAATGTTCCTTGGTGTCTCTTTATCAGATTCCACCACGTCTTGTCGATTGGTTAAAAAACATGGCCACCAGGGGGCGGGGTTGTTTGGATATTTTACTTTTACTTTTAAGGCTTATGGCAGTGTAGAGATACTGGCCCTCTTGGGCCTCTTGTATAAGCTTACCTAACCACAAAATGAGTTAATGTGGTTGACTGTGTGGTTGGCATGACAAGTCACATTGCATAAGTCAAGTGAGCGATCCAGGGCCATCATGGCCCACATGTTATTTGAAAGGAATCAGAATGACTGTCTGAATGTTTTTCACCTCTTGTCCAGTCATACCTGTATAAAATATGGACATCACAGGTATTGGAAGTGCTAAATTATTGTCTGGTCTATTACTAATCCTGTAACATAATTAACCCACGTATACTTGACACAAAATGTTGTTTTCAACCAGATGTAGTGTCATGGTCTTTGACTTGTAGAGAATATCAATGTACAAGATTAAGATCATAGCCAAATGCAAGTATTAAATACTTGTCTGTCGTATACCTTTGTAATCATGAGAATCTGATACTTGATGCAAAGTTTATTTATGATCAGAGGATTTGTCACAAACTTGAGCATTGATATTAGGTATTGCAAGTACTAAATTGTGTCATCTAATATTTTCTTCAACAGTAAAAGAACATGCATGATATAGTGGAATGACTTTTCTTTCAAATGAATATAAAAGTTCACGATGTCAGTCAGGCCTATTTTAATTACACAACTTTACATAGATTTTTGCCTGAAGATTTGCATTATTAATCCAATATTTTGGTATATCATTACCTAGGATGTATGCAAAGAAACCTTTACATTTGATCAATTCTTAATTTGTCAATTATATTAAAAACTATAGTAAATTTTTAAATTCAGTGGAAGTTCGCTAAATCAGATTAACATGAAAAATACTGCAAATTAAAGACTTGTTCTTCTGATGTTAAAGCAATTCTTTATTATAATTTCAAGATGGGCAATTGATAGACTGTTTGGCTTCACTCCTGCAAAGGAGCCTTTGGGGTCGAACAAAGACTATTTTGGGCTTTACGCTCCTACAAGAACCAGGTTGAGCTTTGGCATTCCTCTATCTCTAAGAAACTACTTGTGGAATAGCCTTCATGAATACACTGATACCATTGTTAAAGGTTTGTACCTATTTAATCTATTAACAATTTGCATCAATATTCCTTTTTTTCTCGGCTGAAAGTCACTCTATCTTATGTCAGTGTGTTCCCCGAACGCCTACTCGACTTAAAATGTATTAGGGGATAAAGGGGTATTGTAAAATGTAAATTATAGATTTTCTTTTTGCAGATGACTTTGTGGAAACTTTATTATAAACTTTTGATATTGATACAAAAATGTTTTAAACATTATTATCACAGAAATATCTTAAATTAGTCTGTAATTATTTTGTTATAAACATGTAGCACAAACAAATAATCATTCAAACAGACCGAATATTTGTCATAATTCTTTTTTTTTTATTTAAGTTAAAGAATATTTTTCTAAAATTTTAATTAAATTCAAACTGGCATACTCTTCTGGTTTTATGGACTATGTTGAAAATGTGGAAATTATTTCTTATGTTGAACCATGACCAAAAATAGCATAATGTTAAAAATCAACATTAATTATATATTGGAGAAGCCATACTCTTATCAAGGTTCAGGTATGTGAACATGTATATTATCAGATAAATACCTTTTGAGGCTTTTGTCTAAGAATTGTTATACTTCCGAAGGCTTGATTTCGTTGAATTGTCTGAACCTGCCCCTCCAGATGCATATTAGCATGTGTAACGGGAACGGGTTATAGGTATAAATATCACTTCTACGGCCTTGTCGTAGAAGCCGGCTTTTATAGCGACGTTGGTAGAGTGGTTGACCTTTTCGTGAAGTTAAGCAACGTTCATCGCGGTTAGTACCTGGATGGGTGACCCGCGGTGGCGTAACGCCGGTACACGTTACAAATGGTGACAGCGGTGGGATTTTTGGGTTGATATCACCATCATCCCCGGACCCCGGTAGTTCCCAGTGATGTTACATAGACTCCGCTCTGGTATACTGCTTGTGTTCAGTTGTGTGACTTCGGGTCGAAGTCAAGAGAAAAGAGGGAGAAATGTAACGGGAACGGGTTATAGGTATAAATATCACTTCTACGGCCTTGTCGTAGTAGCCGGCTTTTATAGCGACGTTGGTAGAGTGGTTGACCTTTTCGTGAAGTTAAGCAACGTTCATCGCGGTTAGTGCCTGAATGGGTGACCCGCGATGGCGTAACGCCAGTACACGTTACACATGTTTATTTGAATCCAAGTTGGCTTGTTCCCAGACACAATTTGTCATTGCTTCATCTTATTTCTTTGTATTTTAGATATACATATTTCAACACAGTTAGATCTGATAGCATTCGATATATGTTTTTTACCCAATATAAATGAGGCTAAGATCTTTTTTCGACCTATGAATTTTAATAAGAAGCCTTGTGAATTATAAATAGTTTGCTTGAATCATTGATGTCCCTGATGTTCTTACACAAATGATCCTCTGAGCATTAATTACTTTATAATGTTTTACCTTTCAAATAATAAAGCGGGGTCAAATTAATATTTTTTTTTCTCTTTCGGTTGCCACGAAAACCAGAATTGTGCATGGGTAAAAAATAAATAAAAAAATGAAGGAATTTAGAAGAGGATTTTGAAAGGTTACTTCCTATATGAAATGTTTTGTCATCATAATTTGCAGAAGAAGCTTGAAGCCAAACGTTTACGCACGCACAACGGACAATTCGCCATGACATAAGCTCGACTGGATTTCAGCCAGTGGAGTTATGAATTAAATCATCTGGAAAATTGCAAATCAACTGGCACTTACTTAGTCGTTGGTCAAAGTTCATGTCCTTAATACAAATCAAAGAACTGAAAGTAGTGATGGGGGCAGTGTATTGGAGATGTACATATATATGATTGATTGGGTTTTTTACGCTCTTTTCAACAATAGTTTAGTCAATTCACAGCTGCAACATCATCTTTCCATGTTTCCTGGCTTAATTACAAGTTATTCCAAATGGCTGCTTTTCCATATATACAGTTATTCCATTTGTGGAAGACAAATGATGCGCTGTCTCATTGACTATATCAATAATGTTGGCCACGCTGGGATTCGACCAGCTTATCTTACTCACGCTCGACGTCTGCTTCCTCTAGACTTAACCAGTACTTGCGACATTGGTGTGGAAAAATCCATAAGGCAGAACCCGTTCATCACATGACTTGAACCCGGGACCTTTGATACGAAAGGCAGACGCTCAAAATTGCACCATTGTCTTCCAGGAGAAATTTCACAGTTTAATTGCCAGCTGTAGGGAAGGCATGGCTTCAATTGAAAAATAGTGGTTCTTGTGAAAAGAAAGTATTAATGTTCGTTTCAATTAAATAAAAAATCTAACAAAAAGGGATAATTTAAAATTCATATTGAACAAATTCGTTTTAGGCAGTTTTATCTATAAGTGATCTATGTTGATAAGCACGTTTTTTGAATTTTTCAAATTTTTAGTATTTCATTAATAGCTAACGTAGGATATTTAATAACAAAGGCAAGCACAGCAGAACCGCAGTGCTACAGATAAGGCGCATGAATGCATGATCACGCATTGAATCATTGGAACTATTGTTCAACTGCATAAGAGAGCGCAATGATGACCCTAAATTGATCACCGGAATAGTAGCATAGTAATTGCTTATATCGGGACATTTTAAATTAAGGTTGGAATGAAACAACAAATAGTGGACACTGTAAATAAACTACCTAATCAGTAAAGGACATTTGTAATAATGCATTGAATTTTCAAACAATAAGAAGAGGTCCACTTAATGTGATTTAGGAGTAGTAGTCATTAGTAGCTAAACGCTTCTACATATTATTTATAGAATTTAAATCTTTAAACAATTTGAATTTGAACTTTGGTTGAAATTGGTCCAGTAGTAAGGCATTTTGATCGTCAGCTAGAAACATGTGCATTAAAAATGTGAAAATCGTCAAAGACGTGATAATCTTTAAAGGATATATAATTATTTGAATATAAGTAAGGAACTGACTCTGTCGCTATTTTGAAAATCAAAAACACATGACAAACAATGTCATTCCAAATTCACGAAGTAATCTACCAAACAGATCCAATTTCAAACACAAAGGAATGCTTTTATACCAAACTAACATGTACAAACCCTCTAAATTAATGAGAATTAAACCATTTGTTTGAAAAATTTAAGTGAATGAAGTAATGTTTATCTAAAGGAAAAGGTTAAATCCATCATAGACATCGATATAGTTTATGACCCGCATGAGTGCAAATGACCTATATTTAAAATAGTTCAAGCGTTTGAAACTAAATTTACAGCTGTTAGAGGATACACGGTTCTGTTCACACAAATGTGAATCGACATATAATGCATGTATAAACTTAGTCTGGTTCTCGGCTTCCTATGATAGTAAGTCTGGCACAACCGAATAAATGGCGGCCTGCGATGATATATAATTTGAAGGTAATTATTTTAATCAGCTGATCATCTGGATAAAATTGTTTTATTCCTTTAGAATTGATATAATACACTTATAATAGATATTTACGGGTGATGATTGCTCTTTGTAAGAAGATGAGACGTTTGTTTTTGACAAATTAGAACACGAGGGGTGTTCGGACAGTTGAAATCCGGATACTTTATAAAAAAAAGTTTGCATTTATGTCCTGTGTGGCTATTTTGACATTTCATCTTTGTGATGAAAACTACTAATATTTTGTGATGTTCATTAGCTAAAGTGTTGTACATTTTTAATCAACTAGAAATTAATCTTTAATAGACCAGATAGCATTTTAATATTTTTTGTTTATCTTTTGTCGTCTTTCTTTCGTCAAATCTGACTATTATTGACACATGCATATTAATTAAAATGCAATTGTAGAAATGTTTATGCTATTCAATGAACTGGATGATGTATGATATCCTAAATTATAAAATTATTTGATCAGATGGATCACTCCATAGGTTGATCACTCATACTACACGAAAGGAGACAGGATACCTGGGTTCCAGGTCAGTACTGATGCATGGAAGTCAGCACCAGACTACAGTTATGTAAAAGAACCGCCGAAAACTCCAGAACAATTTCTTCTTTCACTATGTTTTCAAAAAGCCGTCTGCTGCAGAGGCGTCAGAAAGCGTCTACATGTTAAGAAACACATACAAGAAATCTACAGCAGACCAAGTTGGAAACAAATTCACAGCAAAACTAATTGTGGAAAGTCTCTGTAAGTGAAAGTAGAGATATGTTAATAAGTTTCAAAAGATTGTGACAAAGGGAAAACATGTTCATGATGAGCAATTTCTCCTTTTGTCACATTTTTACCCACATTCGTCCGCTGCAGAGGTGTAAAATACATCTATATGTGAAAAAATAGGTTTTTGGGTTCATCAATTTTAATTTTAAAGAATATCATATTTGATAAATGAAAATAATTATTACTGATATCACATAAAGAGTTCAACATTTTGAAATTAAGTAGCTGTCTTATTATAATTAAGATAGTATTCTTTAATCAGTTAATTTTATTATAATTTCACTGCATTTCATGTTGGATTTTTTTATTAATTCAGTGCAAGATTGAATTTGTTTAATCATGATCAAATGCACTTAGGCTATATTTTCACTAGTAGTCACTTGAAGGTGAACATATAGTCTAGGTTTCTGAGATCTCTGGTCGAATTAAAATTCAACCTTACACCACAATCAATACATGTTCTGTTACTTTCAAGCTTAAATAAGCTAAAGATATTAAATTAGCAAATAAACTCTTTAACGCTTCCCCTTCTGCAACATATCTGCAGCTAAAACATTGAAAGTCTCTATAAATGAATGTATAGTTAGTTTTGTTTAATTAATGAAGAAAGTTGAAACATTGTGACAAGAAATAACTGATAATGAACAATTTTGTCATAATGTTTCCAAAAGTTGTCAGGGAACGTCTAAACGAGGGAAAGTCTTAAGACAGATGTTTTTCAAACTATGTGAAGTGAGACATTCTACTTCATAGCCAAATTATTGAAATTCTATTCCATTCCAAGGTGTTGTGTGCAAACAGCACAGCAGTTATGTTGTGTGTTTACAGTTTCAAACGACAGTAACTATTTATTGTTCTCCGCCGGCATGTATCATTATAAGACAATATTCCTGCATATCTTTTTTCATACTAGAGAGCCTTACGTCAGCTTTGTTGTAGTATAAAAATGGCATCAGCTTCACCACTTGATCTGCCAGCCCTCCCTATCTCTTGGACATAAGCTGTGAACGAATAGAAACAATTTAAAAAACTTTCTGCATGGACATAACTAAATGCGCAATCTGCTCAGTATCTAAACCTTTGGCTTAAAGATTTATCAAATTATTTCTATTCACAAGGTGAACAATGTAGATCATGAACATACTATGTATGTAATTCACAGGTGTGTCGGCTCATCTGGATATGAATTACTGCAACTAGTCCATACATGCAAAAAAGGATCTATATTGTTCACTTTTTTAAGATTTTTTTTTATTAACCACCAATACAGAGCATGATCAGAATACACATATGTGATCTGGATCTAAACTTGTTTCAAATGCCCTATTAAACATGATATAACTGTAGTTTAGCATAGAGTCAGAAATTATTAATATTATCAGGATACATGTAAAAGCTTTACCCATTAACTAAGGCTAATTGAAATTCCATAATATATTCATTAACTTTTCAAAATATATGATGTTTGTGAGTGCCACACATTTTATTGCAAATGTTTTATACATGATATGAACCTGTTCATGACACAATGTATAAGTTGGCTTATATTTTATATGTAGATTAAACGGTGCATCTACACAGTCTGATCAAGATCTAAAGTGTTCACATATGACTTACACTAGCTTTTTAGAATATTAATTATAGTAGTGTCATACTGTATCATTTGCAGTACTCTGTTTTTAAGACCCTTGTAAACAACCAGTACATTTTTTAAAAGAATGCCAAGTTAAATCGACTGTTATACTGCTATTTATAGAATGCTTTCCTTTTAACTCTTTCCTACCCATTCTGATGCATATAAAGCCGACAACTTTTAAAAACAATGTGATAAATGGAGAAATTACTTCTAATTCTCCTTTTGCCACAATAATTTCAACTCTATTCACTTATTAAACAGAGATTTTGCCAAGCTGTTTTCAAAGTAGTCCACTGCATATTTGCTGTATGTGGGAAAGTATTATGTTAACCATATTTTAACTCTTCCCATACAGATTAAGCCTTCACTTTATGAATACTATTATTATTTATTAGGGTTTAACGCTGCTTTCAACATTATTTCAGTTATATCACGGCGACAGTTCATTTATTCATGATCTCTGGGTAAACAAACCAGTACTAGTCTAGAAAATGTGCCTTGCCCAAGGGCACTCCACCATGACCGAGGTGCCGCGACTGGGACTTTATGAATACATGTTTGCCTTTGATTATAATTGCAAATCAGGTTGTACATCTGTGTTTACTGTTATATTCAACAGGGTTTATCCATCCTTTATTAACCGTTTCACACTAAGTGACATATAGATGCATTTTTACAACTCTGCAGACGACTTCTGAAAAGCATTTTCTCATTTTGTCACAATATTTTCAACTTTTACAGCAGTTATACTGTCATTTCTAGAGATCTTCAAGATGTTTTCGGTCGTCTTCTGCAGAGTTTGTGTAT